>VWPW01003897.1:77655-561611 GCA_013389825.1 Crypturellus undulatus | reverse complement strand
CGCGGCGCGGACCAATGGGAGGAGGGGCCGCCGCCGGGGGGCGGGGCCGGGCTGTGGCGCGGCGGGCGCGGGGAGCGGGCGGGATTTGTTGGAAAAGAGGAAACGGGAATGGAGGCATCTGCAGCGGGATGTGCCGGCGTCCGCCTGCCAGTCACCGAAAAAGCTGGAAACACACCCAAAAGCGCATCGCAAATGCGGGGCGCGAGGCAAACCGAGGAGGTGATGCCCCCAGCCCGCTCCCACGGCCCGTTTTCTCCCTATGCTCCGTCACAAACTTCCAGAAATAACAAGTCAGACGTGAGGAGCTGTTAATCATGTCTCCCCAGAAAACACCTGGACGGGAATACCCAGGTCCAGGGGGTGGAAGCACCTCATCCCTCCGTGATGGGGCTGTTGGGGTCTGCTCTGAAGAACCTCCCTGCAGCCTGGTGAAACCCATCTCTAAAGGCTCCTGCTGGAGAAACTGCCACCCATGCTCATATAAAGAGCTGCTCTTGTGGTAATTTTATCCAGTGCGGGCACAGGAGCGGGTGGAAAGTGGCTGCAATGGTGATTCCTCGAAACACCAGTCTCAGTTAAACACTGCATTAAAAAACGCATCCCCTTCTCACCTTCCCAGAGTGAGGCAGAAGCTAGCGGGGGGCTGTGTGTTTGGTAAATAACGGGTTGCACCACAGAGCATGAACTGCATCACACTCCTCTGCATCTGCTGTACCCGGGACCCTGGCGTTAACCCACCGGCTGCTGCTGTTTTCCCAGCTACAAGCTCGCAAGAGGCCCACAAATTGTCCCGGGGCCTGTTAATAACTTTAATGAGCTGCTCAGGAAGACAGCAGGGATTTGTGCAAGCGTGGGTGTGGTGGCCTCCGAAATGCATCTGTTAAACGGCACTGACATGAAAGAGAAAATTGATTTTCCCTTTGAGTGCTGAGTTCCACCCAGTCACTCTGAAGTATGAAAGAGCCGTGGAGGAACGCGAGGTCACGTCTGTTAGCGCCGAGGCCTCCGACCGCGACTGCAACAGCGGGATCCTGTCCCCAGGAAACTGCGCGTGTGAACCGGCCTCGAGACGTTTCGGGACATAGAGGTGGGATTTGGGCACTAGCTCGTGCTTTGAGGGAGCAGCAGCGGTCGCGCCGCCAGAACACTGTGTGCTGCAATCACTCAACACCGCATCCAACACCGTCCTTTGATGGGAAGAAATCTGCCTGTGCAAGCAGGGACACTTCAGGGAGCAACACTGCAATAAGGCTGGATCTGCAATGATGGGCGCGTGGGACCTACAGGGACTGGCAACCAGCTCCTCTCACTGGGAAGCTGGGCCGGGCACCTGGGAAGGCAGGGGAGCTAGTGGGAATGGTTAATAGCACGGGAAAAACTTGCAGGGCATTTTAAAAAATAAACCTCTTGTTTAAGAGGATTTAAATCCTAAGAGTGTGTAGGAAAAAGAAGCTTAGTTTATGATGGATGTTAATACCAGCTCCTTACATATGATACTGACCTCAAGCATCCCGTAGGGTATTTAAGGGACTAACACTATGTTTATAATTTCAATTTATAGGGGAAATTCTCTTGCACTATTAAACAAACTATGTCCTGCTTTGGCCTTTTGGTTGATGTACATAATGTGAAGGCAGTTTTAGCCAAGCAGGGTACAGACGCCAAACTTGTTGGCGTTTTGAAAATGAACTGGAAAAAATGTTGACTGAGATTTTCCCCTTCAACATGAATCATTACAGAGAACAGCGGTTAAATATTTTTAAACTTGGAAAAAAACTCCCCAAAACCAAAGTTTTAATTGAAAACGTGTTTACCCTGTGGCCATATTTGTGCATGAATGCTTATTGCAAGAGCAGTCATTAGGAATGGGGCACTCGAACATTTGCAGGGTTATACGTTTGATCTGACCTGTTTCTGAAATCAACCCTAATTGCCTGGTTCCCATTGAAACCTTGCCTTCCCCAAGGTACCAAGGATTTGCTCTACTCAATATTCACTAGCTGTTTTTACCCCTTTATATAAAACCTAGCTTCTGTGGAAGCTAAGTAGGTGATGTGCTCAGAAGCAGTAAGAAGGATAAAACCCAGTCAAAAAAAAAAAGATGATTTCTTTTCTTCTTTTCTTTCTTCTTTTTTTTCTTTTTCTTTTTCTTTTTTTCTTTATCTTTTTTTCCCTTTCATAGAGCACTTCTATTTTAAAAAAACTCAACTCTTCAAGAGGTTAAATAATAAAATTCAGTGTTCTCCCCTCCAGGTGACTGGTTTCAGTCCACTGCTGGTCAGTAACAAGCCATAAGTGCTAATGGCTGCTAAGTGGTCTGTATGAAATTAGTTTAATGGGTCTCAAGCCAGCTGCTAGTTGACAGATGCCCCAAAATCACGACTCCAAGTGGCTTCCGTGTTGGCAGTCACAGCAGGTTGGTCAAGGACTGAGGAGGCCATGCAAATTCAGCACTTCCCTGAGGCTAGAAGTACAGACAAGGTTGCTTGTGAATATTTTCCCCTGTTGTGAATGCCAAGAGCCTTCAGAGAAGGTCATAGCACCATGTCTCAGGAGCTCATCCATGCTGACACCTCTCACTCACCCAGGGAGGCTGATGTAGCAAAGGTAGGAAAATACCACCAAGGAGTCCCTGTAGAGGCACCCTCGAGGCCAAGGAGATGACGCAAGGTGGCAGTGGGAAGCTTGATAGAAGTTTTCACACTTTGGCTTGACCTACAAGGGAGGACAGACGGCAGAGCTGCCGCTCAAACTATACCAAGGAACATTCCCTGCAGCAACAACAGCAAGAAAAAGACAGATTCCTCACCCTCATCCTTCTCCTGATGCCAAATTTACACAACCTTACTTCTTTTTCTGGCAGCAGGAAACTTCACATTTAAATATAGAAGCAGAGCACACTTTCAGATGGAAATTACAGCAAGGGAACAACAGATGGCATTGTTTGCTGGGCTGGAATCGTGCATCTGCTCTCCGTAGGAAATGCTAATCGGAGTTTAATTGGGCATTCAGGAGGAACGGTTCCCTGTCCCTGGGACATGGGCCCTGCGTGCGCCATCCTGGAAAACGCAAGGAAGCAGCTACAAAGTCATCAAAGAGCCTTGCTGGGCCAAGTCCAAATTAAGTGCAGAATGCGATAGCATAACCCAGAGAATTTCCTCTTGCTGAAATCCTTCCAAGCCACTCAAAATAAAAATGCAATTGGCAAAGGCTTATTTTATTTCATTTCCAAGGGGCCAGAGATTTTGTTTCAAAGCAGTTCTACCACTGAACTGAGAGCAGATCCTATCCTACCTACCTACCTTGGACTCTTGGCGTGGCAAGATTAAAGGCTAGCTGAGAGCTTCATAGCAAGCACCAAAGTGGGGATAATTAGTTGGGAAGACCAATAATTCAACCCTGGCCTAGGCTAACCAATCCCTCCACAGGGAAACTGAGGGCAAGGCAAGAAAAGAAGAGGGTGCTGGAAAATGCTGCCTGACCTATCCCCATTAAATACTCAATTATTAAATGTGTCCCTGCCTGGCACCTTAATTTGGAGCTGACAGAGGTGTTTGCAAACCAAGGTCATATCTGATCGAGAGGTGACTCTAGGAGCACCTCAGAAACCTTCTTCTCAGCAGAGGAGCATGTGCGGGTCTGTCTTGGCATCACTGGGACCACTTTTTTCACTTTTTTCCTCATTAGACAAGGAAAGCTCCAAGATTCAAGTCTGACCTTGACTGAGAGCGGTGTGCTTGTTACAAGAGCTGGGCTGGAAGGACACATTGCCTTGGTGGTGCCAGGGCCAAGTGCCTGGCACTGCTGTGGGTGCGTTCACTTTCTCTCAGAAAGGATTAAATAAAACTTTTTTTTTTTTTTTAAGACAATTAACTATTGCTGTGGAGTCCTCTAGCGGTGAACATCTCACTCACCACCCAGGCATGTTTCCGAGTGAACTCAACCTCAACAAAATAGTAAGCATAAGAAGAGATATACGTAAAACAAACACACAGAAGTTTTCAGATATTCTACCTCAATACACCCATACTAACTATTTAGGACCTGTGCTTATTCTCTTCTATCATTTTCCATCCACATCTGGAGGGTGCTCTTGCAGATGTGTGGGTCTGAGCTTGACATGCATTAGAAATTAGGAAATTCTCCATGCGGCTTCTGTTTTTGCTATTGTTCAGGGAAAGGATGGAAGAGCAAGAGCCCGTAGCACTGGAACACCGCCAGGCTCATGCCAAAACTCTTGCCATTTTAAAGACCATGTATGGCCTGAGCATAGGCCAGCTCAGTCCCCAGCAGCCTTGTAAAGCTGAACATGAAATAATCCAGGGTTCGGCCCTGGTTCTGCGCGCTGAGATAACTCTTTCTGCCTGCAGCTGGTTGAAAGCAGCGCATTTTAGAGGAGATTTCAATACTGAGTAAATTTGGCATGGTATTCTTCACTATTCACTCTTCGGACTTACTCCTCCCATGTTGTCCCCAAGCCTATTTTATTCCTGGTCCTATCAGTCCAAGGACATGGCCTTATGCGAAATCCATACCAAGGTCTGAGCAAAAGGCTGCTCGCAGCAATTTAAATATGTGACAGAGAGGGAAAAAAAATCTATTGCCTACTGTGAGTTCACTCTGCTAAAGAGAAAAGCGTTCCCCTTGACAGGATATTCCCCCGATAATGAGGCAATCATGTCCACACGCAGCTCTCGCCCTTCAGGCCCAGCTCTTCTGAACTGTGATTCAATTTCTGCTTCAGAACCAAGGAACAAATCGTACAAAAGTCTGAGACTCCACTACAAAATATGCTGCAACCAAATAATTGGACACTCTTTCTTTTATGAGTCTTTTTCCCCTCCCATTTGAATAATCAGCTACAAATACTGCCCTTTGAATTCATTCTTCTACACGGGAAGAGCTGCATTAGCATCTGCTGGAGATAACCCGCTAGTCATTGGCAGGCTGTTTAATTTAAGAAACAACAAAAAGACCAGAGGAAAAAAAAAAAAAGGATCATAAAATTGTTAGCATACTTGAGACTGCTGCCTTTTAAAGTGCTACCATTCTCATATTATCAAACAATTCAGAGGACTGAAGCTTTAAAAAAACAGTAAAAAATAATCTCTTCATTTATCCTGCTCAATATTTATTCTGCATTTGAGCCAGCACATAAGAATAACATAGAAGCACACAATAATTTAGGCTTGAAGGGACCGTAGACGCTTATCTGGTCCAACATCTCGCTCAACATGGGGTCAGCAAGACCAGTTTGCTCATGACTGGCCTCATTGAGTAGTGAATAGGTCCAGGCTGGAGAGCCCAGCACCTCCCCTGCAATGCAGCATGTGCACATACATATATTCATGCAATTAGCTTCATCTCTCGGCATGGTCGGATTCTGTTCTCTACTCGCTAAGCTTTTTCCAGACAAACGCTGTGATATCGGGTATGTGTTTGAATGCACATTTCTGTTCCCACTGACTTGCTTTAATTATTCTTTCTTCAGGCCTGATGTCCCACCAGTAAGCGCAGACTCCTTGAATAATTCTGCGGAGAAGGAAGGATTTAAGCTTATCTCTGCCAACATCTCCGTGGGGTCCAGATGCTCACTGATGGTGCCACTGTTAATTAGGCTGATTATAGAAGAGCTTACAGTAAACTTAAACTGCGCTGCCAGCCGCATATCACTCCTGCTTGCCTGCAATACTTGCTATTTCGCTCCACATCCAAATCAGTAATAAGACTGTACCAATAAAAAATAATATCGTACTTGTAAAAATAATAGCTTCATAAAGCTGAAGTAACAGAGACTGAGAGTGTCACTTCTACTACAGAAATGTGCCCCTGGGGTCTGTTGTCTGGCTGCTTTTTTTGCTGTGTCCCAAAGGGGAATTTCCAGGCACTTTCAAAGTGGCTTTTCACAAGGGGATTAACAAAGAGACCATTGCCAGGGCCCTGGGAGAGCAGGAACTGCAGCCTCTGAATGGGAAAGTTCCCCCCTTCCCCACCCCCAGACTTCTCCACACCAGGGAAAATCTTGAAGAAAATGAAGCGCAGTGTTAATGAAATTTCCTCTGACCATATGCTGAATTTCTGTGACAACAAGAAACTGTTCAGCGACTGGCTCTAAATTCTCTTTTTGTTTTTTTCCTGTGGTTTAAATTTCTTCATTTTTAAAGTGGTGGAATTCTAACAAGAACTGTTATTTATATATATTTGTATTTTCCACTTCAAATCCACCCTCTATATAAAAATTGTTCACTGAAAAAAATTCTCATCAGATGAATGACATCCTTTTAACAGATGTAAGGATCAGGTTTCAGGAGGGGAACAGATAACAGGCAGCAGACATGATAGAGCAACTAGAATAGACAAAAGATGCTGAAATGGCATTCTTGAGACACACAAGAGGTTCATCTTAAAGTCCCAGATAAAAACTCAAGTTCTGAGACCCAGAGAAAGTCCCTTTTACAGCTCAGGGAGTGCAGAGATCTCCCTCGGGGAGGGAAATCTCGTTTCCTCAGGCACTGAGGACTCGCTATGGACAGTGGTGGGGATCTCCTGCTGCTTACGGCTTCTTTCGTCTTCCCAGAAGAGACCAGAAATCCTCAGGGACGTGAATAAAAGCCATATAATGAGCGGAGACAGATGTTCTCTGACTTTTAATGTGTTTATCTCAGCACCAGCTGAGACCACTGAGAAATGCGTGGTGTTTAGAGACGGGCCTAGGCATCACCACCTTTCAGAGACGTCTGGTGGGCAGATCCCTGCTCCTCCTTCCTTCTAGGAACCATGCAGCTTCCACAGTTTGTCATTTCATTTTGTTTTCTGAATTCTGGAAATGATAAGAAGGTATTTCCAGCACTAGTCCTTGCCAACTGGTTAGCTCACTCTTCGCCCAGTCAACACGAAGAAGGAGGAGGCCTTTGAAATGCCGCCGTCCTGGAGGCTGCAGGGTAATCAGAGAGGTTCACCCTAAACCCTCTGCGATCCCCGGGGCTTTGCAGGACGTGTGCGCACCGACTGTCCTCACCCAAGGGGACGTCATTTGAGATGACTTCTGGGATACTTTCATATTAAATGAGACTAATAATGAAACCACAGTGAGCAGGAGCCAGTGCGCAAGGAGAGAGCATTTCTCTGTATGCAGGTATCTTCTCATCTGTTCCTAGCTCCCTGGATTCAGTGCTGCGAAGGTGCTCTGCCAGAAAAAGCAAAAATATAGAGGGCTTTGTTACCTCTGCAGACCACAAAATCAGATATCTAATCCATTTACAGCTCAGAATTTACCACAAAAAACGTCTCCACACATCTGCAGGTCGTATAAACGACAAGAACCGTTTGTTCAAGTGTAGCTGCACTTGCAGCTCTCCATTGCATTTCATTAGAAGACACTAGAAGGCTCCAGGGAGCCCAGGAGTGCTGCTGAGGTGCTGTACGCCAGCTGATACTCCAAAACTTTCCCCCTTGGCCTCCTGGCGCACGGTGGGGCCAGCTGGGGCAGGCAGAGAGCCAGCCCGGGGATACTGAAGGCTATTGATGACCTGGTGCATCGGGTAATGGTGCTGATCAGTGACTTGGAAGCTCACACTGCTCCAGACTCTGCTCCTCTTTAATTATCTGCTGTGCACTTCTCGTGTAATTAAAAGCTGGAGCATCTCCTCTTCTCCTTGGTGTGCAGGCACAGCCCCCTGTTGCAAATACACTTGAGAGTGGAGCGAGGCTTTCGCTGCCATGCTTTTATTTCTTGTTAAATGTGCATAGCAGACACTATCTGCACTGTGCAGGGGGCTTAAATTAATTAAATGTTGTTATGGAAACAGCAGAGCAACCATAGCATAGTGGTTCTAGGGGAGGGAGGGAAGGAGCTACGCGTAATGCAAAGGTCCACGGATGACTTGGAAGGACAAGGGTTTACCCGGATCAGGCTTTTTGGAAAGTTGCCAGAGCCAAGAAAGGTCTTCTGCATCCTTTCTCTTCCAATAGCTGATAATTCCTGGTTGTATCAATCCACTCTTGTGAGCCTTGTGTGAAGCCCTAGCTTTTTAATAGATCAATAATATCCCTTCTTCCCATTTCATATATGAAAGGAGGTGACTTTTGATCAGTTAGATAGGCTTTTACAGGACTAGGTTCTGTCTACTGATTCTGAGCCAGCATCTTAGCTCAGGAAGGTAAATCAGCCGCCTGCTCTGTTTTCTGTTACTTTGCCAGGTTGCAATCAAATTCCAAATCCAACCTGCGACACTGGATAATGCCCTAACCCATACCATACATTATCACTGAGTTTCAATCCAGATCCATCCTTCACCTGATCCTTGTGCTGAGTAGGTGCTGCTGAGAGAACTGAAAGTTAATTAATGCTCATCATCAAGAGATAAACACATCTCATAATCAGATCATCCCTCCTTCCATCCCTCCATCCATCCGCTTTTATCTCTCCTTGTAGAATCTGGACAGAGATCAGCTGTACCATCTGCTTAGCCGTTAAGGAGGAGCAGCTTCACGTCTTCCTGAAGATGCTCTGATAAATGCAGTGAGTACGATGTAAGCCCTAATGGGTGGACATGATCTACTTGCACTGCATTAATAATTCCAAAAGGGCCTGCTGATCTTATCACCTCATGTCTACTTCGTGTGTTAATCAACCGCATCCCCAGTGCACTGAAAATTTCCACCGTGACAAGCCCAGTATTGAAGCAAGCACCTAACTGCTTCCATTGACACTAAAAAATCCCTGTCTTGTTAATAGTATAAATGGACTAGGGACTCTGCCTTCCAACTTAATTCAAAAGTGCTATAGGCATGAGCAGGTTATAAAAGCTCTTCTTCAAAATAAAAGACAGTTCCCTGCCAGAAGCAGCTCAAACATCTTTATGACATCCCAGTGCAGGAAAAAAAAAAAAAAAAAAAAAAAACAATCGAAAAGAATTGTCATAAAGGGAACCATGTCACTTGTGAACTTTACTGAATTGAGCCTAATGCAAAATTCATGCCGAGGTGTCACAAACGAAAGGCAGTTTATTAATCCAACTTATCTGGAGCTGGTAGGCAGCAGTCATGGTGCATTAACAGTGTATGAATATTCCTCAGGCTCATTTGGATTCCTATTCAGGATCCCTCTTGTGAGTGCAGCGGGGTTCCTGGAGGTCTTTTGGACCAGGAGACCGGCCTTCTCTTGCTCTGTCTTCAGCATATCTTTTTGTATGTGTCACACAGTGAGGGCTGTGGGGCTCAATGAAGCATGCCTTTGCCATCTCACTGATCAGAATGCAACACCAAGCTAACTGTGTCATGCTGCTTTATTCCAGTCATGCATTAGAAACCATTTTATCTCTCCATTACATTTTGTATGTTCCCAGGCTAACTTTCCCTATAGGGAAGAAGCAGGGAGAATAGAGCTCTTAGACTCCCTTTTCATACGCTTCACCATTTTGCAATGCCTAATTTTCCCCATACAGAATTGCAAAGTGTCTTACAGCTGGTGTGTACAGAAGAAACATCCTCTGCCTGACAAGAAAGCATCAATGCACCTATAGCAAGAACGTGTAGCTTCGCACAGTGAGCTTGTCAGCACAACACACTTTCGGAGAGAACAAGAAACACCCTGAGGAAGCAGCGGAGTGGGACCAATGCCTCTGAAAGGATGAGGGGAAGGAGGAATTAAAATGATTTGAATTAAAAGTGGAGCAGGCTTGTAAGCTGTGTCCATGTCTCCTGGTGTGGTTGGATAGCAGTCAAAGTAGACAGTGATGAGACTGAGAGGTCTGGCTAGGAAAATGGACAACTTCAGTCCTGGTAAATGACATAAAAAACTTTAAACAGGGGTGAACATCCACAGGATTAACAACTTCTTTGAGGTTTAAGCTAACTTTCCAATTGACTTCGGCAGAGTCAGGATTTTCCCAGCACCATGTGGGAAGCGGGAGTCTTTAACTGTGGCTGCTTGAGCATTGAGCCCTACTAGAAGCTGGACAAATGTTTCTCATTCACAGTTGGGTTGAACCAGTTCATTGCAGAGCTGAAGCCTGGCATGAGCGACTGCAAGTAGGAGAGGAGATAAAGGCTGTAGAGTTGCACGGAGGCAAAGGATGTAGTTAGAGTGAAAATGTGATGGGGAGATGGATTTCATACAGAAAACTGCAACAGAGGTTTACTGAGCTCTTGAGGACTTCAAGAATCTTTTATAGATGAAAGTGTTTTGATTTATTGAAACTGAACTAGTGAAGCATCTCAAAGAAAGCAAAAGACTTCTGGTGTGAGTTTTGGTGGAAGAAGACTTGAATGCACAAATTACAAACATTTTAAAGTAGTCCTTTCGGTCATGTTTATGGATGCTACCCAGTGTGGCTTTTATCAGATAAACATTTGGCTCAGCACTAAAGTGTAATTGCAGCTAAGCCACCTATAAAGAAAGATCTACAAATGATATAGAATGAGATTTGGCCAAAATCTATCCTCATTTACATCCGTGCAACTTCATTAATTTTAATGAGCTTGCTTTGATATCCCTGATGGCAGAATTTGGTTCGGATGTAACAGAGAGTAGATGGGAATGTATTACACAATTATAGCAGTGAGCTTCTTTGTGTCATAGTGCCAATGACTCATTAAATGACTTTGTGTGTGTCACAATGTTTCCATGCTGTGATTTTATTTATTTATCTATTTTTTTCTCATGTTGACCTACCTTAAGTGGGGAAAGACTGTTGATCTCTTTGGACACTGTCAATGGAGGACGCTGCAAAATGCGGCATATAGACAGTTGCCGCTGGAAGCAAAAAGGAGTCAAAGTGCTATGAAAAGTGACACTAATCAAGGATCTCACCTTTATTCATCAAAGCCACTGAAATGTAAGATTCATTAGAAAAGAAAAACAGAAGAAACAGAAGAGATTTACAACTTTTCTGTTTAACTGAAAAATCCAAAATAGTCTATTTTTCAGGCTGAAGATCTCATACTCCAGGTTAAGGGATGTGTCTTGAAATATACTGGCACAATGAGACCCTGGCGCTAGCTGAGCCTTGGAGAACAGCCGTAGCGGGAATTTGGTAAGACTATTGCCATACACCCATGCTGGTTTTGTGACATTGCGGTACCTCTGTCTAAAAGGCATCCTGGGTCTTTACATGCCTAAACACAAGAAGTGGACTGTTATTAATACATTATAAACCTTGCATTTTTGGATAGCTAATGAACTAGGAGAAAGATACCCTGAATCAAAATCTGAAGATGGGAAATTTGACAACCAGTGCAACTTTGGCTGGACTATAGACATGATCTTTTCCTTGATGGTTAACCTTAGGAAAGCAGGACAGAGCATTTCCTCGGAGAGTGGCTTGTGGGAGCCGGGATGCTCACGTGTGTTACACCGGCTGCACTGTTTTAGGAGCAGAGTCTGCTCCTGGCCACACCATCCACACTGCCCTGAGGCAGGAGGGGAGATCACGGTGTGGATTGAGCTTTGTCCTCAGCCGTCTCCTCAAGTCACCTTTCCAGCTGCTCTGTGCTACAGGCGAGCACTGAGCAGCTATAAGCAAGCTAAGAAACAGGTCCACAACTTAACGCCCTCTCCGCGGACGGTTTCTACTTGTGGAGCTTTTCATGTTGGATGTTCCTGCTTCATGGCTGGGCTGCCCACAAGATGGCAGTCGCCGCTAGCGCATCACTCATGTCCCTGTCACGCAGCTGGACTGAGAGCTGCGGCCACCGAGCTGGCCCAGCTCTGCTCCAGCGAGACGCAGGCGCTAGGAGGGTGGAAGGGAAGAACCTGCTCCTTGGAGGCAGTTTCCTATGGACTGAGAGCTGCTGCTGTCAGCTCGCACGGTTACAGTGTAGACAGCACTTTAATAGCTGTGTTTTATCCTCAAGTCTCAGCAATGCAATAGAGATGACACCAGAACCCGTCTAGATAGACGAGGACTTTTCTCTCCTTATCACGGCCCACATTTTTGCAGTTGGGACTGTTCTCCCTGAAAAAAAGCATGGCAAGTTAAAGAAAATAGCTCTGCTTACACCAGCTATCAGCTTGTCTCCTAGTAAGTGTGAGAGGACCAGGGCGAACCCACCGCTCCTCTGGAAATCTCTGCGTTAGCTGAAATGGATTACAGGATTTCTGAGACACGGCAGTTTAGACCTTGTGGTTGAGAAGTTGTGATTTCAGGATTATCTTATAGACCATGATTTGGGAATCACTTTTTAGTGCAGGAATTGGCCACATAAATAAGAAAAACACTTGATGATTCAGGTGCTAACCTTAAATATATGTTTATCTCCATCCTAGTAAATATATACTAGCCACAGTAGAATCTGTGACAAAATTGCAGCTTGGGCACCGAGTGGATTTCTCCCACTAAAAATATAAGTGCTAGGCATTCTTATAGAAAGGTTTAGTAAACTAGCTCTAAAGCACAGGAAATTGGTTTAGCTCTTTCTGTATGTATTAGTCTTAAAAACACATCATAGAAAATAGAGATGAAGGAGTCACTAAGATCTGAGATACATGGACTCTTCTAACACCAATATTACAACCCCCCGCCCCGAAAACCTATTTTTTTCTGCCATTTTTCTGAAAATTCTCTGAAAAACTATCAAGAAATTATGAGTTGAAATATCCCGTGAACATTTGAAGAGTGAGAACTTTTCTTATTGTACTTTTCCCCTGATTCCTTAATCTAACATGAGACCCTAGTTATATACAGTTTCTAACCAAACTCAGTTTTGATCGAGTTATGTTAGGTTTGAAAAGCTGACTGACTCCAGCTTAAAATTGATGCACTTAAAAAGGATGAAAGGCTTTTTTTTATGAGTGTTGAAGGAAGTAGTTCAAAAGCAGAAATGGTTCCTTTCTGAAGACAAAGAATTTCTTTCTCACTCTCCTCCCATAATGAAAGAGATCCTTGCAACTAACTGCCTGTCAGAGATGAATCCAATGAACTGTAGATGAAGTAGCAGTATATTGGGAATTTTATTACTGTAAGTGGAATAAATGAAATTTACTGTATATAAATGCTCCCTCATGCTCCCAAAATTCCCCAGATTTCCTCCTAGTTTAATCTTGTGCGTGTGTGTGTGTGTGTGTGTGTTCCTTTTTCTTCCCTTCTTGGAAGCCAGTCAGATGTTCTTCTGTCTGGAGATAATCTCAGAGAGAATAGTGGCCTTCTCCTTACTATTTTGTACTATCAGTAACCCTAGACACAGATGGAAGAGGAAGAAAGAAATATAGATACATGAATTACCCATCCCAACTCTACAACCCATCTGTTGTGGAGGCTAGGATTAGAGAGCTGATTTTGAGAGGCAAATTGTAGAGTAGACTATACCATTCTTGCTGTATTTGCCTCAGCTTGTAAAGTCAGTGACATATTAGAGTTCCGAGTCTCTATAGAAGAAAGATGTCTAGTGTGACTCTAAACACACCCCAGGAGAAAGTCCTGGGGGAGAAGTTGCTTTCCACTACATTCACTCCTTAATGTATGCAGTGGTTTTTTGCTGAAAGTTTTACAGTTCTGTTGGCACGGTAAATTGTAAAATTGAGCACCTGATCAACTGGGGATCTTGAATACTGTGCTGCATTTCTGAAATAAACAGAGCTCTGTGGTGGCCATATTCTTGCTCAGGCAAATGCTTTCTCCGTTTCTGCTGGTTGTGGTCTCTTTTTCTGTGGTTTTCTCCCACTGCTGCCCATTTTCCACCACTGCTTAAAAGCTGCTGTGTTTCAGCCCAGAGGTTGGCAGACTTGACCTAACTGACCTAGTGATGACACATGTAAATAGTTGGTAGGACCTGCTCATGCAGATATGGGCATGTAGGACAAGTCTTTTGTACAAAGTTAAAGTAGCAAGGAGATGTTTTGTGTGATAATCAGTAATATAATCATTAAGCAATGGATCATGCATATACTAGAGTGGTCATGGGGATAATAAAAAATCAGCAGAACAACAGTCTGGGGAGTATCAGCTGATCCAGCCACGAAACAAACCACTGCAAGTGTTCTTGCAACAGAAACTCTCATCATCCTCTGGATAGTGGCTAACCATCCTGTTTGAGAGATTTGATTCCCCATGCAACTCTTACCTTACGCAAGGATCTCTACGTGCAACAGGAGGAATACCATTATTCTTTTCAATATGTTGCCTCTTTCTGTCCAGTTGGAATTCTTCCCTGAGCACTATTCTATAGGTGTGATTCTCATATAAACACACACACATATATATATGTATGTATATTTGCATATACATATATATATAGAGAGAAAGAGAGAAATAAGAAGAGAAGAATGTATATGAATGTGTATATGTATTTTCTCTTCTTCTCACCGTTCTTACTGATTTTGCAAGTGTTGGTTTTGCTAGATTTGGAAGCGTAAATCAACGGGCCATATATAAATACCCACACTGAGCATACTTTCCTTCTCCCCAACAGATTGGCCTGCAATCAGAAATGTCAGCCTCCTAATTAGCTGTTTGTATTCAGCAAACACGTAATGCAGCATGTTGACTTAGGCATGTATGCATGAAGGCATTAGTATTCTCCGAGCCTTTGGGAATACTGAGCAGGGTTGGGTATTTTCCACACATTGAAATTTGTTTGGGATTTCTACACTGAGGACTGAGAAAGTCACACAGCTTCTGGCCTGCTTGGAGCTGCAGGGGTTGATGCTCATGAGAAAGAACAGCTTTTTGGCCATGTGAGAGTCCTCTGAACACATCAATATGGATCAGTGGTGATCATCTGAGGTAGAGATATGACTGTAGGCTGAATCAGCTGAACTGGGCTGATATTCAGCCAGTTGTGAAGTGACTCATCCCCTCTCATCTCCGATGTTTCTTTTTACACAGTTATATCCCAAACCTGTTTTTTACTCTGGTTCTGCTATCTGCCTTTTTATCATCCTCTTTCTAACACGGGTATATGACAGGTAACACGCCTAGAGCAAGGATTGCAACCCAACCTGCAGTATGGGCAGTGTCTCCAGGGAGGCAGGGACTGCAAAGGGATCTTGAAGTGAGAGTGAACAAATAAGATGAACACCCAATGCGATGCAGTGAGAAAATATCTACGAAAAGAAATAAATGTAAAATGAAGGAGAGAGGATATATCTATTGAATAGGTGGCCCTGAAGCCCTACCACCAGCCAGAAAGAAATAAGTGGGATTTAGGTTATTGAATATAAACCTAAATGCCTACATTATCAACCAGGTAATCTCAAAAATCAGAGGTAGTGCATCCAGAGAGACAGAAGTGGCTCAATGCCTTGAGAAAGTATCATATAATGAAAGCCATACAAAGCCCTATTTTTTTAGTACATCAAACAGAAAAGTGAAAGGCGACTTAACTTGAGTATCTAAATGCCTTTATGGGAAGAAAATAGCTAGCATTAAAGGGATCTTTTAATATAGCACAGAAAGACTCAGCAAGATTCAATGACTGCAAGCTGAAGCCAGACAAATTCAAATGAGAAATTAGGCATACAATTTGCTAATGAGGACAATTAACCACTGGAACGAACTTTCAAGGGAAGTTGTAGTTTCTTCATCTAAGATTTTTTTCAGTTCTGAGGCCAGGCACCTGGACAGTTTAGCCATGCACAAATCCCTGTACTCAACAAAAGTCCTAGGGTGGAACTGAATGGTCTGTAACCTACCGGAGCTTAGAGAGCTTGAGCTAATGATGCTTTCTGTTTTCAGTTAAGGATCTAGGGATTTTCTTTTCTTTTTCCAGTTTTAGAGCTGATATATATCAAATGGCACTGAGGAACTTGCTTAAGAGCACATATGACCTTGATGTACAAATACTGGGATCAGAGCGAACAGCAAATTTCCCCTTTATTCTGGGTGCCAGTCTAGATCTGAAAGAGAGCAGAGCTTAAGTCATTACTAGAGAAGCCCAGTGGCAAAGGTGGCAAAGCACAGGAGCAGCCTTCTCCCACTGCTGTCTTTAGCTAGAGGCACTGCAGCATGACAGTATCTGTAAGCAATATCATCCCCTGCTACTTGATCTGAATTTGCATGATATCAGATGGTATCCATTTAGCAGCTCAATATACTTCACCTTCTAAATACATTTATTTAATGCATTTACTTCCTTTTGATGCGTGAACAGTGAAGCGTCCTGATATGAGCACTGAGTACTCTATTATTTAAAATTATGCCTTGAGTACACTGTAATCAGCTTATCCCACCTTTCCAGCAACAGCTCACATTAAAGATAACCACCTTTTTGTTTCTCTTCACATCTTTCTCCTGGTCTGCAAAGACCAAAGGAGTCCACATGCTGGGTACAGTGCCCAAGGGGTTAGTAGCCTTGACTATTTGGAGCAAGACCTGGAAGGCTGCAGGTCTTCCACTTTCCATGAAGAAGGGGCCTGGATACCAAATTCCTGTTTATATGGTCAGGGCATGAGCATGCATCTGTGTCACGGACAACCGAGACAGTTTTCCATTGGAATGAAGGTAGATTTTTAGAGGATGTGAAGGTTAGAAGGTGGATCTTTGTCTCCTGTAAACTAAATAATCTCCTTGACCTCCAAAGACCAGTTCCAACATATAGCAGGTGAGGCATTGGTCCAGAGAATGGAGAGTAATGAACATCCTGAGGATGCCACACTCGATCCTTTCCATCTTCGGGCTGCGCATTACAGCCTTTGAGAGCCACCAGCTGGCTTCTTTGTTCTGATGTCTGAGCCAGCTGAAGCACATCACTGTCCCCTGCAATTCCTGCCCACATCAGCCCTCCTACAAGTCACCCTTGAATCCAGACATAGATGGGAACAAGGGAAAAAAAAACAGCAAATTATTGGAGTGAGGAGGTCAAGATCAGAGACATGTATGAAATGAAAGGTCTAATTAAGTGTACTCTCTCCTCTAGAGCCCAGCTTGGTTTTGTGCATTACGCACAT
This sequence comes from Crypturellus undulatus, assembly GCA_013389825.1. Classification (NCBI taxonomy): domain Eukaryota; kingdom Metazoa; phylum Chordata; class Aves; order Tinamiformes; family Tinamidae; genus Crypturellus; species Crypturellus undulatus. Next base: position 544,726 of record VWPW01003897.1, on the reverse strand, counting down.
GACTGTACACTGGTTTCCAAGTTTAGAAAAGGAGATTGTGCTCTCGCAGCCAGTGCTCGGGAGGAACTCCTGCCATTCGCAACCTGATAAGAGAGCTAATGGCAGCCTCTGCTATGTCCGTATATATCTACTTATTAATTAAAAACCATAAGCTTCTATTTGAAGCTAAAGTGACACATTTAATTGTATCTTCTGGAGCTTGTCAATGCTTAAGAAGAGCTTGATAGTAACAGTATGTTGCATAAATAATAATTCTGGTCCAATATTAAACTACCGGTACTTTATGCAGTATGCATGGGAAGAGAAAAGGAACCCCCTGAATAATCTGTTCCTCTGTCTTTCTAACTGCATCAGCAGAGACATTAGACAGATGCATTTTGTTTTCAATTTGCAAAGGTAGGAGCAGCATTTATTTGTGCCACAGCATTTTATGTGAATTCAAGTATATGCATAACCTGATGGGAGACGGCAGAAGTCTATCCGGGAAGATGAATGCTTAAGTGCTCTGTGGCCTTCGATGCGCTTTCCCAAATGTTTCTGGAAAATCTACACTGCAAAAGTGAAGGGGGAGCTTCTGCAACCTGAATCCTAAAAGTGGGCTCCCAGGCTTTGTGTGAACATGGAAGTTAATTTTGATTAAGAATTGCAATGAACTCTGAGTGGGCTAAGCTTAACAGGAATAAGATCTCCTCTTATCCCAGAATGATAACACTTTACACATGTACTGTTCATCGACAGCTAGTACTGATTAACTTGATGGGTAGACAAAAATATGTAGTTTAAATAAATTATTACAGACACTGATCTTTTTTTACTCTCTTATGAATCTGAGTCAGCTCAAGCACCTGAGAAACCTGCTTCAGTTTCTGTTTTGTGTCAGTTTTGGTGTCTGCTTTGTCTGCTTCTGTTTTGTGTCAGTTTTCAGCCATTCTATTGCACTTGGTTCTCCAAACCAAAATGGAATCTTCTGTTGAGGATAATGTGTATATGCGATTCCTGCCATTAAAGTTACTACAGATTTTGTAAAATGAGAGACTCACTATTTTTTGTAACATTTCACAAGCTACTTTAACTCTCAAGAATGTAAAGAGGTTTCTTCCTTTTAATGGGTAATGATGTGTGTTAAAACATTTAGTGAAGAACTCTCCCTTGACAAAGAATAAATAATACTTTGTATTAATGCAAAATCCTTCAATGCGTTTGCCTTCCTCATATGTTTATTAAATCTTGAACAAAATGTAAGCCTTGTAGTGTGTTTTATGGCCTATTTTAACACTAACTACTTTTTTATTTTAACTAAATGCTTTTGTTGCATTGCATAATTTTCAAAGCCTAATAAAAAGGAAAAAAGCCATAAAAAGAAACTGTGCTATACGGTGTAGACTCTTTTGTTCCCATCTGCTGTAAGGTCTGATGTCTGCAGTGAAGGTGAATTCACCATGCTTAGAAAAAATGTTCATGCTTTAGAAGAAAAGATGCATTTTGAAAAGGCTTATGTTGACCTCTACTCCGAGGAACAGCACAGTTTTCCATCTATTTTGCAGTCTGAGGCCAAATTCTCCTCTCTGATTGTCCCTGCTCTGCAGATTTCTATTTCCTACCCTAGTTTTCTTCCCCGTAGAGCTTTCGATGGGTGTTCTGTGTGACACCCACACATAAAGAACGCACAAAAGGTTGGCTGTTCTCCCCACTGGTTGCTAGACTACATAAAGGATGAGAGTCTGCTAGTGCTAATGGAGTTTCTCCCGTATTTAATGTGATGGATGCCTTTTGTGAACATGATCCCACATTCAAGCCATGCTCAGTGCATATGCAAGGAAGATCCAACACAAAATGGAATAGTTTTCCACATTATGTTTGAGCTGCACTGTTTCTACTGGGGAAGGTTGAAAAATCTATTTATATCCAGACTTGTTTCCCAGCAGCATACAAACAAGGCCAAAACCTACAGCAATACTCATAGGAGAGCTATTTTTATAGCATCCATTTGCCCACAGAGTTGCACACAAGCTCATGTTGAGGCAGTTGGGCCTGTCTCTGAGCTTCCACGCAACGAACATTGCAGAAAAGAGAGGCAGCTTTGATCCACTCCCACCAAGGTAATCCCTTAGAGAAGCTCAAGGCATGGAAACGGGAGAGCTGGCAACGTCTCACTATCATCCAGATCACTCAGACAGAAAATCAGAGTTATCCTCTTGAATTTGCCTGTCAAAAAGATTGCATACACATTTTCTTAACCAGGTAGTTCACAGATGCAGAGGAACCCCATTTTGATCAGTAAAGGATCCAAACCATGAGCTCCCATCGCACCTTCACCCACCAGGAAAGCAATCTTCTTCACAGCCTCCAAGGGTGGGGGCTTACTTACTTACTTACTTTCTTTGGGTGGGGGCACAGGGCACATTCCTCCAATCTTCTTCACAGCCTCCAAGGGTGCTTTCTTTGGGTGGGGGCACAGGGCGCATTCCTCAGAAACAAACCCTCTTTTTAGCTGCAAACAGATCTAGTCCCAGTCTGCAAAATTTCTGACTCTAACCAGCTTTTGGTCTCCTCAGGGGGAGATGGTCAGCTGTGACTCTGGTCTCGCAAAGCAGCTGCTCTCCGCTCCTTTGATGTGGGGAAGCACAGAGCAATCAAAAGGACGTGCCATGCATGGCGAAGAGAAGCAGGAAAGAAAATATTCACAACTGATCACTGTGCAATGAACACAGAAAGGCTCAGGAGAACTCCTGAGTAAAGAAGAACAGGGTGAACGGACCCACTCTTTGCTGAAGAGGTAGCGAGTATTTGATTGACTGAGCCACTGAGGTGAGCGAAGAGGGGAGAGGAAAGCTGGTGCTCGGAGCTCTTCATCCTGAGTCAGTAACTTGAGACTAAGTAACCTTCTTACACCTTTTGCGCCAGGAGCTTTTTAGCGTGTCGAAATGGGAGTTTAAGAATATCAAACTCAGCTCCTAATGCAATTACTATGCAGATGGTGGAAAATAAGTTTTGGCAGATTTAGTGTGGGTGCTTGGTGAAGCTTGTATCTATTGAAGAGGCAATGGGCAAACACTAAGGAAGAAATTTCAATTTACTCATGGCTCTGGAAGACCTGAGATAATCAAAAATATTCAGAGGGGCTGTTTAGATTCTTCTTTTAAAGAGAAAAGCCTGAAGTTGCCAGTTCCTATCGGTTTCGCTGCTTTATACAGGCAAAAAGCTGTCCTCTCCTGCACTGTTATTTCAGTCCTGGGTCAGTCCAGCATGTAGGTATGACCCATGGCAATCCATGCTGCACCAATCCTAAAGTCTGATCTGCTGCTGATGGCTCTCCAGCTGCTTAGTCCAGTGAGTGCCTCTTGCCATTTGGGTACATGTCTGCAGTCCCAGTCTCTTCTTGACTAACCTCATTGGTCTCCCATGCCAAAACTGTTAATACTTGCTTGACTGAGGTGTTGAAAACTAGCTGAATCTGTTGTCAGGCAAAATAACTTTTTAGAGCCCTGATTTGGGTCAGTCTTGCAGGAAGTCTTGGAAATTCCTGTCTTTTTTTCCCTATTACATCACAGTCACAGCTGAATTCTTTTTAATTTCCCTCTTTGGAGAAAGGTTTACACAGCTCCCCCATGGGTGGAGTTTTACCAAGGAATGAATTTTTCTTTTCTTTCTATTTCTACTCCAAAGCAGGCACTCTTGCTATGTAGCCTGACAGCATGAGCTAGTCCTGGTCTTAGCCCTGCAGCAATAAATATCCTGCCTAAGATGCAACACTTCACTGTGCTGATTAAATAGGGCTGAAAAGATGGATACTGTTTTTTGTAACTTGTGCTATCAGGAACAACAGTGTTACATGAATTTTATAATATAGTTTTGAATTAAGCATTAGTAACTAAGTAACAGCACCTCCTAGTTTTAATGTACTTTATATCCCTGAACACTCCAGGAACATGTTACTCCAGGAACTCTAGGAACATGAAGGAGGTAGTCAATGGCCATGCTGTGTAGAAAAATTCATTAATGCTCAGTCAAGCTTAGGTCTGAAATTCATGAAAGCATGAAAGATCTTGAAGGGGAGAAGTAAATCCCACTTAATCTCCCAGAGAAAACATCAGTAGTGATTTCTTGCAGACACAATAGAGTGAAGCAGTGGCTTCCTCTGTCTGACAACATAGGCAAGAGCTCTGCAGAATGACCCATTTCTGGGCTATTTAAAATTCGCTTAGATGCTAGAAACCCAAGGCCAGTGTCTGCACTGTCCATAGGATGAGTGGTAGCAGGAAAAGTTCCCCTATGCACACACCGCTACATCACTGGTGCCTCAAGAAGGGACATCTAAGAAGTGGGTGGTGGCAGCCACTAATCATTCAGTGACAATGACTTCATAGCCCGGTCAGTGGAACATCTCACATGCAGTGCCGGTTCCTCTTCATTGACCTCTTTTTTGCCTTGAAGAGAATTTTCTGATTTTTATGTTGCTATGTTGGAGCTAATGAGACCAGCCTGATCAGGCTGCCAGAATGAACCAGGGGGTTAATGCTGTACCTATAGTCTATCATTTATTTTTTCCCAAAACTTTAAATTGGTTGAAATCCAATTGTGTGTCTCATTTTTACGCTCAGTAGGGGAATTTTCTGGCAGTGTTTTAGTCTGGAGATGTTGCTTCCTGTGTATCATTCTTCTTCCAATCATAAATTTGGAGGGAGGTCAAGCTGGGCAATATTCCCTTTGTGTGCAAAGCGATACATGAACTGTTTCACATTAGAGATGAGGCAGAGGTTGGAATCTGAGTGCTGAACACCTCTGGGTTCTGAAAATCAACCTTTCTCTGAGGTTTGGGTCCATGCCTAAAATGAATTGAACCAGTTCTATCCTGTTCTGCTCAGAAGAACAGCATTGGAGAGAGAGGAATTTAGCACTCAAATTAGCTCCTACGCTGCAGAGTCATCGCCATCGCTTTGCTCTTGGGTCAAACTCACAACGTGAAGCAATAGCAACAGATATATTCTTTGAGCAGATGGAAGAAGTGGGGGGGTCAAAATATGGCTTGCTCTTAATCTGTTCAATCTGGTAGAGAAAGAACAGTAAATACCTGTTTCTTAAATGTTACTGCAAGCTGCATTTGAAGAAATAAGCTTTTCAGTGCGTGCAATAACCAATAGACATCTTTTCAATTGATTTGACCATTAAAGCTCCATCCTGCTTACAAACAGGCAACACTGTTCCTGAAGTTGCATCCATTCTTGTTGGGATTGCCAATATATCCAGTAAATAAGTAAAGCAGAGACAATAGGGGTCCTCCTCACTGGCAGCTTATGAGACAAAATAAGTATTTTTAACTGCTTTGAATTCTCCTATTTAGTTGGAATTCTCCCTTTTTATTGGAAGAAATGTTTAAATTCTGTTAAGGAAAAAGATTTGGCAACTGAGTGAATAAATCAGAGGATGACAGTCCCCAAGGATTAAAGATGATGAATTTGACCTGAGTCTAGAAAAACACTTCAGACTAACATATAGCTGCCTGTTGGATATTAAAAAAAAAAAAAGTATTTTTACTTCTAACATTTGTTTTTTCTTTAAAGTTTTGAATAGCCCAAAGGAATGGAAGGTGGAAGTCAGAGAGGAAGATAGACTAGTGGTGCTAGGCTCTGTCCTCCAAAAACCATAAGCAGATGCTAGGAAGTCCCCAGCAACAAAAAAATACAGATTCCATCCCCCAGGGAGAAGGAACCAGGATGACAATGAATAGAAAAAAGTCCAGGCTCAAGATGGCAAGAGAAATCCTTCTTCTCCCATCTCACCGTACCAGGTACCCCCTTTCCAACAGGTAAAGGCCCTGGAGGATAAGGGGCAATCAATGAATGGTGAAGGCAAGAGTCCCTCTTCCTCAAAATATCAATACAGTCAGAATGGCAAACCCTCTGTATTTAGACCACTGGCAGGAGGTAAAAAAGTCAGATTATAGTCTTGGGGTATTCCTCAATACAGGGAGCAGAGGGTCTGATATGTAGAAGGGACCCTCCTCTAAGGGAAGCCTGCTGCCTTCCTGGGGCCTAGGTTAAGGATGTCACCAGGAACCTTCCCAGCATGGTTCAACTCACAGCTATTATCCATTGCTGGTCCTATATGTAGGAGGAGAAGAAATGGCAACATGTAGCCTGAGGACAAGCAAAAAAGACATTAGGGAATTGGGTCAGACAATCAGGAACTCAGGTGTGCAGGTCATCTTTTCTTTCACTCTCCCCAGTACTGGCATCAATACAGAAAGGAACAAGAAGATATAGTCCATTAACATATGGCTCTGTGGCTGGTGTCATTGCCACAACTTTGGGTTTTTCGGCAATAGGAAGCTTTACGTGGCACCAAGCATGCTGGCATGAGATGAGATTCATCTTTCCTGAAGGGAGAAGTGGGGCCTTAGTAATGAGCTAGCAGGACTCATTAAGAAGTCTTTATACTAGATTTGATGGGGCGAAGAGTATTATCAGGGAAGCAGCTGATAAGGTAGAGGATGGCCTACCATGCCACTCACACCAGCCTAACTCCAGAGCCAGCGAAGGATGGCCAGAGCCTGGAGACAGAAAACGGCAAAATATGAGAACTACTGAAGGCCACATAGTCAGGTCGCTTGTGCCTCAGCTAGAGAGAGAGGCATACTGGGAGCCCAACTCAAATGCCTCTATGTAAACACATGCAGCATGGGCAATAAACAAGGGGAATTGGAGATGCGTGTGCAGTTGCAGGGCCATGGACTCGCAATTACTGAGACATGATGGTACACCTCTCATGACTGGAATGTGGTCATAGATGGCCTTAGGCTTCTTAGGAAGGGCAGGCCAGAAGGGCGAGGTGGGGGAGTTGCTCTTTCCATGAGAGAGCAACTGGAGCGTGTGGAGCTCTGCCGAGGGGAGGACAAAGTGTGAGTCAAGCGCCTACGGGTGATGATTAAAGGGCAGGCCAACAGGGGCGATACTGTGGCAGGTGTTTACTACAGGCCTCCTGACCAGCAAGAAGAAGTAACGACAGGAAGGGCTTCTACAAATACATCAGCAGCAAGAGGAAGACTAGGGAAAATGTGGGCCCGCTGCTGAATGGGGAGGGTGCCCTGGTGACGGAGGATGCAGAGAAGGCAGTCACTAAATGCCTTCTTTGCTTCAGTCTTTACTGCTAAGGCAGGTCCCCATGAACTACAAAGCCCAGACACAAGAGGGAAAATCAGGAGAGGGGAAGACTTTCCGCTAGTTGAGGAGGATTGGATTAGAGATGATATAGGCAAACTGGACACGCATAAATATATGGACCTGGATGGGATGCACCCAAGTGTCAAGGAAATTGGTAGGTATTCTTGCTAAGCCACTCTATATCATCTTCGAGGGGTCATGGAGATCAGAGGAGGTGCCAGAGGACTGGGAGAAAGACAATATCACTCCTGTCTTTAAAAGGGCAAGAAGGAGGACCCAGGGAACTACAGGCTGGTCAGCCTCAACTCCATCCCTGCTAAGGTGATGGAGCAGTTCATCCTAGAGACCATCTGAAGGCATATGAAAGAAAGGAAGGTGATCAGGAGTAGTCATCATGGATTCACCACACGGAAGTCATGTTTGACCAACCTGATAGCCTTATACGATGGGATGACTGGCTGGCTGGATGAGGGGAGAGCCATGGATGTTGTCTACCTTGACTTCAGCAAGGCTTTCAACACTGTCTCCCATAACATCCTTATGGGGAAACTTAGGAAGTGTGGATTAGATGAGTGGACAGTGAGGTGGATTACGGACTGGCTGGATGGCAGAGCTCAGAGGGTTGTGAAAAATGGAGTTGGAGGCCTGTGGCCTTGATGTCCCACAGGGATCAGTACTGGGTCCAGTGCTGTTCAACTTACTCATCAATGGCTTGGATGAGGGCACAAAGTGCACTGTACCCTCAGCAAATTTGTAGATGATACCAAATTGGGTGGAGTGGCTGACACTCCACTCACCACTCAGNCCTCAGCAAGTTTGTAGATGATACCAAATTGGGTGGGGTGGCTGACACTCCAGTCACCACTCACAGGACACTGTGCTACCATTCCACTCCAGAGGGTCCCAGAGAGGTTGAAGAGCTGGGCAGAGAAGAAACTTATGAGGTTCAACAAGGGCAAGTGTAGGGTCCTGTAGCTGGGGAAGAATAACCCCAGACACCAGTGCAGATCAGAGGTAAACCTGCTGGAAAGCAGCTCTGTGGAGAGGGATTTGGGAGTTGTTTGACATCAAGTTAACCATGAGGCAGCAGTGTGCCCTTGTGGCCAAGGCCAATGGGATCCTGGCTGCATCAGGAGGAGTGTTGCCAGGAGGTTGAGGGAGGGAATCTGCCCCCTCTACTTGGCTGTGGTGAGGCCGCGCCTGGAGTGTTGTGTGCAGGTCTGGGCTCTCCAGTACGAAAGTGACGTGGAGCTTCTAGAGAGGGTCCAGCGTAGAATGACGAAGATGATTAAGGACTCGAACACTATCTTCTGAGGAAAGACTAAGCAAGCTAGGCCTGTTTAGTCTGGAGAAGAGAAGATCAAGAGGGGATATTATCAATATGTACAAATACCCGAGGGGAGAATGTAAAAAGGATGAGGCCAAACTCTTCGCAGTGGTGGCCAGCAATAGGACAAGGGGTAATAGTTACAAATTGAAACACAGGAATTTTCATCTCCATGTGAGGAAGAACTTCTTTATTGTGAGGGTGACAGACCCTGGAACAGGCTGCCCAGAGAGGTTGTGGAGTCTCCTTCTCTGGAGATCTTCAAAGCCTGCCTGGACGCCAGCCTGTGCCACATGCTCTAAGTGTCCCTGTTTGAGCAGGGAGGTTGGACTAGATAATCTCTATAGCTCCCTAACAACTTCAAAAAAATGCAGGAATGAAGGCCTAAATATACCAAGACGACATAAGAAATATTTCAGTTAGTAAAAAAAAAATGGATTTTGGCTTTTCTATTCATAGGGCAAAGAAAGAAAGCTCAGGGTCAGCATTTTCCTCATATGTTGAAATGAAGTGTCTGAGGTGTGTGCCTAGAACTGCCTCTCATGAATATGTCATGCATCTTCTGATATTTGCTAGCTTGTTTTGACTTTTTGTGGCTCAGCTCTCTGAGTCATCCCTCAAAAAGGAACACAGAGGACAGGATACATCTTGCAGGGCAGGAGGGGAAAGAAAAAAAATAGCTTGTGGTGAAGGCTGGGGATTTTATTTTTGGCTAGGTGCAGACTGATCCTTGGACCAAGTGTCCACCTAGTGCATGTGACTCAAAACTGTCTGAAGGAGCAGACAGCAACTTGGTCATTATATCTTTTACCTGTCTTAAGGCTTCCAGCTCATCTGGTGCACTTCTGGAGTAGGGCTTCTGGTTTAATTTCCTACAAAAGCAATCTAGTTAACATGCATCAAAACAGTTCTGCCAGCTGAGCCAATACATGGTGAATTGATGACTGGGAGATTTGCTTCAAAATTCCACTTCTGCTCTGAAACCAAATGTTAATGTAGGGCCAGTCTTATGTGATATGTGGAAACAATTTGTTTTGTACTTCGAAATGAAACTTGATTTGTTTTTCCTATGTGAAAATATTTCCCATGAATGTGACTTCTATCTCCTGAAGAGCTCTATCAACTGCTGAGGCTAACCGAGGAGCATCACAAGGGGGAGAGGAGAACAGGCGCAGTGGTCAGAGTTAGTAGCACTTTGTAATAGTCTCATCCTTCCTCTCCGAGGCTGCTCTTCCCATGCTGTTGCGGGAGTAGCCATTCCTTCCTCTTCTCTGCAGGCCAGACTGGCTGGCAATCTGGGTCTGAAGGACACAGCTTGTTTTATCCATCTTTTTTAGCTGGGTGTGGTGCTACCACCGTCGTTTTCTGTCCTCCTGAGACCATCTGAGCCGCTTTGAATCTTTACAAATTATTTGACTTGTTGACCTGTTTCAACAGCTAATTCCACAGGGTGTCTGCGGTGTGCTAAAAAATAACACCTTTCTTCTCATTGCTGCTAAATGATGTGCCTTTTAGCTTTGTCAAATATCCTCTCTGCGCTCTAGGATGAGGGTAAAAGAAGAGCATTAGGTCAGGATTCACCACAGAGTTCATTTTCTTCCTTAACTGCCAACCCCCCTGCTTTAAAGTCTGAGCCTGCTTTCATTAAAATTAAAGGCAAAACACCCAGTGACTGCAATAGGAGCAGGTTCAAACTTTATTATCTCTCCTTTCTAGGTTAAAATCACTCCCAGTCTTTGTGATCTCTTTGCAAATACAAGTTCTGCTCCCAAAAGAACTGCCACAGAAATCTGTGCGCAATCTGTTGCATGCTGCTGAGCCCGTGGGCTTGGAAACACACTCTTAGTGCACAGCACACCCAGAAAAACAATCTCCTACCTGCTGCCTACTCATTCTTAACAGCCCAGTAGCTTACCGACCTGCTGGAGAGCAGCTCTGCTGAGAAGGACCTGGGCGTAATGGTGGACGACAGGTTGACTATGAGGCAGCAGTGTGCCCTCGTGGCCAAGAAGGCCAATGGCATCCTGGGATGCATTAAGAGGAGCATCTCCAGCAGGTCGAGGGAGGTGATCTTACCCCTCTACTCAGCCCTGGTGAGGCCACATCTGGAGTCCTGTGTCCAGTTCTGGGCCCCACAGTACAAGAGGGATGTGGAGCTGCTGGAGAGAGTCCAGCGCAGGGCCACGAGGATGATCAGGGGCCTGGAACATCTGCCCTATGAGGAGAGGCTGAGGGAGCTGGGCTTGTTCAGCCTGGAGAAGAGAAGGCTGAGAGGGGATCTGATCAGTGTCTATAAGTGCCTCAAGGGAGGCAATGAGGAAGATGGGGCTGGCCTCTTTTCACTGGTGGTCACTGACAGAACCAGAGGAAATGGCCATAAATTGAAGCATAAAAAGTTCCACGGGAACTTAAGGAAGAACTTCTTGATGGTGAGGGTGACAGAGCACTGGAACAGGCTGCCTAGAGAAGTTGTGGAGTCTCCTTCTCTGGAGATCTTCAAGACCCGCTTGGATGCAGCCCTGTGCCACGTGCTCTAGGTGACCCTGCGTGTGCAGGGGGGTTGGACTAGATGACCTCTAGAGGTCCCTTCCAACCTTAGGCATTCTATGATTCTATGATTCTCCAGTGCTCTTCATTCCGAGCTTTTCTTCACTGAGTTACATTGAGTAACTCCCCAGCCTATCCTGCGCTTCAGGTGAAGGAGTTTTCATTGTTTCTCAGGATACAAAGAAGTTAACAGCTAATTTCACCAAGCCATACAGTGCCAGGAAGGGAGCAAGCAGAGTGAATTAAAAATCCCTTTGTCCTTGCAAAGTCCTGGGCAGTGAGTTACCTGTTGAAGTTACCAGCATAGGATCAGAGCTGGTGCTTTGCTAACTTCTCCCTTTCCACTTGGCTGCTACTCACTGTGTAGGAGAGCACGGTCACCCTGAAGTCACAGAGGTGCTGTCGGTGGATAGTGTTCGCAGTCGCTCTTGTGTTGATTTGCTTGTTTTCTAGACAACGCTTTTGCATTCTCCTGCACTCATCTAGTACATTTTAGTACTCCGGGGAATTTTAAAGATAAAAGTAAACTGCAATATTTTGAAAACCTGTTCTCATTTAAGAAAAGAATAATACATATGCATTCTGCTTTTTTTTGGAAAATGCTTTTCAACTATACATGAAAACTTAAAGTATGTCTTCAAATGTGCTTTAAACTATGAGCAACATGAACGATTTGGAAAATGACTGTCAAAAAAAAAAAAAAGGATGTAATTTACAGTATCACTGGTTGTTAATAGAGGAGGCTGTTGTTATAATGGAGTTTGGAATAGAGGTTCCGCACAAGGTGAAATAAAATTAGCTTTCTCAATCTTACTCTTGCTCTGCAAAACAGGATATCTACATTTTGGACACGTTAAGCGTTCTTCATTTGCTCTCCAAACTCACTGCAAAATCAGGAGGGCTGGTATTAAGCAAGGAGATCAAAATAGAATAACGTATATATAACCGACTTCCCTGTTAGTAGGAATTTATGTTGCTCAGTAGTCTTTCAGAGCATTCAATCCCACTCCAACCCCTTGCCAAGCCAATGTGTTTTTAATCATGCTTTAATAGATGGAATAATTGCCAGAGACCTATCTCTAAGTTGCAACTCCCTGTGTCTTCAGCTACTTCCAAAACCAGGCTGCACAAATATCTCGACAGTGCATTGCGCCTGGATGATAGTCTATGTCGTGTTACTTAAAATGGATAAGCTGAAATATTATGGCCCCTTCTCTCTAGTAGCTGGATGATGTAACTGTCCTGTTCTGTCTGCCCTAAAAATTGATCAGTCAATGGAATGCACTTGTTAGCCCATAGGCTGCTTATAAATGGTTGGCTGTGAACAGTGTCTGGCATACTTGATATTCATAATTTATTACTTTGGTTGTTTGCACTAGACGTTGAGGTCACACAGCACGTATCGGTTCCCTCATTGGATGGATCCAACTCGTTAAGTCAGTTCTCTGGACTGAATGACAAATGATGACATGATGACAAATTTAATAGCCACCTTGGGGAAATTATTCAATAATATTTGTATGTACAACATTTCTGTTATAATTGCTTCCTGGAATATTTGTGTAAAAATGGCACCAATGCAGTCAAAACAAATCCATTTTCAGAGTCTGACCTGATATTTATACATTATTTTCTGTACTGTTTCCATCTGAACAAACACAAAGTGACCCAGAAATTCTAGTATATAAGTTATAGTACATCAGCCACTAATCAACACGTTTCATGGGGCCCAATAAACACAAGAATTCAATTTAGGTTGATGAATGGATAGCCTGGAATCGGTGGAATTTTTGGAGGACCATCTGAGGTTGGAGTGACATGTTATACAATATTTGGAAACATTTGACCCTCCTAATGTTTTGTGTTTCTGCATTCCATGTTCATGTGAGCAGGAATCTTTGGAAGGAAGAAGGTAATGGAGAAATGGCAACCACATCACTTGGAAGTTAAAGCTCTGGGCCCGGTCCAGCTGGAGACAGGTCAGCAAGACTAGGCCTTATCTATACTTGAAACATGTACTGGAATTAAATCATCTTTAGTTAACTTTAACCTCTTAGCGTAGCAGGCAGCAACTTAGGGCTGATAGACCCACCAAGTCTATCTGGTGGTGGCAAATATATGTTGTCTTTGTATTAAAATGGGATCAGTTCAAAGACGCTGAAGATGGTAAAAAGTCTTCTGTTGGCTTCAAGAGGTGAGGAATCAAGGGTTTCAAGGGAACTGTTGGTGGGGACTTTTTCTTGCCAACCATGATAGGCAAATTTCCCACATTTAAGTGTGGAACTTTGAGGTAAGAGGTGAGAGGAGTAGGTGAGATGGTTATGGTATATGTAGGAGGAAGATGAATTTTCCACTGCCATCATCATCTATGACCTTTGGAAAAGGGGCCGACCCACAGACATATCCAGCTCATATCTATGACTGTCACTATAAAGCAACAACACACATTTCCAGAGAGGAGATGCTATCTTTTCTATTTTCCTGCCTCACCTTAGATCTGTGACTATAGCAGACTATGACCATAAAGAGGTATCTAGTTCTGTGTGGGACAGTACTGATCCTCCTTTGGAGGTTTGTTCTCTTGGAGCTGTGGATGATGGAGCAAACTCTCTATAGTTCTGTAGTTGTTGTGCAGTGTTTGCTTTTAAGCAGCTATCAAGTTCCTTCCTTCCCAAGGGCTAAGAAGATATAAGAAGTGGAGGAAGAGGAGGACTTAAATTAAATATCTGTATACTTACATGTACAAACTGAAAGAGAGGGAGGGAAGGACTGAAAAATGGAGCAAGTGAGTATCAAAAGCACTTTAGGATCCTTCAAGATGAATGGTGCTATAGAAATATAAGATATTATCACTATTAGTTTTATCAATAGTACAATATTGCTAGTTCACTTCCTTATAGTCCCATTGCAACAGTGATGTTGTCACCTGGACTATTTTAAAATAAATTGTAATTTAGTTTTATCTTTTACTATGTAGGAAACCACTCTGAGAATTCCAACTAGTATGTTTCAGAGTGACAGAACAAGTGTGTTTTATGAAGCTAAATAAAAGTTTACTTTATCAACCGCTGCAGAGTATAAACAACTTCAAGCCATCTTAGGAAGCAGACATCATTTTATTTAATTGCAAATTAAAAAAACATAAACTACCTTAAACACAGAGCTACTGCCATGTCAAATCAATACAATAATTGCGCTCGAGCAGTTGCAAGGCACACAACACTCAACACCTCGCATACTAAAATAAATCAAGCACCAGAGCAATAAGCAGGTCTTATTACACATGAGTAGACTATGGTGTATTAACACATTTTCTACTATATGATTGCCTTCCCCCACTTGCTGAGGTGCATTTAATATAAAAGCAGGAACTTTGTGATCAGAAAGTTGTTAGCAATTCCTTTTGTGCTAATGAACTCCTGCTAATTAGAAAATCACTGGAATAGGGCAAGAGGCTCTTTGGTCATCCACAAAGACCACAGCCAGGCTTAGCAGTCAGGGTGTGAGCTGCTCTTGTTTAGTATTTTTAGGCTGCTGGTTGTGAAGATGTTATTTTTTTATTTAACATTGCTAATATTTCTTATTAAATGTTGTGATGAAGGACGGTTTACACTTAACAGCAGTGCGTATCTTATGGTCGTGGATGGATGTTTTGTGGGCATCTTGGCTTCTCACTTATACTTTTTACCCCCCCCACAAATCTCTACATTAATTTGGTATTTCTTGCTTTATTTAGAGTAACACCATGGCTACCGTAAACAGATTAGCCAGGGAGCTCTCTCCCAGAGAGTGGGGTAACTCCCTAGACCGCTTTACATACAAACAGTGAAATCTCAGATGAGGCTCTGGATCTAGGGGGAAGCCTGAAGTCGGGCTCAAACCCTTCACTATCCTTCCAGACTGTCATTGCCCTTCTCATCACTTGACATCTGTGCTGATCTCTGTGACATTGCTACCTGAAGGTAGGGCACTAATTACCTTGGTGGTCTGGAGCGAGTGGAGTGGAGGAACAAATTGCTTTCTCACTACTGTGCCAAAGAGAGGCACGGTTTGGAAAAGAGGAATGAAGACCAGTTCATCAGGGGCCTGAGAGTGCCAAGCAAATGATGTTGGGTTCAAAGCTCACTGGTGCTTCTTAAAAATGGGGGAAAAAAAACTCCTTTCCCCTGTGTGCACCTCTATCCAGATGCCTCTCACCTCTGTCCTCTTAGGCAGCAGTCACTTATCACCTTATCAACACCTTATCAACAGCTGGAAGGCTCCCCTTGATGCTGGGGTCACCAGCTCTCAGTGCTACTTTCTTTTAGCTACTCCAGAGACCAATTTCAATCCCTCCTTTCCAGTTTCAATCACTGCTTGTAAATAAAGCTTTAAAAGTGCTTAGGGTATGCAGGATTCAGCTGTAAATCTCTCTTCCCACTGGTCTGTTATTCCAGGCAGTTCCTGCCTTTATTTTGCCTTCTATTCCTGCCTTGCAGATCCACTGCTCTGCCAGGCCCTGCTCTGCCTTGGCTTCAGGGAGCTCATTGTGGTAACTCCAGCCTCATCGGTGCCTGTTGCTGCTGCTAGGATGAAGGGTGCAGGTTGGGGAGCAGCGGCTAATCCTGCCTTTTGCACAGATTTCTCACCACGGTTTTCGCTCTGAACTCCAGCCTGCAGTCTCCAGGCTGGTGGAAGCCAGAAGAGCTGTCTCAGAAGAGCAGCTCCACATTGCTCCTTGCCAGCCTCTGCAGCCAGGGAATTTGAAACTCATATAAAGGGTAATAAAGGGGAGATTACTGAGGCAGGGCTGGAGAAAAGCCCAAGGGAATTTGTTGTACCATATGGAAGTCAGTTCTTTCCTTGTGTTAACCAATATTGCCTTTCTGTTGGCATTGGCACTTTGTTGTCCTTTGAAGCTTGCAAATATTTTACAAAGATGGTTGTAAGCAGCTCCTGAAAAAAAATGAGACATAAAAAGCGTGAATATGTTCCCCTCAAAACTGAAGGCAAAACCAGACAAAGACCCCAGGTGTCCCAGTGCTCCTGTGCATGTGTCTGCCCCTGCCACATGGCTGTGCTGGCCCTGGGAGCCTTTCACTTTCTATTTGAAGGTTGTGCCAGTGGTTCCAGCTTGGGAAACTGGCACAGTGCTACTCTAAAAAAAGCACAAAATATCTACCTGATGCGAAAAGAGATTTATGGAGTGGGGGGATAAAAGTATTAGTGAGAAACCAAGATGCCCACAAAACAAGCCCCAGAAGCATTTGGCAGCCAGCCCTGGCTTCTCATCTTCAGCCTCTGTCACCCTATCCACATTGCTGGGGCTGCAGGGTGATAGAGCCAGTTTATCCAGATGATATCGGAGAGGTGATAAAAAAGAGTCACCAATTAACTCCAGCTGCAAGAGTTATGTAACTGGAAACCCACAGCCCCTCAGGGAGCTCTTTGCCTGTGAAAATACAGCGAGAGGTCAAACGTGGCACTTCAGCCAGCCCCAGCAATGCCTATGTCAGCCATCTCCAACCACTAAGCCTCTCACTTCAGTATCATCTCCCCTGTCAGCTCCTGAGGATGGGACAAGAGAATGTGTCCTCGCGGCGGTAGCTGGTGTCCTGTTTGGAAATGGCCAAGATCCTCTTTCCAGAAGGATTGAATTGCACGTGGCAGGGCCTGGAGCGCAACCTGAGCTGGGTTCAGCCCTCGTTCATAAAATTTGGGCACTCATTTCTCTGGGCTGGGAAGGGTGCCCAGCAAAGGGAGAAGGTGACACGGCGCACATCTTGATCCGGGAGGGCTGCTCAGTACCCAGCTGGGCGATTCAACCTGCTTTCAGGTCAACTTCTTAATCTCTTGGGAGCCGAAAGGCCAGTAAACAGCAAGAGAGCAAATTTCAGTCAGGTT
Organism: Crypturellus undulatus; assembly: GCA_013389825.1. Taxonomy (NCBI): domain Eukaryota; kingdom Metazoa; phylum Chordata; class Aves; order Tinamiformes; family Tinamidae; genus Crypturellus; species Crypturellus undulatus. The sequence goes on along the minus strand of VWPW01003897.1, from coordinate 527,809 downwards.
GGCTACTATTGGTGTCTCTTTTAAAAGTCTGTACTCTATTTACACATTAAGAGTCCTATAATTGGAGACTAGCAAGTGTCCTCATCACAGTTGACCTTATTTATGGAAGAGCTGACATCTGAATGTCAAATTTGCATCTGTGACTTTCCTTCCCCTAATAACCACTTTAACATGCAAATATTGAGTTGCAAAAGAATGAAAATAAATAAAACAGCTATTTTGGTTATCTCTGGGAAGATTTGTTTTTACTATGACTTTGGAGACTGTGCTGAGATCAGACTGTCACTTAATCAGGAAGTAAGTGAGAAAGAAAGACATTTCAGATGCAGGAATATGTGAATAGTGAATTGTAAATAGCCTGCAGTGCAATTTTAGGGAAGAAGAGAATATAAAGCACATTACAGGGCCATTTGCAGTTCTTTGTTCAGATATAACTACTGCTTACAGTTATTTCGTTAAATATTCTGTTTAGATGCTTCTCCATCTTGAACAAGAAGTTACCCTGGTCCCTGGAGAGAAGGAGATTCACAAAATACCTGCATTCATGTATGAAAGCAAGGCATTAATGGAACCACATAACCAAAGGATATGAGGCATCGGAAGGGAGAGGATCAAAGGAACAAACGGTGCAATGGTAATTCTGCTAGGCACTGAGACAAAGTGCGGAGAAAAAGGAGTCTTTGGGGGTTGTCTGGGTAGAAAATGTAGACGGAGAGGCTGCTGGCTGAGAGGCTGATAGATGTAATTCCGTATTGGAAAAGGTCAGACCATGATAAGTCAGAGTTTCTTTTTTCGGGAGTCGGGTGGCTTTGGGAGTGCCCTGCTATGGCTGTCCTGGCAGAGGCTCTTTTGTCTGCGCAGAAGAACCTCTCAGGCCAGCTGCCCTCCTGTGCCTTATGCACGTCCTTTCCCATGGCTGTACCTGGCAGCCCTGGGGGATCAAGTGGATTCATTGCTAATAACTCCAGTTGCCCTAGGCACCTCATAAAACCTGTGGAGACAGATAAGCCCTTCTGGAGGGTCATCAGTTTGCTGGGTGAGCTGGAGTGCCCTTTCTGTTCTCCGTGATTAAATGGACAGGTGATAAGACTCCTACTTTGGGACCTGAGGTAGCTGCCTAATTTCGGTAGTATGAATTGCTCTCTTGGGATTTGCAGTTACATCTCCAGGGACACATGATAATTAAACAAAACAAATAGTCTCTGGTTTTCCAGGCATTCTCTACACAGTAACCATTAGAAGAGTGTAGAATATAGAAGATGTGTATAAGATGTCTTCCATAGAGGAGTGTAGAATGTTGTTTTCCTCACTATTTATTGTATGTTTAGTCAGAGTCTCTCTAGGTCTTAAGACCCTTCTCATCTCAGATATGGCTTCTTTAATCCACTACTGTCATCATCCCTTATATCTCCCTGCAGTTCAGCTTCCTTCTTAGCAGCTGATCCCTCAAGTAGACACAGACCCCAATGCTACAAAAATCCAACCTCATGCCTTGTTGATTGGTGGGTCCTTCAAACATAGAAAGTCCCACTCTTCACAATTTCTACCTTTGTGCTCCTTCAGGAAAGTAGCTCTTAGACTCAGCCTTGCAGGAAAGAAAGAGGACTAATTCTCCTGCATTTGAGGGCTAAATCTGACTATTGCTGAGTATTAGTGATGGTCTACTTCAATAGTGGACTTCTAGGCATGAAAGTCCGTGATGAGTACAGTGTGCATTACCCCAACACAGCAGTAGCTCTGAAGCACAAGGCAGTGGTCATTTGATATAACCAGCTGTAATTCAAAATTTGTACATAAGAGATGACACAAGTTATTATCTTATGAATCCCCCAGTTAATATTTTGAGGATTAAGTTTGAAATTGTCAGAATGCTTTTTTTTCTAACATGTTTTTAAAGTTTCTTTTTTTTTTCTTAAAACAGTGTTCTTTCAAAACTAATTAGTTTGTATGAAGAAGGTTAATTCTATGAAATGTTTGAATACAAAACTTTTCAACATGGTTTCATGGCAAAACTTGCTGATCTGATCCAAGCTCTTTCCCCTCTGATAGTCTTTTTGGAAATTGCCAGAAGTGTTACATAAGAGGAGACACTCTTTAGTACCTTCAATTATGTGGCAGGTAGGGAAATACTTTGGCTGGCAGTCTGCAGGACTAGATTTATGTGTAGAATAGATTTATAACTGTTGCTCTGAGGAAAAAGAAAAGTGATCCCTGTCTGATGTGGGGTATAATTCTCCTCATCAAGTCATGTTAATGAGAAAAACATCTATCTCTTTGACAAGAGACAGCAGGGTGTTCATCTCAATGAAGTCTATCCCAAGATGGACCGGGGGAGAATGTGGAGATGAGCTGGCTCGTACCTTGAAGGAAAACATTGGGTTCACCCTGTTATTCACAGAGGCCTTATCTTCTAGCTTCACAGAAGGCAGAGAGGAGAAGCTTTCAAGGCCTTGCTGGCAGACTCATCCATGGAACTGAAACCTGTCAGCATGTGATAATTTGTGTTGCTCTATATTTAGAGCAGCAAGTCACAGTTGCAGTTGTTCATGCCTGGTCTTTAAACTGTCAAGGAGAAAATCAGACTTCCTTAGATGGTCCTGAAAGTCCCTGAACAACCTCTACCAAATAGATTTTACTGCTTCATTTCACCTCAGTCAATACAACTGTTTATTCTGACAATCGAACACAAGGTTAGATAAGGGGCTGTGGTAATTAATGTCTTCAGCTCACAGGTCCAGACCTCTTCATGGCACATCTTTTGCTCACCACAACAGAACTGCAATTTCTTAGTCTAGATGGATGGTCTTGGTCAGACACAGGCTGCTTTACTGGAGACAGCCCTGAACTATGGGCCTGAACTTCCTCTGCACCCAAATTCCATGGCTGGTTCCTTTCTGTACAGCCTAACCCTAATTTGCAGTAGATGTCTGGATGACACCAGAACAGGTTTCTTCCAAACCACTATCTTGACAAAATCCACCTGAAATCCTAGTGTTCATCCTGAAAATAAATTCTAAATCTGATTTTGCTATCAGCCTAAGATAAGACTGAAAAAAAATGGAAACATGGCATTGTTTGCAGTCCCGTTGATATTTGGTCGAAGTTTGACATTTCAGCACAATTCAAACACTTAGCCTTTAAACTGATATTTTTTGACAAAAAAAAAATCTATTTTATTTTAAAAAGCATATTCCTAGAAACACTATGACAGCTTTCAATCCAGAGACTACCACAAGTGGGATGTGTTGATATTATCAGTTTCATTTTTTTTGCAGAATGAAATATCATGGCAATCCGGAAATTGCCATGATGAAAACAACGTTATACAAACCTCTCGCTGTCCCTAGCAATTTGGAAAATGTGTCCCCCCATTGCACCCCTCTCAGTTGCACCCCTTGCTTTTTTTCTTTTTGCCTATCAATCAAAGTGAGTTTAAGCTCTAAGGCTTAGTTAATCCCTGGCTTCTTTGCTTGGCTCAGTTGGTTGCAAGCATTTGTGTTATGTATACCTGCCCTCCAAATAGAGGCTTGTGGCAACTGAAGCATTTTCCATGAGTCATCGAGTAGCTACCAGATAGCACCCAGTGCCCCAAGCTCATTGGACACCTCTGTCCTTTTCTCCATGCTAATCCATCCAATTCTGCAATTTCTGAAATCGTTTCAAATAGCAGAAACAGATGGAAGTTGAAAAAAAAGAAGGAATTCCAGCTATATTGCTTCTGCCTTAAGAACTGTATTTAAATCCATTCACAAAAGAGGAAAAATAATCAGAACAGGATCCAGTAACAGCCAGGAATGTTGAGTCACAACAAGGGATCCTGATTCATTTGTTTGCTGTTGATTTCAGTGGGAGGTGAAGGAGACTTGATTTAATTATTTTTAAAAGGAGTCAGACAAGTGTTGATTTAGCAGTTTAGTCATCAAAGTAATTCCACTTACAGAACTGCAGGATGCCAAGGAGACAAGCTCACGAGTGGGAATTAACTTCCTGCATGGAGCAATGTGAGAGCTGTGCAGATTTCCTCCATCGCACACAATAAAAAGTTATTTTGTAAGGTGGCTTCTGTATAAATAGCATACTATAGAAACATTAAAAATGCTTCTATTTTGTAATGAAACGCTGTCAGGAAATGAACAGAATAAATTAGAGAAAATAGTAGCCATAAAGACATTGTCTGATGAATAAATTTCAGCAGTTACAAGATCGATAGCAGAGTATGAGTCAAATTAAGAAGTAGATGCAAGGAGAATGGGAAAAAAATCATTTTAAAATGAGTGTTGAAAAGAGATGCAGAGCTGATGAGGTGGGGAAAGACAGGTCTGATCCTTCCCAATGCAGAACCTTCCGCAAAGAACATCACAGTGCTTGCTCTGAAGGCGAAGAAATGTGTCAAAGTTGCAATAAGAAGCTCCTGCACACCAAAGCGCTGTGGACTTACACTAGGTGCAGCCCAGGGCACTTCGTGCCGGCTCACAGAGCGCCTGGAAATGCTTCTCGCCCCGGTGAGTCCGTAACGGCCTGTGCTGCGCCATAATGGAGTGGAAGGGAACGTGCTATTAGATGCCAGGGGCCAATTCCCAAAGTTGCTGGCGCCTAATTTACGAGCATGGAGCGAGCGCACGCACCGGAGATCTGCGCTCATTGTTTGGCTCTCGGGGCTAACTAGCCCCGTGGGCATAAAAGGCCTCGAAAAGCACCAGTGCAGCAGGCCTGAAAGGCACAAGTATGTGCACACACCGAGGCCTGTCCGTTGCCCGGTTAGAGATGATATGCAGGGTAAAACGCACATCCAAGGGAGCAGGTGTCAGTGAGGGCAGCAAGCCGTGGAATAGCTCTGCTCTTCATCGTGCCGTGTCTGGTTCCTTCGCCTTGCTCACTACCCTAGCCCGGAGAGCGGCGAGCAGCCCGGCGGTGAATAAAGGGGAGAACTAAATTGGCTGAAGATCGGACTGGGGATTGATTTGGAAGAGATTTAGTGCAGATTTTTGGAGAACAGTTCTTGGGAAGGGGAAATTGTGAAGGCAAAGCCCTGGCTTGTGGATGAGCCCAAGGTGGGGTTACAGGTCCAAAGACTCTAATGGATGGAGAAGCAACGACCACCCCATCTCATGCCTTGCTGCATTGCCACTGCGTCGCCCAGAGACTTTTAAATCACAAACACACCAGTTCTCTGCGTGGACCACAGAGCCACAGAGCTGGAAATAGCTGAGGGCTTCTTCAGCCCAGGGTAGTGCTGAGCCCTGTAGCTTAACCTGACATGGAGAGTTTTCAGGCACATATTTTATGGCATTCAACAAATCTACTTTGAGGAGGCAAGCAATAAAAGCTAAATTGACTATTTTAAGAGACTGTCTCAGAGCAACGCAAGTTTCTGATGCATTTGAAGTACACACAGAATTATGAAGTCAGTTAGCAAAGAGCCCACTTTATTTGCTCTCTATTGTGAATGGCTGACTAGAGAACTGGTGGATTTTTTTTTATTGATGAGATCTTTTAAAGTAGAGCAGATGTTCTTTCTTTTAAATGTAAATATTTGGGGAAAATAGTTCTTTAAAATGTGTTGTTTGTTCCTATCCATATTTTCCCAATTTAAACTTCCATTTCCATGATAAATCAGGAAAAAAAAGAAACATGAGGGGAGGTGGACCAGAAAAGAAAGAAAACTGGTGAAAAAGGAAAAGTGAAAAATGCCCAAACAGTGTTTCACATTGATGCTTTATTAAAAAAAATCAAATAAATAAAAACATTTTTGGAAGAAAAAAACTATATTTCGTGAAGCATCCTGCTGAATAAAAGCAACATTCTTTCATGTGTGACTTTGATTTTTCCATTTTTCTACCACCTCCTGTTTAGCGTCACACATAAGAAAAATGACCTGACAAGTAAAGAATTCAGACAGGCGACCACTGTGCTTCATTTGCTTCCGTACACCATTGACCCTTCAATAGTGATAAAATGCAGTTGCACATTAAGATACAATCCGAGGAGCTGTTGGAGTTATATTCATAAGGGGAACAGTTGCCACTGGGTTGGTTTTCATCCTCAGTCTAAGAAAGCACCCTTTGATTTTGTTCATATTAGTTGAGAGCAAAATCCAGTGTTTGTATTTGTTTCCGACAAGTTGGAATTAAATATCCCACCCTAGATAGGATAACTGCTATTCTGACTATCCATCTTTCTAGTCACGGTCTTCCACAGTTTAAAGGTAATACGTGTTCAGAAGCTGTAAAATCTGTAATACGCTCCTTTTCTTTTGAAAATCCAATACTTCTCTTGGTGCTTAAATAAACAAGAGGAAAGCACTTTTGCCAACTTCTGGCCTGATTGGATAAGCAAGCTCTTAGTACTTAATATTTTTGTCCATTAAAATAATTGCAATAATTACATGATAAAAACTGCTTAGAAATGGGATAGATTAGTTCAATAACTGCTGTACTGCATTTGTAGTTAATGAGGCTTATTGTATTAATCAATTGCCTGTAACTCAGAAAAATGGCAGAAGGGAGAGGGGATATGAAAGCATCTGATTTTCAGCTTTTTAAAGAATCAGAATGGGTGTTTGCTCTGATTGCTACTGAGACCAATCTGGATGTAGGAAACAGGGCAAAGTACAAGTTATCACTTATAACATAAAAAGATGGGAATAAATAATTTTATTACAGTAATCCTGAAAAGAAAATATTCATACCCTCTCCCATCATTGTTCTGAGGTCCTTGTTCTGTATGAGCAGCCCCAGAGCTATGGAGCAATATAGAGTATTTTCGAGATTGCCTAGACACAGAGGTCTTGTTTTCATGACACATCACTTTTTATTTTCTCTCCTGAAGGATTTGCCAGAATGTGGATGTTCTTGCACATCACCTGCCTGCTCTGCCTGCCTGTGTGAAGATCCAACACATCTTCTTCAAGAAAAGGCAGTGTCTGCACGGTGTTTGAACTGCCTCCTCCTCACAGCATGCTCCAATGGGCCTTCAGTTGGCCACAGGTAATTGCATGCGTCTGAATTGCTCTGTCTGTGGATACTCCCATGGGGCTCCCATGAGATAAATGGTTATTGACTTTAATGGCATTCTTTGTGCCCTTCAGAGTCAAACTCTATAAGTATGTTCAATGGGACAAAAGCTTTTTCTTCATATGTTTGCAGAACCCCCAGAGGTATTTGTCAGCACTTGATCAATAATAAATAATCTCAAAAATAATTGCCAGGATACAATAAAAACTATCCGGCATTTCCAGTGCCAATTAGGAAGGCAGGAGTGTTTCTCTTGTGCTGGTGTAGTGGGTTGGGACAGTAATTCATCAAATGATCCATGATATATATATTGTAAGAAACGATGTGCATCTATTATTTGTGACTGTTATGGTGGGAAGGATCAGATATGTCAACATTTCCCCCCTGTTAAATCAGTTACACTTTTTAAATATTTCATGACACTTTTATGACATCCATTGCTTGTGTTAAGTGTGTTCTCAAACCCCAGTAATTACTTAGCTCCTCAGGATAGGGTAGGAAACCAAAAGGTCCAGGGGTGACAGTTTCTGGCTGTGACTTTTCATATGACCCCAGGCAAAAGCTCTGTTCAGCTAAGCAAGTGCTCAGCGCTGAGCTAGAGCGCCTGACTTTCATTATCTGCAGTAAAAGTGTATGAATTGAAACAAGAAGTGGCTATTTGTCAAAAACACTCAGAGCTGTTAAATTGCTGAACTATGTGATGACACATTTGTTCCTATTAGGTCTTGAAATGCAAGAGCCTTGCGCGTTGCTACCACACGGCACCGCGGCTTCATCACGGCCCTGCGGGCTCGGCGGAGCAGGCCCTGCAGCTGCAGAGCGTGGGGAAATCCCTGGCTGGCTCAGAGGCAAGAAACCTTGATTAGAAATACCCTGGAAACTTGTCTGTTTATCTAGGAATTTTATTTTTGTAATTCTATTCTTCTAATACCATGTAAATGTAGAGAAATGCTGTTGCCTCCTATACAGATGGATATGAGACACAGGGCAGACAGTGTGATAAACTGGGTAAAATCCATGACTGTGCAAGCTATACATTGGAGCTTTATGTATCAGGCCATGTTTCTTATTAAATGGTTATCTGCAATTCAGATGACCAAAGAGAATAAGTCAATGCCACCTTAGAAGATCCAGGATAGGCATGACACCTCTCTGGAAGGGTGTGTGGGAGCTATGCATCTTAGGGTATCTAAAATGACAAAAGAGTTCAATTTTTATCACCTTAATTGCTCCTTTTGTCTCTTTCTTTTCACTGCTTTCTGTGTCTCCCTGTGTCCTCTAAAATTCTCATCTCAGAAAAGGAGCCTGAATCTCCATCAGTCTGCGTCTTGGGGAGTCAGTGGGCAAAAGGGAAATATAGAAGTCATGCTCTTCTGAATAGATACTAGTATGTTTCTGCTTTTGAAAGTTGTAAATCATGAGATGGCAGACTGGCTGAGAAACAGGAGAATCAAGACTGGGAGTTTTAAGATTAAAGCAATCCATATTTTTTTTTCCAGACCTGAAAAAAATTGGTCCTTGGTTAATTAGGTCTTCACAAACAGAGGTGAATTCAGCAGGGTAATGTCCAGCTACAATGTGAGCTCTTGAATACAGTACAGGGCTCTTTCCAGCATCTCTCCCTATAGAGGGACCTGCATGGCAATATGAACGCACCAGTTTCCTGGGAGTCAGCAGATCTGTGGAGATACTGAATGTCGGAGGCGGAGGGGCTGCCCACGCTGGGCCGGCTGCCAAACCAGCGGAGGAGCTGCCAGCCAGCGATGGCTGATTCCATCTGTGCCAAGGGAACGATCCCAGCCCTGCTATGGAAATCCAACTGGTCCAACCAGTATGGGCTGCAAGGGCTGTGTGTAGGGATGCCAACCAGCAGCAGAGCACCAAGCTCAAGGTCTGCAAGGCTGCAGGGGAGATGTGCAGTCAATGCACAGTTTTCTGGCCTTGGTGACAGAGGAAGGATTCAGATCGAGGCATCTTTGTGTACCTTTGCCTATCTTTGTGTTACACTTTATGGTCATCTGCTTTAGTGTACAGAAATGCTTCAAGTAAGTTATTTCCAGTAACTTCCTTCTAATTGCAAGAGAAATTAAAAGTGAAGGGGAGGATCCGTGGAGCTCTTTTTGGAAGCAACAGGTATCTTAACTTTACCCAACAGGTTCCTAATGCTGCCCCATCCTGGCAAAGAGTTAGTAGCTGGGAAAGCAAGCAGAACACCTGGAACAGCCACGCTTGCCAACTCAGCATTGTTATTATTTTTATTTTACATTTTTACTGTGCTGGCATTCACTGGTTGCAATCCAGCTTGAGGAAGGCATGCAGTGGCAAAGCAAGTCCCTGCCCCAAACAGTTCACATTTTCAGTTTAGAATGCTACTGTTTCAGCCCTGTGTCATGGACGAGGTGACAGGCTAGCAAATAGATAGATGAACTTTTTTCCTCCAGCCTTTGCTCAAGTTCTTCCTTCCTTTGACAAATAATTTATCTTCTTTGGAGTTACTTCTGTTTTTTTATATTTTTTTATTTTTTTATTTTAATTGATCAAATGTCTTTTGAATCTTCAGTCTGTTTTTCCTGCTTTGTCTTGGAAGCAAATAAGACAGATTTATGGCTCCCTATAAAACCTCAGCCTTGTTTATAAATTGCTTGTGATTGATTAAGTAATAAAAATGCTTTTAAGACAGGGAAGTAAATCTCCCAGCTAATTGCTCACTGCTTTACATTATAACCCTGTTACACTGACTGCCTCGCTCCTGGGCCGGCTGAAGCACTATGGCTATTTCTATCTCATGAGAAGGCCACCCTGGGACAATCACCAACACGAGGCCACTCTGCTCTGGCTGTTAAGAGACACAGACCAATAATTAATGGTCAATAAACAGAGTGATGCTTCTGAAACATAAGAACATTTCTTTTCAAAGGTGATTTCCTGGGTGGAAATGATTACACATATAGGAACACTGCCAATTTCCAGCGTTATATGGATGAAATTCAGCAGAAACTTGGGTGCTCTGCCTCTTAGCTACCTCCTATCCATTGCGGCTACAGGACACTGAGAAAAGAACCCATCAGCAGTGAACTGGCGTAAATGAAAAGTAACTTGGAGAAACTAGTGTGACTCATGAAAAATGCTTTAGTTGCAGCCTCTGTTTTCTCTTTTTGATACAAAGTATGGAACATTGGGAGCCAGTTCGTATCTTGGACTTTAGGGTACCACGACAATATGTATAATAAATATTTAACATTAGCTCAGGAAGCCTAGATTTACCTTTACCTAGTCAAGCCTAGACCACCATAGAGGAAGGAAGGGTTTTATGTTAACTGGATTCCCTAGCCAGCTTGGAGTGTTCCTGCAGCACAAATTGGATCAAGTGCAGGTTCTGGTAGTAATTTTGACACGGTTCTGCAGTACATACTCAGCATCCCAGCTCAGCCCAGACATGAGTCCCTCCTGAGTTCAGGTTCATGCAGACATCAATCAGGTCAGTCTCTCACACTCAGGCAACACGAGCCAATACACTTACGGAGCCCTAGCTCATAACAAATATCAACCAGGAGGCAAATTCAGCTCAGCTTTAAAGGCCTCAGCAAGACATCAGACTCCTTCCTGGGTCTTCAAAACTGGAGGCATAAATGCACTTCTGCCCTCTCTTTCTTTTGTTATTTTTTATCAAAGAAGTGGTCAATTAGTGCCTTGACTCCGTGGCACCTTCCTGGTAATCATCAGCGTCAGAGGCGGGAGGCTGATTGCTGGGGCTGATTGCGGTGTCTGTGCAGCTGATTACAGGGCCCTAATTGTGATGTCTAGAAAAAGACTAAAAAAGTCGTTGAGTCTGAAAACTCATTGGGAGGGTAGAGGGTTCATCACTGCCTAGGCCAGCACCTCTCCATCCTCTGATGGAGGCTTCCTAAGCACCAGGGAACAATGCTGGATGTGGCTCAGGAAAAGGCTAGAAGGGTGCTACTTTCTGGATGTTTTCCTTGGACGGAAATGGGAGAGGTTTCCTCACTAGATCCAAGTTTCCCAGCCAGGTCCGATGCAAGAAGACCCATCTTGGCGCTGTCAGTGCCTTCAGCAGATGCTCCTGCACAGAGGTGATGCTAACGGAGGTGGCTGCAGACCACAGACTGCTGGATGTGGCTGGGCCAGGTGTCCTCCTCTAGCAGGCTCACCTGTCTGAACAGGTACCTGAAATTAGCGCTTGGGTTTTTGCACACCTGCATGGTAAAAGACAAACTAGAGTTAAATGAGCCCTCTTTATCATTGAAATCAAAGCAGCACTCCAATATGCAAAATCTGCCAGCAGGCAGTTTTTGCTTTCATGTGCCCACACTTTTTGGTGTGGCATGGCAAAATGATCCTCCGGTGTTGAAGCATCTTGAGAAAAACAGCTCTGGAGACCTCTGTCCCTTCACTATACTCTTTTATACTGCAGTATCTATTTAACATATTAATTTCCTTAATTATATACATTTTGATACCCCATGTTCAGTTGATTAAGCATTTACTTGTTTATATTTGCACCATATTTGCGTTAATTCCACTGTCTTGATTTCATTATTTTTATAGCCAGCGCTTGCAGGTGTCTCATCTAAATGCCCAGAACCAAAACCGCCTGGGATCTTGTTTACCTGCATTCCAGCCTAACGAGCAATCATATCCTTATAGTCTGTTCCCCAGTTAATGCAAGGTCAAACTCAAGCTTTCAATTAACACAAAGCAATGTTACTCGATCTGGTTGAAAATCAAACAAAAACCATTGTACCCTTAGCTCATTTATTTATGCTACGTAGCAAAACTCTTAATGAATGAGATTTCTCAGAGGTCTAGGATCTTTTTAATATACACTGCTGTACTGCTGCAAGCCTTAATGTGATCAATGAGACCCAATACCATTTAACCTAACAAGGCACCTGGCCACTGAATGAAAAATGCACTCGATTTGCTTCCTATGCCTGGCCTTACACACGCCTCTTAGCTGCCTTAACAGATCTCAGAAAGCTTTGCTTGTCCTTGCTGGATATTTTATGCCTCTCCTCTGAATCTTAATTATATAATAACTGAGCTAATCAGTCCCAGAGGCAATAAGTCACAGGGGAGCCTTCTTTTCCCTCAGCCCCTACCTACGTGCTGTTTCATGCAATTAAGCAACCTTTCTGCAGCCCTCTGGAAGGAATACCTGGCGACAGCTCAGTCTAAGAGCTTAGGTAGTGATGCTGGCTCTGACTAAGAGAATTGGCTTCTCGCTTACACGTGCACTTAGAAGATTAATGAGAATTCATATCAAGGGGGAAAACGTCCCTATTTTGCTGGCAGGATGCACACAATAAAAAGTATAATTTTAAATAAAAATCAATGATGACTTGAAATGCACAATAAATGTTGCAACATTAATAAAAGATGCTGCACATAAAATTAGACTTATAATATACAGCTTGCCCAGCTATTTACAACCTTCATTTTGGGCCTTATCATGCTTCCATTGGGGAGCAAAATGGTCTAAAACAGCTGTCAGGTGAAATAAAATAGAACATGCTGGAAATTTATGACTCCGAGCTCTAATGTCACCCCCTTATAAAGCAAAAGGAGGGCGGCAGCATGTAGATCTCAAGCACAGAGGGAGGTTGCCCAGTAGGAGCTCCGTGCTATGTCAGCGCTGCAATGATGACAAACAGAAGAAGCTACAGCAACGTGGAAGGGGGAAAGGGGACTAACGCTTGGACAGCAGGGACCCTGAGGAAATGGCACAGCTCATCTCCCTACTTCTAGGCAGCAGTGACTGTATTTATCTAGTGCTTGATAGATGTTTGTCTGTCTCACCAGATGCTGAAGACTGTCCACACTGAAAACTACCGTCTTTTCACACAGTTTGTTTCAGTGCTTCACTAGCCTTCTCCTGTCATGGTTTACCCTCGGATCTAAGCTGGATGCAATTTAATTTACTGCTTCTTGTCTTATCTAAATCTTATTGCTGCTTACATGTCCTAACATGGGAAAATCACCTAGTAACACCCCAGCAGTGAGAGGAAACAGGAGGCTGGGTCTCGATGCAAGGAGGAAGGTGGCTCAGAAACGTGCAGGTGGTTCCAGCGAGAGCACCTGGCTCTGAGACAGGGAGAGAGAAGTGAAGGCAGGACAAGCTGAGTCAAATCCAGGGCTCTTAGCAGTACCTTTGTGCTGAAGCCATGGTAACTCTAAGGACACACAGAAGAGAACAGCAACAAACACAGGGCTTATTCAGTTCAATAATATGTACCTGGCTTAGCCAATAAAGCAGACACAGTTTGGGAGACCACGTGTCATGCAGGCACGAGGTTGGGTAAAGAATCGTAAAGATCCCTTCAGCCTGTGAGCTATAACTGTTACCGTGAACTGCTTTTCCTGGATAAAAAGTGCAGGATCTGCCCCCCTTCAGGTAGTGCCAGTTTTGCAGGGCAGACAAGCCACAGACAACAAAAGAAGGACCCCCAGTCTAATGCTCTGGATTCACGTGTGCAGAAGTCACTGCAGCTAAAGAAAGCCCTAGAGAGGTAGCCGTGTCCTGCTTCCTTGCACTGGGTACTTCCATGCTGGAGGGAAATTCCCACTGGCGGCAACTGGCTTTAGTTCAAGTCCCAGATAAACAGAGTTCAGGCATGGGGAGAGGAGATGCCCCTGTTTTGCATCCCGTACATTTGTTACTTCATGCCAACACTCCTTGCAGGGCATTCTGGTAGCTGTCCTTTGTGCACTCCAAATAACTTATTTCCATTCTTGATTATTTATACCCTTAGATACACAGAGACTTTTATCACGTACCCTGCTAGTCGTTAATTACTCAAGTGGGCTATTTTTAGCAATGTTAATCTTTCCTCAAAAGTCACCGCCTTCAGTTCGCTCATCATTCCAGGCACTCTTTGTTGAGCTCCCTCCAAGTTTTTGGCAGGACATATTGCATGGACCTTTATTTTTTTTTGAAGATCCCTTTTGTGTTTTAATTCCAAATGGCATGAGATGGCAGCCTGGGCAGCCGCAGCACAACCTGCCGAAAATGCAGCAGCCAGGGCTTGGGATGGCTTCCAACTTTGGCATGCTGGAGGCAACAGGGGTTTCACTGGTGTTCGGGGCATAAGGGACCATAAGAGGAGAGAGAAGTTTTTACAAGAAATCCTGAAGCTGCAATAACTCACCTGCTATGAGGGCACTGTTTGACATTAAAAATGGAGCAGTGTGGGTCGTTCTGAACAAGGGGATTGCTGAGATCCTTCAGATTTTGCCAACACCTTTTGCATATGAGATTCAGTGTGTAATTCCCAGCTACATGCAGGTGGGTAGGCTCTGAACAGAGTCCTTATAGGGTCTGAACAGAGTCCTTGTGCAAGAGACACACATTCACACCTGAGCTTGACAGCTCACTGGCCTGCACTTTAAATTCCAACATGCTAGACCTTAGAGGAACTGAATAAGTTTTGCCTTCATATTTTTCAGCGTGATACTCAAGCTGAGAACACCTTCCGTGTCTTGCACGTCTGGGGCCAAGAGCACCCTACTCACCCGAAGTTCCCTGGTCTCCCTCCATTAGGTTAGGATGCATTTAACAAGTAAAATCTGTCACGTATTTTCATGTTCTTTCTGAAACAGCTAGAGGCTGGAAAACTGCCCTTCTTGTATTGTTACCATGGAGAGAAAAAAAGCCCCTGAACATCATTATTTAGGCTTTTCATGCTATCCATCAGTCAGAAGCACAGAGAAGGCTGCATGAACTTCCCTGACCTGAAACACAGAGCAGCCGCGCAGTACAGCAAAGCCAGGATATCCATCACCCCGCGCCCGTGCCCAGGGTCAGCTCGCTCTCTGGAGACTAACACAGTTTCCAAGATCTAAATGCTCCTGCTCGGCTTAAATTTCAAAGGGTTTTGGAAGGAACAACCCGCTTTTAAGCAATGAGTTATTTTGAAAGAGTCTGCAGCTGATCCAGAAAAAAAGGTCAGAACGCTGAAATTTGGCCCATTTCTCAAAAACAGGCAAATAGAAAGAATTCAGTGCTCTGTTTTTCCCTTATTTAGTTTCTTACACACCCCTTGCTTTATCTCCCAAGACAATTCCACTTTGAACTTAGAAATGAAGACTGATATGATGGTACTCTACCTCCCCAAAACCACCACAGCCAGGAGTTAAACTCCGCTTGCATAATTTCACCAATTCCAGCAGGATTTATGACCTCCAGTGCCTGAACTGAGAACACAGCCAGCACGGTCTAGCTCTTCTTTATTATCCCTCTTAAAGTTTATGTCTTCAAATATGGTCTGGTTATGAGTTAACAATACTGAAAAGATCAATACCAGAGTCTGACTCGGGGAGCTCAAAACATGTTCATAAAAGTTAAATTAGAATCATAAAATGATTATGGGCTCCAGGTTTTTTCTTCCTAGACTGTGTTCTCTGATTTGGGTGGCAGTTTTCTGGCCAGCAGCGAGGCTGTTCATGTCCACACTCCTTCTGTGCCTCTGCTGAGCCTTCGCTCTGGATGCAAAGGGCTGCCAAGAGACCTCCCCACCGTGAGGAGTTCAGTGGGCTTTGGATCATGCTTAAACACAACCCTCCTTTTCTTTTTAAGTCATTATTTTACCAGAGCAGGACTTTAGCAGGTACTTTGCAAGAAGAATTTCCAAGAATCCCAGAAAAGAATGAGAAATACAAACTGCACCGCATCGTCATAACAAAAACGTTGCAGGCAGTGCCTAGGGCTTTGCTGGATGCCCCAGAACAATTTCTTCCTTCCTTTCCACTCCCTGAAATGCTTTGCCTTAAAGAGAAGCAGTTTTATCATAGCCTTTTGTTGGTTTCTTCCCTTTCCTTTTTCTCTTGAACCATCTCCTTTATGGGCAAATGGTGAAGTTAAGGTTAAATAAATAAAGGACTTGCTTTCTTTTTAAGTCTTCAATGATGCTTCTGTGAATAAGTATGTTATAAGACATATAAACAACCATGGCTACTGTTCCTAACATTTGGGTGATATGTCCCTTATCAGCCTTAGCCACTTTGATGTTTCCCATGTGCTGTGTTTTTAACATACTCATCCCTGCCATAGCCTGCAACATGGACTGGATGCTGCCCCAATTCAGCAGATGGTAGATGGAGAAACAGGACGGGAAAGTGACCCTCTCAAGATGAGCCGGGAGCTCTGAGGAGCCGCAGAGGATGCAGGAGCTCCTCAGGGTTCTCGCACCATTACCCGTATTCGGGGCTGTGCTCCGGTGCAGGTGTGTGCATGCGAGCGCATGTGTGTGCCTGTGTGCGGGCATATCGTGTGCAATATCACAGCATTTTTAGAGCTGGCTGAAGAAACCTCACTCCCTTTTAACCAAAAAACATCGCTTGGTGATTTACATTCCTTTGTAATCTGATGCAATGATTAGAAAATCTCCTCATTGTAGTTTTTCTCTTTAACGTAGCAGCCCATGACCCCCGCGCTGAGTTTGAGAGGGAAATGTCAGCTCTTCATGTGGAAATGAGTCAGCCTATCGAATGTAAACATCAGGGAGAGCAGCGAGCTCCTGAGCGAAGAGAACATGAAATGGGCTTTAATCTGGCCGCCAATCTCGCGTCTCCAGAGGAGAGCTGCATGCTGCAGAGTGCCCTAGATGGTAAAGACAAGTCCCCAGTTACAGATGCGCAGACTCAGGAGGATTAAAAGGAGCCAACTGGTGATGATACTACTGAATTATATTCGTGCTTATCACTGGAAGCACCGTTGGCTCCACATTAGCCACATTTCTCATCACTGTTAGCTCTCTGCCTCTGCATCTTCCCCGCCTACCCCTTACACTGGACTGCGGATAGGGCTATGGTCGACCTGCCCTCTTGGTTTTTCTGTGATTCCCTTGTCCTGTGCCGTGATGGGAGGATGAGGGACACTCACTGCAGGAGGAGGAGAGAACAGCGAGCAATGAAACTGCCTCAGGTCACTTGCAAGAGGTGGTGGAAAGAACAGCAGATCATTTTCAGTTCTGCGCCTGCTCATGGCTAGGGGAACACACTGGGAGTGCTCCGAGGAGGAGAAATTTTCAGGTTTCTCTTAAGAAAGGGCAGTAAGTCTGTCTTCAGGGAAAGGAGCATGTTCAGTGGGATAAAGTGTGTGATAGCTGCACACAGGTACTAACAGGCGGAGAGCTCTAAGCCACTCTGTTTTCAAAGCAGTGTTCCCTGGGCAGACTCCATCTGGTCTCTTGCTCTCTCCATGAAACCTGTTGTTCAGCAAGTCTCCGGTTCCCAGCTCAAATGAAATGAGGCAGGCCCTAGTTCAAAGGCTCTGCTTGGAGCAAAACTTGTTAGGAGACATCCGCAGAGCTTCCCAGTGCTGCCATGCACAGGGAAATGGGGAGGCTCACTGACTTTGAGAGGGGCCCGTGCGGCACCGGCAGGGCACAGCGGGCAGTAGTTTGCAAAGGGGCAGCCCAGCAGCACTCCCAGGACAGGTAAGAGCAATGGCCCAAGCTAATGATGAGGAGTCTTGCAACCAGACCACGGCTACAAGCAGCTTTTGACCTTGGGTCATCTCCTGGACTTCTAGCAGTGGGGAAAGGAGAAGCAAGGCAGGTTTTTGCAGCCACAGTTCCCCTCGCTCTCTCAGCTTCTGATGGTAAAAACAGCATCTCTCTGCTCTTGTGGAGCAGATTCTTTTCCCCCTGCTGAGCTTACTGCAGATCAATGATTTTTAAGTGCTGACATAAACACAAGTATTACACTTAGTTGCCAATAGATAGTCTACATTACAGCAGCATCTCTCAATAATATACATTTATGTTTACAGTTACATGACACCTTTCAGCTGAAGTAATCCAAGTTGCAAAGCCTCACAACACCCAGTCTAATGTTGCTGATGAAGATGAGAGCAAAAAGAGACTGAGCATACCAACCTTGGAACAGGTCTTACGTCTCTGCTGGCACTGACCAAAGGCCCATCTAGCCCAATATTGTTTCTCCTGTACAGATGCCAGCAAGGAAGCCTGATACCTGTCCCAAGTGCTCTTGGCTTCCAACCACTTGTGGTTCAAAGGTTATCTAAGCTGTAGCTAGTTTCTGTGATGTTAATAACTCTGAACAGGACCTATTGGACCTATTAATGGATGCAGTAAAATTCAATGAGATCTGTGGAGCCAGGTAACCTCTTAGCATCAAAAAGAAACGCTCCTGAGGTATTGCTCAGTGAAGGCAAGAGGATAAGAAAATAAAGTAGGAGCCTGTCTGTTCCACCATAGTACAATGGTCTTTCTGTTAGGAGAAAGAAATTTGGGTACCAGCACAGATACTTGATTTTCTCAGACTCTGCCAAGCTCCCCAGGAACTCAGTGGTAACGTTGAAAATCAGACCTCTACCCACAGATTGATCTATGCTTTTCATTATGAAAAGAGATCCATGTCGCAACCTCCAGACACATATAGGAAGATACTTAAAATGAAAAATGATGAGAGTAGTTTTCCAGCAAGTACAGAAGAGATGTAAAAGCCTTTTGAAACAGCACAATCTGTTCCCAGCCCTGCACTTTCCCTGCATTCTCAGCTAGTGTTGCTAGAGAGGGTTGGGTAAATGAAGGTCACTGCAGATGCTTGCAGAAGTGTCCAGAGGGTTGCTTCTAAACAAAAGGCTACTTCTCTCTTTGCTTTCTGGACTATGGCCTAAGAGATCTGAGGACCCACAAACTCTAGGTGTGCAGTCCAACATTGCCTAAAGCAATGAGATGAAAATATTTGAAAATTTCAATCTTCTTTTTATAAGATTATTTTACACCCAGCCTTTACAAAGAGCTGCACAGTTCTTTGAAACTCAGTTCACTGGTGCAAAGAGATAAGTCATAAAAAATCCAAAGACCAGATGGTCTGGGGATTTAAGAGAGGCTGAAGATTCCCATCTCTGTCATGAAGTGGTCAGATTTTTTCCCTGGAAAATATTAGCATCTAACAGACTTGGTTCTCAAGGAACCAGGACTGTGCTAGTCAGTCTCATGCTAGTCCTTATGTGGATCTGTTTCTATCAACAGAAACACCTCCACCTCCTGCACCTCCCCACCAATTCCAAGGGGCAGCTGGAGACCTTGTCCCTTGGGGGCTCAGCCCAAGTCTCTGTGTGCTGTCTGCTTTATGCTGATTTCCCACTGCATGGGCTTCTGCTCCAGAAATAGAGGGATGCTAGCCTAGGAGGTAGACACTTTGGAGAAGCCATCGAGAGGAAGGACAAGTACAACTGTGTTTTTTCTGTGGTAAATATTTGGGAATTTTGCCTCTGGGTCTTGCTGGGGGCCTAGGTTGCCTGAAACTGGGACATCCCTGAAGCTAGCAGTGTCAGCAAAAAAAACACAAACAAAAACAAACAAACAAAGAAACAACAAAAAAAAAACCCAAAAGGGCTGAGTATGCTTTTGAGGTTAGACTGTTGTTCCCTATCTCACAGCATACATCTCACTGGAAAAAAACTGTGTAGGAAAAGTCTTGCCCTGTTCACACTTTCTATGGGAATAACACAGCAATTGTCTGACACCCAAAGCTTGTCAATCTAGCCCATTTCACTAAGGCTAAATTTGTTTGCAATGTGAATAAATTAAGATGGAACTGAAAAGTGCCTGGACAAGGATTAATTAATCATTTGGAGTGTCCCATCAGCTCTCGGGGCTCTAGCACAGGGCTCATGGAGCATCATCTGTATATTCTGAAAGGCAGCCAGTGAGCAGGATCTGATTCACTGCCCAAATTAATCTATATGAATGGCTACGGGATCCGTTTGAAAGCAGCATTGAGAATTGGCCTATAAAAAGACAGCCCAATTTTTCTCAGAAGCTGCTCTGGGAAATGAATGAGGACTTTACAGTCTCCTTCAGCCATAAAACACATATACATCTCACACTGCTGCTTGCCTGTTTTAATTAAACCAATAATTAAATTTTAATGAAATGAAGGTTTTCCTTTAAAAGAGTCGACACTGACTGAGGGATTTCCAATAGTGGAGGAGGGAGGGGAAGCGGATGTATCAGGCCACTGGGGTCCCCTCCCCTAACAAATGTTGGAGGAAATGCATGGAGAAATGGGCTTATGTAATAAGCCGGACAAGAAACACGATAATGAAGATGAAAGCAAGCTGAAAGTAAGCTCTTTTCCTTTTGTTTTTTTAGTTCTTTTCTTTTCTTTTCTTTTCTTTTCTCTTCTCTTCTCTTCTCTTCTCTTCTCTTCTCTTCTCTTCTCTTCTCTTCTCTTCTCTTCTCTTCTCTTCTCTTCTCTTCTTTTCTTACGCTCTCCCTGCCTGTGTATTCACATACCGTCTTCATCTTCACTTACACCAAGGAGACCACTGATGCTTGAAACCGTAGACATGGTGGCAGCTCTGTCACACCAGGCAACCACGGGGACAGGTCCTCAAATAACTGACATTTAGCTCTATACTTGTGGCAAGAAAGGTGTAGTATGAAACTCTGCCACTTCTAACTGAAGCTGTCCTTTGGGGCAAGTTTTCCTCAGAAATGAGTCAAAAACATGCCGATTTCACTGAGCCTCTCTCCTGCAGATTCACAGATGAGTTTGCTGGGGCAAAACGAAGTCTCACCAAATGTTACCCGTGGGACAAAAGGGTGCAGATGTTCAGATGAATGCTCAGGCATTTATAATAAGGACTTGCTGCTTGAAATGCTGACAAATGTGCAGTCGGCTACAGCCTCTTTGACCGTAGAATGGAAAAACTCAATGGCTGAATAGCTGATTAATTTTTTTATCTCTGCTCCCCAAATATCATTGCTTAGAGTTTTCCCATGGTGGCACTGAGGCCATGTGACCTCTGTTTTTCCCCAGCCACTGATGCTGTGTGTGTCCTTGAGAGGCTCCTTGACTTCTCCAAGTGTGAGCTGGAAAAAATGATTACCTACCTCCCGGGGAGGGAACTGTGAGAGCTGATGGATTAATATTTACTTTATTTTGCACATGTCAAGAGCTACTGATGGGCACACCAGGGATTGTACCAGGCTCATCCAGGGACAGAAGGATGAGCTGCCACAGCTTGAAATGTAGAACCAGTCTGGGGGTTGTTAGTAGTCATGTCATGTTTGTGGCAGCCACCATAGGCTGATAAGAAGAGGTCTGTGACACACCTGCACTGGTAGGTCTCTGTGAGCATTTCTGCTCTTCATCTGGCTGGCATAAAGTCCATGTCCTTAAACACTCAACAAACCAGAGTCTTCCCTGTCTTGCACTTCTGTCTGTGCTCACACTTCTGCAATGCGGGTGCCACATACAATTAAATTAGGATGGAGACATTTTAACCAGATGAAATAGATGGCACAAGAGGCAAAGAAAAAGAGAATCAGTCTGTCAGGGTAGGAAAAAAAAGGAATTACTTCCTTTTATAAGCAACTAAAAATCTTGGTGTAGTTAAGTCTGCAGGAAAGTGGGGAGGGCATTTTGAGCAGCAGAAAAATTCACTAAG
Source organism: Crypturellus undulatus (assembly GCA_013389825.1). Taxonomy (NCBI): domain Eukaryota; kingdom Metazoa; phylum Chordata; class Aves; order Tinamiformes; family Tinamidae; genus Crypturellus; species Crypturellus undulatus. The sequence continues at coordinate 506,353 of VWPW01003897.1, read as the reverse complement.
CCCCAAGTGACAGGGGCTTAGTGAAACAGGAGCTGTTGCCTTGGGTTGCTGCCTGTGGACTTGACATCAATGGCTTGAGACATCAATGCTGCTAATTTAACCATTTCACTATTATTTTGTTCTCCTCCTAAGCTCCTTCAATACATCCCCACTGTGGTCCTTCAGCACAACCGTGGCATTATGGGATATTTGGCTGGAGGTGGCGTAGTCAGCCCCACGCTGCGTGTGCCCCGTTAACAGCCAGACAACCTCGGAGCACAGCGAGGGGACGCGAGCTGCCCATCTCACAAAGATTCATCCACATAACAGGTGCCTCCTGTCCTGGTGGACCTGGAGCAATCAGTAGCACAGTAGGTAGATCCGACCTGGACGTACTTGCAGCTTTCGCAGCAGCACGAGTATTGTCTACCTGCTGTATCTGAGGATTGAACAGCACAGCAAGGAGCTCCACAGACAAAGTGGGACAGCAGTCAAGTGGTTAAATGCATCTTTTTTTTCAGAAAAAATATCGTGTTTAGGTTTCTCTGTGTATTTATATATGACTGGCTTTTCATAAACTATATTTATACAAGAGACCAGCAAAGTATATTTCAGAATACACCCAATTGTCAGGGTGGAAGAATCATACATTCAACTTGGCTAATGAAAACTTTCATTTTTAAATAAAGGAAACAACAGCATGGCACTGAGCATGTGCCTCTTCTTGGTTTATGAAATAGTTCATGATCAACAGCTCAAAGTTTGATTTGCCAAAATATTGTCCACTCTTATTGCAGAAGAGCTCCAAAGAATGTCGAGGCCATGCAGATGCTCTCTGAGCCTCAGCTGGAAATGAAGAATGTGTTTTCAAACTTGGGTTAATACATTATTACAGGAGTTCTAACCACATCTCTTTATTTGATTCTACGAATGCTTTTATAAATGATGTAGATTTTAGGGACCCAGAAACAGAGGTGGGAACAACTACTGGAACATGCCTTGTAGCCCTGATCAGGAGAAACAATACTGCTAGAAAATACCCTGTATCATACTGGCACAGCATACCACGTATTTACGTTAACCTATGATATACGAGCCCTATGTTCTTCCTTGGTCAGGATGTTGCTGTATAAATGAGCCATAGCATGTCCCCCAGGGAATGTTTCCTGGGCCACCCAACTGTGCAGCAACATAATGGAAGGCAGGATGGATAGGGATGCCTTTGAGGAAATAAAACTCTGATTAATCTTCCCTGTTCCCCTCTCTGCCCCAGGCAGGCACTCGGTACTGTACTAGCTTCATATTAAACCAAAAGCAACACCAGCAATCCCAAGTGCTCTGTTTGTGACCCAGAAGATATTAACTTTCCATTCAGTAGCATCAGGAACCTTGGGTGACTTCCATCAGCAACTGAAAATCAATGCCGGTGTGATCACTTGTTGTGGTTTCATTTCCATTTTAACCATTTCACTACTGCAGGAGAGTAGATTATTCCTATGGGGGAGGTTATTCATAGGGATAAACCCAGGCATAGGGATAAACATAGGCATTCACAAATGGCACATTCACATTTCTTCTTCTCATGCATATATATTAATATCATTTTGGTGAACACCTCTAAAAAGCATTGTGTGCTCTAAAAAGCAATGTGCTCAAAAGGAACATAATGAAAATGAAGGGTATGTTAGAGAAAAGAGCATCCAAATAATAAAAAACGCAATGTCCCCTTATTAAAATGTACTTGGCTACACGTAATTTTGACAGGGGAATTGGTTCCTCTATTTAATGTAAATTAAATGCGGACAGTTAGCTGGGTATTTAACATAGAGATATTTCAGTTGCATTTCATAAAGCTCAGTCTGGCTTTGGAATGAATAATTTGTCCAATTAGATTTTTTTTTTTCATTTTTAATGGAATCTGGCTGTCCCCTTATCTATCTTCCTGGTTTAAAAATGGAAATAATGGAAATAGCCCTATTAGAAACCAGAGGCAATATCATTAGTGTAAAACTGGTGTCAAGTTTATGAGAATCAGGTGGAAAATATCCCTGGGTTAATCACAAGTTTCCAAGCTGATCTTCGTTATTTGGATTTCATTTGACGATAATGCCCACAAATTGAATGACTTCTGCAGTGCGTTTGAATAGACTCTAGACCAAAAATGTGAAGCTTGGCTGTGGCTGGTCACTTGATTCTGGTGATAGTGATTCTAGTCCTACAGCTGTTGTGTTTAAATATTCTGGTGGGGGGGTGCTAATTCTGCCCTAGCTGGTGAATTACTTTCAAATGTGATTTGGTGGGGGTTCTGGTAAGTAAGATGAAGCTGAATGCTGACATGAGGTGGCATCAGAACCAGTGCGTTTCCCATTTTTAATTAAAAAATCAATGATATCATGGTTGCTAGGCACCTGATAGAGGAATTTCAGCTTTTTCTCATCACTTTGTTCACAAGGAAAATTCCCAAATTATCTCACCCAGAGAGATTTTTAAATTTGTATCCTTCTATCATTCATGAAAGCAGTTGTATTTCTGTATAATGTTTCTGAGGGCAGGCTTGCAATTTTTATAGCTTACAACATCTCCTTGAGGAAACCTTCAAAATAGCCTTTTACAGGCGGAAGAATGTAAATTTAGGCATAGAAACATGTTTCTGTGGTTAAGATTTTACCTAGTGTCATCTGATCCACAGTAATGTTTTCTGTGTATGCTCATAAAATGTAAAATAATTGGATTGAGTGTTCTTTTAATGTAGGTAAAATGACCCTGAATTATCTTACCTTTACTATGGGCTAATAGTGTTTATATGTATTTATTTGGGATCAGATGACATTTCTAAGTAGTTTATTTGTCTGAGTTGTGGAGGTTAAAAAAGGCAAATTTCTGATCTGAGCTTGTGCAGCTCCCACAGAGAGTCCTACCCTTGTGCTTGTAATCCCTTCCACCCTCTCCTTGAGGACATAACTCTGGCATTAGTAGAAAGCTGCAGTCATGGGATTGATTTTCATTTTGTTTAAGGATCACACAGACCTAAGGACGCAAGGAAAACAATGGTGACATCAATACAAACTTTAACAAGCTAGTCTTCAAACTCAATTGACAGCATAATATGAATGGAAGGGAAAATCTTTATACTTTACTGCTGGTGCTTATTTGTGTGTCTGTTTCCTAATTTATTCAGGCTTTGTGTGCTGAGATAGAGGACCTCCTATTAGAAACTATGAACGGTTTGGAAATTCTTACAAAAATTGGGATAGAAATAATGGCTGTGAGGTGATTAAATAATTAGAGACCTTCGAGATCTATAGTTTATCAGATTAGAATTTTGTTTCAGGTGGTTTTGACGTAATCTTGCATCCATTTAAACATCCCTGCCTCTTCTGGGTTTTCTCATAAGTTTTTTAGAGGATTGATGATCATCCTGCTCATTGCATATTTGGCTTTTGGTAGGGCCATTTGCTTTCTAGTAGTCTCTGGGCACAACCAAGATAACTACTTATTTCAAAGAACAGAAGAAATTTTCCCCCTTAAGCTTTGCTGTTGATAGCAAAGCTTACCACGCTGAGTTATTTTCAGTGAAATTTTGGCAACTGTTTCTAAAGCTTCTGCACACAGAAAGGAAGGACCAGATCATTGGGTTATGGGATGGACTTTAGGGAAGACAGACTCTTACACTAGAGGCCACTGCTGTGCTTTAGGTAGGCCAGCAAGCTGAATATTCATCGAGTGTGTTATATGATACAGCAGGGAGCAGCAATCACGGTGTGATCATCACGAAGCTGCTGCGGTGCTGGAGGGATGGGATGTTCTCGTTGTGGGATGTACTGGGGGGATCCAGGGGATCCAGGCTATTGGCAGCCTGGGTCTGCGCACATCCATCAATTCTTACTGTCTTCTGAAAATTCACATGGGGGAAATTAATTCTTCTACGCAGCTCTACTGACAGGTATAATTGTCACAAGAAAGAGAACACAGGAACAATGCAGAAGAGTTCCTTTAAGCTGCTTCTAATTACCTCTTAAGTCATTTTTCTGTCAACGCATTAATTTGCCTAAGACTTAGAGTGGTAGCGCTGCTCAAAAAAGTCATTACCCCTTTCCTCCCTCCCAGCCCATTGTAGAATATTGTTCCTTCAGTCCTTTCTCCTCATTCCTTTGGTTCTCCTCCTCCTTATATAAAGAACTATTATTAGATTTTATTGAGTCCTGCTGATGTAAAAGAAACTCCAGAGCCTTGCCTGGAAGTCACTCATCAAGAGCTTTAACTCTTGGAGACATGTGAAAGCTATTTCAATCTGGTTTATTTTATAACTTGGTCATGCCATCCTGGGACCCGGCTGCCTTATGCAAGGAATGTCGTGCTGCCTCACTTGTTTACACATAGCCGGGCTGAGCTAGGGAGGATTTGGCTCAACATTGGCCAAAAACACTTTGTCAATGAAGGTTTCTGCAGGATGTAAAGGCTGTCAAGAGTCTGGCCAAGCAAGAAGTAGTTCATTTTTCATTTAACTGCTGCTTAGAAAATTACACGTTTAGCACTGTTCTGTGACAGCTTCAATGGTTTCATCAAAAAAAATGGGTCCGTACACTGACTATCTAGTATGTCGCGTTTTGGTTCTGAGCTCTGTAACCATCTCTCTTGTGGCTGGAGACAAAGGTTCATGCTACTGCCTCAATAATATTTAATTATTTAGCCAAAGTGGAAAAGCTCTGACTAAAGTGTTTAAAAAGACCAATACTGGAGTAGTGCACATACTTGAGAATTAAGAGACTGAAATTAATGTCCATAAATTGGAAAGGTAAAATCCAACCTCCTTAGAATCTTCTCCTTATTAATTATCTCTACTGGCAGCCTACAAGCCATGCAGGAGTGATGCCTACCTGGACCAAAAAGGCCCTTCTGGCATAAGGAAGACCAAAATGAAGCTGCTACATCCCAGAAAAAAATGTTTGTGTTGGACTAATTAACAGTTTTACATTGAAAAAAAATCACCAGAAAATCCTCACCTAGTCCTCTGTTCAACCTAGTCCTCTGCCTGTTGCCTCTTGTTTATAAAGTCCTTTGATACCATTCAGCTGCAGACACACTCTGTGCCCTCCCAGGAACTTATGTACAACCAGAATTGTACTCCAGGCTCACTGGTGTTTCAGGGAGCAAGTTAGGCTCTGGATCACAAAAGTCCTGTAAAGAAATGGGTATGTGGAGCGCTGCAATAGCTCCTGGAGCAAACAGACCCTAAAGAGCACCAGGGAGCTGCCTTGCAGCAGCTGGGAGGCAAGCAGGACTCCAGAGCTTTGCTTTGCTCCCCGGTCTTTGTGGCACGGCAGGGGAGATGCCCCTCGCACCCACACTCCATCATGGGGTGCTGCCTTTGTGGCTGGGATGCCGCAGAGATTTTGGGGCCAGCCAGCTGAAAAACGCCGTCGAAGCTCGCGAGGCCTCTCCACCTGTCCCTAATATCGCGTGTATCTTCCGTTCGTTGTCAGCGCTCGTTAAGACCGAGGGCATCTCTCTCTCTCTCTTGCTCTGCCGTCGCCGTGTCTCCGGTTTCACTGGAACGGAGTCAAGCAGAGACGGGTCCACACGGCGTCTGGAACGGATCAGCGGGTCAGCTGGCAGTGCCTGTCAGGCAGCCAGCGCTCCCTCCCTTCTCCCTGGCTTTCTTTGAGGTTTGTAGCTCTTCTGCTTTCTTGTTGCTATTGCCACCCTCCCCGCGCTCCCCCTGCCGCACACCAAGCACCCAGACCTTTCCCGAGCACTTTCCTTAATCCCCAGGATTCTTTATATAGGAATTAATCTTCTCGTCACAGTGGGAGAGCTCGGAGGGAGGGGGTACATTTATCTCTCCTGCCGAGGTCTAGAGTTGCATTGCTGTGATTATTGGTGCTAGCAGCGTGCATGTGTCTGCGGATCTGTGTTTAGCTTCTTCGTTTCTTAAACGGCACAGGGGCAGCAGCAAGGCAAGTTGGCAGCTTTGCTTTCTAGCCGCGTTGTGCCCGCTGCTAGAAAGGGAGTGTGAGTGGGGAGCAGCATGGCAGAGCAAGAAACCAGTAGCTTGCAAGTCCTTCTCTCCACCCTCCAGGTAAGAACGGCTCGAACTAACGAGAGAGGCGCTTGGGCTTGTTTTCCTCCTTAATTCACCAGCAGCAACTTGTTGGGCTGAGGCTGTTGGCACGAGCTCCCTGCTGCCTTGTCTCTGAAAGCATCAGAGCGCAGGAGTCCTGCCCTGCACCTCCCGCCCTAAAAACGCCTTTATGAAATGAAGTTCTACTATTCGGCGACGATCGCTGGCAATTACCACTACGCATCAATCAGGGCGCCCAGCGCGAGGGCAGAGCGGCGGCTGTGGCGCCCGCGGTGTGCTGAGCCGGGTAGCACGGGAGGTGTGAGGAATATCCCGCTCCACCGCGATGGGAGCTGACAGCGCTGCCGCCGCACACAGCGTGACACCGAGGGCTACGGGGAGCGAATAAACAAATCTGTCTGGAGGCAGCAAGTTCCTCCCTGTCAGACTGTCTTTAGCACGACCCCGAAGCGCTCAGAGGGAAGTGTCACAAAGTGCCGAGGGTGAGACGTGGTGCTGGCTCTGCGCACACTCAGGATGTGCTCCCAGGGAGCGCAGAGCAGGGTCCTGGTCCAGGATCATACACCTGCTTTGGGAGGAAGGAGAGGAGATGCTTCTCCAGCCTCCAGGAGGTCTCTTCGGCTCCGCTTGCTGCCCGGGTGGATGTGTTGTGCCGGTCTCGCAGGATGAGATGTCTAAGCTGAGGCATGAAATGGGCTGCGTGTTTTGGGAGGGGATCTTGTGCTTTCCGGAGCTGTCACTTTGTCACGAGGGGTACATGGGAATTGCTTTGCCAAGATGAGCTGCTTGTGTAAAAGCAGCTTTTAAAGAAATTCTGCTCCCTGTTTTTCAGGGTGCCCTGACTCCCAGCACAGGCAGCTCCACTGAAGCAGGTCAGCGCTCACAGACACGAGTTGCTGGTAGTGGTTTTGCACAGAGTCTTCCGCTTTCCTATAGCCACTCTTTGCCTCTGCCACAACCTCACATTACCAGAAGCGACCGAGACAGCTAACAGTGACAGGACATGTAAAACAGACATAGCCTCCTGGATGAGCGCAAGGGTTTATGTCTCCCAGCCCTGGGTCTTTGAAGACATCTGCAACCAGTGACAAGCGTTTAGAAAGGCTATGAAACCCCCGATACGTAATTGGCTTCTAAAGTGTAGTTGTGTGGGCTGATCAGCCTTGACGTTTTTATCCAAGCTTATATAACTGTCAACAACTTTTATTTCTCGTATCATTGTCAAACCCTGGTTTGTCTTCCATGACACCCTGTGGCAGCGAGTTCTGCAAGTAAACTGGCATACTGGGAAAATCATTTTACCATCCTTTTTTTTTTTTTTTTTTTTTTTTTTTTTAGTATTATTATTATGGCAGTGTAAGCTTCCTGTTCCTGCAGTGTATTTCATGCATGTTTTATACCAGACAGAGCTTTTGCTATATCCGAGTTACTGTCCTTACGCTATTACTTTGGCTAATTCAGGGACAAGTGTGTATTTCTTCCATTTTTCCTTTCTTTTTTGTTCTACTCTCTAACGTTAACAGTCCTGATGCTCTTTTTGCATAAACTGGGAGCCAGCTGGACAAGGCCCAGGATTAAAATGAGAGTGAGCTTAAGATCAGCTACAAGTCCCTTGTAAAAAGTTTCATGTCTAAAATTTCTGTATGCCTTTGCAGACAACCAGTAGTCTTTCTTATTAAATTCTCTATGTTAAACAGTTTTGGGTGCTAGCAGACAGTAGGGTAAGTTGCTGAGACAGTTACAACTCTGATATGTTCCAGCTTCCCCCTCACCCAGACGAAACATTACTGGCATGAGTCTGCAATGCCATCCCCTACATCCGCTCCCAAAATCTGGTGATAAAAAAGATGTTTACTTCTTGTGGAAAATACTGCCCTGGGAAATAATAACTTTTGTTGATGTTTGAATTTGCTGATAACAACCCTCTGCACTTTGTTATTTTCTTTAATAGTTGCCCAAAACGCAGTTGCTTTGTTTCTGTACTCTGTTGAATTGTCAGTGCTGGTTCGTGCTATTTTATTGGGCATGAAGAACATCTTTGTTGCATCTATCAGACTATCCTGCAGGATACTGTTACGTATTTTCCATCTATTTTAGCACACAGGATTGCTTTCTACAGAGAAAGCTTCCAGCTGAGGAATAAGAGAACATTTAGCCACAAAGCCAGCCTTTATGAACCTGAGTAAAATCATCCTTTCTCCTTCAATCAGCCACTGAAGGATAGATTTCCCCCTTGGTTCCAAGCACTGGCACAGATTATTACTCTCAGCTTGAAGGATGTCCCCACCTGAGATAAACTCTGCCACCTTCAGCCCAAGGAAATGATCCATCCCATCTTCTCCCTGCATTTTACTTCTAATCTTGCAACTTGACTTTGGTAAACGTGGTATCATTCAGATGTGCACAACAGCATTTCTGCTCCAGTCCAAGGCAGAAACATATTTTGTTTCTGTGTTCTTCAAAAACTGTTCGCAGTGCACTGAAGGAGCATGATCCTCCAAAGACAGCCCAAGCCTGTGAAAGCACAACTTATTACAGATGCTTGAAAAAGTGACAAGATGAAAAGCAAAACCTGTTTCAGAGTGGAGCTGCATTTTGCCACCAAAATGTCACTGCAGGAAAGATGCGACATTTCAGATCTCTAGGTAAAAAGCAGTTCATTGCTTACAAGGTGCAGCTTTTAAGTGTGAATTTCAGATATAAGAAAAACCTTACTCTGTTTCACAGCTTTTATGTCAGTCTTGCACAGAGAAGTGGTTACGCGTTTACTCCAGTTTCTCATCTTGCTTTTAACATGGTTTCCTTCTTTGTTCTCTCTCCTCGATTCTCGGTATCCAAAATGCTCCTATCACCTCTCCTGTTTCTCTTGCTTGGATGGTGTTACCCAGTTCTGTTCCTGTCTCTTACTACACTATATCCTATAGTAACACCTAATCCAAGCAAGGAGTTGGTTAGCACTCTTCACACTATGCTCTGTCCACAGCATGGCAAAATAAACACCCTTTCTATCTGCAGGTTGTGACTGGAGAAAGAAAATCTAACATCCCATTTTACAGGCAGCCTCCCTAATGCCAAATCTTTGGGAGATTTGGGATTAGATTCCTCTTTTATTCTAATGCCAGAAGGAGTTCTCTGGGCATTAGTTAGAGAAGCTATTGCTAGCTAAGCAGAACAATAGAAAATTGAAGTTATTATCCTGCTGATACAATGTCCCAGACTGTTGGATTACTTGAGATTATAGAGGATTCTAGGCTTTGCTCCTGGTTTTGCTGGTCCTCATCTCACTCCATCCTTTAGCTGGTCAGCTAAGTAAGAAATGGCTCTTCACTGTTTTCTTCCCACTCTTCCTTGCTTGTTAGACCCAGGCATGAGTTTGGCTACTCCTGAGAATGTTTCCTTATTTTATATATTGTGTTGCAAGGAGTCTACATTTCCTGCTGGCTCTCAGCTAAGTGTTCACACGCTTCTCAAAGCCTCAGCCCCTGGGTGGACATGCTGCTGACCTGGCAACCCTTGAGGCTGTTGGCAGATCTTTGGCTCAAACTTTGTCCTACTGTATTGGGCTGTGAAGGTTCCCAAATGCTATAGTTCAAAAGTAAAGAGGTGAAAATCTTACATATCAATGAAGGACGTGGTTTGTATGAAAAGGTTCTTGCCTGAAGGAGTATGTGGCAGCAGGAAGCAGATATAGGATCCCTGTTTCCTCACTTGGATCTCTCTGCTCCTTCGTGCTGCTGCTAGGGTTGCTTGGCTGGCTGGCTGAGAGGGTGGTTATCCTAAAATCAAGTGGGAAGGTGTCTGTGCTGCTCTAGGGACAATGACTATGGACATCTTTTAGGAAATGTTGTTGTCTCCTCTACATCCCTTCACTTATCCTGTTGGTGGAGCTCACAGGATTCCCGGATTTGGGCAAAGTAAATGCAAAATCCTGAGAAATGCTGAGAAAGAAGAATGCCCACTGGTATGGAGAGCAGGTGAAGGAGTTCAGAGTCTGGAACTCTCTTTCTGGAAGGCAGCCCAGCAGGCAGGCTTAGTGGAATACACTTAGAGGTAAGAAAAATCAGAACTCAATACCAGATGGCCTTTTATGCGGTTCATTAGCTGGGTTTTATTGAGAATGTTGTGTGAAAAGTGAACAGCAGACTGTACTTAGTGTTCTCCCTTTCTTTTAAAATAAAAAATACCCTGTTTTTTCAGCACTTAAAATAGGTGCAGTTAGCTCAGTGAAATACTTGGGTTTCAGAGGACAACCCATCACTGGGAAATACTGGATGCTCCAGCAACACTTTCCTGTCTCTGTTGCCTATGGCACTAACGCAGCTTGTGTGCATCTCTGGTTTAGTGGGAGAAGGAAAGGAATAACTGTGGAGATAGTTCAGACTCTCCCATCCCACCTTTCAGTGTCACCTCAGCCATGATCTTGTCCCTATCCAAGCAGAACTTAAAGATAAACCCAGAGCTCATCCCTACCATTCCTGGTTTGCTACCACAGTGCACAACCAAGCAACAGGAGGCCTTGTGCCTACTGTGAGGAAAGGAGGCTGATGCCTGTACGTTAGCCCCAAGCTCCTGCCGGGCTGCGGGAGAAATGTTGACATTTGGCGCTCTTGCAGATCAGTGCAGAACACTAAAGGCCCGAGGAGAAATCTGAGGCACGTTCTGGAATCTGCTGAAACCTTTCCACCCGCTGAAGTGGGAGCAGCGTTCCCTGCTGCCCCAGGCTGCCCGCAGCTGTTCTCCGAGCGTGCGGCCAGGGCCCCTGGAAAGGCCTCCACTGGCCACCCAGAGCCTGCTGTGGCAACACGAATGAGGACACGGGGCCGTGGAGTGGAAAAAGCACCCGGAGAAGAATCAGAGCAGCAGCAACCACCCACGGGCCGGGCAGGGGTACATTGAATGACAGCCCTGGGAATTCTCTCATTCCTAGAGACTGCTTCCCTGGCTGGAGAAAAGGGAGGTGTATGGCAAAAGAGACAGAGAAAAGAGTACAGGGGAGGACAGCATTGTCATTAAATCAGTTGAAAGCAGGTATGGAGGAATATATTGTAGCCCTCTGCATATGAACTCGTATAATCGTATAAAACCCAGCTGTAATCCCACCTTGCCTCACGCAAGGTGTTTGAGAAGATCAGGGCATGAATGTTTGCAAAAGAAATCTGTGGTGATAACATAGGAAAAAAATCCAGCGGTGAATTAATAATTCTGTTTCAGAGCAGAGCTTGGATGCTGCACGATAAATAATGCATAGCGCCATATGCTAAATGATGAAGACAAAAAGCTATAGGGGGTGGGTTTCCAGGCAGCAGGCACTGTTCATTAGAAAGCAGGGGTTTTGTGGAATAGAAGGAGTTATCATGTAATTAAAAAAATGCAGCTGCTCCAGGGGACCAAATGAAATTATACAAACACTTTAAAACTGGTGCTTCCTAGCCATTGAGTGCCTGACTTTGCACTGTTTAACTTACATTGTCTGGCTGTAACAGTGTTACATTAAGTCATGTCAAAAGCTTTATACAGCAGTTTATGGGCAACTGTACAACATTATGGACACAAGCACTCACACAAACATATGTATGTATATACACTGTAAACTACAGTAGGTAAGAAGGCAAGTGCATACAGTTAAGATACTTTTCACCTACAGAATAAAAACACATTCAAATGCATCTGCTTATCTATTCATAAGCCAAGAACAATTATTAGAATTTATCTACCTTACATAGGTGCTTTGCTTACCTAAAGATATCTTTATATATCATATCAATAGTATTTTCATGTCAATGGAAAATTTCAGCCTTCTCCGTCTCTTGGGCTTCAATAGTTTCACTCTGTGAAATACCTGAAAGGAGATGTTTTCACACAAAGAAGCTTTTGCTTGAATAGGTTTATAGTGCTGGTGTTTCTTTATATAATTTAATCTTATTGGCAGCATATTATGTCGCATTTTGTTGTAATGGTTTAGACATCCTTTCAATATGTTTTTCCTTCCAATGCATTGGTCCTGTCCTTTTGGTTTTATCTATAATGGGAAAAAAATGTCTGTGGTAGAAAATACGTTCATGGACGTTGTTGACTTAAAGCTCACTACATGACATTTAACATAGAGTGCAAGGAAGTTGGTTGTATTTTAAAATGTGTGAGATGATAATGGTTAACTTGAGGAGTATTTTCTAACACCAGCAGAAAGATTTATTCATGTTTGTTAATAGGAAGAAAAACATTTTCAGAATATATTGAGAATATAAAAGATAGGTAGGGATTTCATTCCACTAATCTGGAATAGCAGGGCTTAAATCGTTCCGGGATTTGTTGCTATCATAAGGACTTTGACACTGTGTGAATATTACTGCTCGTGCTGGGACAGGTGACACAGTATTTGCGATGACATTTATGCCTCGGAGGGAAGTGCAGGCAACAGCTCCTCTTTCTGCAGGACTTCAGGAGGTGTGTACACAGCCAAAGGGAAGTGCAGAACTAAGGAGCTGCTTAATAGAAACATCTGGCGGAATGAGCCAGGCTCGGGTTTGTGGTGATTTTCTGTGTACCTCAGATGTAGAGGCTTGAGAACCTCAGACTTCCATGCTCATTTGAGAGTCCTAAATCAATAGATATATTATGTGCCTACACATGTCATTGAGCTCTGCCGGACTCCAGCCCCATGACTACATTCTTCTCACCAGACCAGAATATAAAATAATTCCCTATTGTCTTTCCCTGTTCTTTTAATAAGCACTTATCTCACAGATAGTCTATTTGCACCTGTTTGTTTACAGGGCCCGAGGGGCTATAGAACAGAAGCGCTGATCCACGGGCTGGAAGTTGTCCTGCATGGCAGGCTCTGTGCTCACCTCTGTGGGGAAGGATGAGGGGCCGTCAATCTCCGGTAGAACAGGCGGATTTCTGCCCCCAGAGACTGCAGGGCTGGGCTGGCCAAGGAAGCGATGGGATGCCCTCCTTGAGAGGGATCTACAGCCTTCTCCATGGAGACTCAGAAAAGCCCAAAGCAATCTCGTTAGACGATCTCCCTTTCCTCTTTAAAATAACAACAACAAAAAGTAGGTACAGATGTTCAGCTCTGCTGACACTCTGGTTGGTCAGCAGTGCCTGCTGTGTTGCAATTTCAGAAGACATCGTTTAATCAGAGACGGCTTTTAATCAAGAACATGGATACAAAACATCCTCAAATATTTGTGGTTAATATTCGTTTTCATAAAAAAAAAATCTTTTTATATCATTTTGTGAAAGGCTGATCCAAAGATACTTTTATTATTTGCATGCGTATTTAAATCTACCAGAATTGTGTAACCTTTTCATTTTCATATAGAGAAAACAACTTAGCATGTTTGGGGAAAAATAAGTCTCATGTGATGAAGAATGTCCATAAAATATGGGAAAGAAGGTCATTCTCCTCCATGGGTTAGTGCAAAAACATCAGACTTGTTATGACTTAAGAGTTCCTGTTGATCTGTGGCTTTTTTTTTTTAAATTGAGTGGAGATCTACTATATTAGAAGAAAATTAAGGTTTCAGAAGTCAATAATTTGTCACTGATTTCATAATCAGATGTCTTCTAGAAAGGAGAAAGATTATATAGTAGAGACCCTTCTGCTCACCAGCACTATCAAGCTACACAGAATGAATGTGTTAGACCTGCTATTGACTGGGAGAATAACATCTACTTGACAAGAAATTCTCTGGGCAAAGTGAAACCTACATCCCTTAGGAGTTTAGAGAATAAGGCCTTTTTTTCCCTCTTATCATGATCTTTTCTCCAGAAAGAACAGGCTGGTGTTTCAAAAGGTGCTGTAGGTTGAAGTGGAATTAATGAGAATAGCAAAACTTTTATGATGATTCTTATTAAAAAATTGAGTAATGCTGACAAGGAAGAGTCCTGTGGGAGAAATAACTACTCTACCAAAGAATCATGGCTTTTTTTTTCCCTCTTTCAACAAGGGATGCTTTGAAAGCAAAGTATGTATTTTTCTCACAGACTAGAGCCATGGCGATGCCAGAGCACAGTGTTTCATTGCAAGCTACTGAGAAGCCTTTTGTGCACATTAATCGTCAATGCAGTTTAGAGGCTTCCCACTGGACCCAGTGTGAATTTGGTCCCTGCAGCTAATGGAGACAGATATTTCTCTGAACACATCTGCTCCACCACAGTGCTCTGTTACCTGTTCCTTTCAACAGGGAGAAGGATGGTGCACTGATTTCCAAAGCAGGAATCCTGGCCTTTATTCACAGGACAAATTTCCTCTTTATCAACTCATTTTATCTCCAGATTTGGTCAGTAAATGGAGTAAAACTCAGCTGCCAATTGTGAGTAGTAGTTCAAACTGTTTCTCTAGTCACAGTGTGGAACAACTTTCTCCATGACACCAAGCTCATGAAAGCTGGGTGAAATCACTGTGATTCTGATTAAACTGTTTTTAATGGAATTCCTTCTGGAAGGTCAATGATAAAGTGAAGATAAAATTGCCCTTCCATTTTGTTCAGGACTAACCTGGCAAACAGGCCTGGAACAGGGAGAGACAGAGAGATGCTTCCATAAGCAGTTTGCTTGGCATACCCAATGCCCACCTGTCTGCACTGCAAAGGAGGGGAGGAGGGAGAACAGTCCACCTGACCTTTCCCTATGATTAAAATGTTGATCTGCTGAAGTCAGAGGAATAAACTGAGCTGCCTCTTTCAACCCTCCATTTTTCCAGGAATAAATCAGCCCCATCCACATGGAAAATGCTTCTGAAGGGGCTTGGGGACAGAAGTACTATTGCCCTGACTTATCTGACCACCTCTTTGGGAAATCCTCTACACTTGAGTGGCTCTTTGCCCCTTGCTAAAATTCTCAAAGCGGGACAGAGAGCTTGAGGTGCCAAATGAGAAAGAGAATATGGGGCTAGCTCTGTATTTCTTTGACAATCTCCCTTCCAATAGAGCTTAGGTCATTTGATCTCCCCATAATGCAAAGGGATTTCAAGGGGACAGCTGGAAGCAGAGATGCATTAAAATGACTTCTCTCTGAGAGCAAAATCATGCTTATTAGTGATTTGTTCCAAAAGCTCCCATAGCAGCAGCTCTGTCTCAGTGAATGCAGACTCTGGAGGGTTTTATTGAAAAGGTAATTGTTGGAATGGCTGGCTGATCAAACAGATGGAAATGTTCCTAAGTTACCCTGCCTCTGTCCCAGAAAAACCTGTGCAGCAGTTACACCAACAGGCCTTGACAACATGCTTCATGTCCTGAAGAATTTGCCTTTCTCCCAGAGACCAGCCGGCTGTCCAACCAAGACATTTTTCATTCCTCAGACAGACACGGGTGGGACTATGAAGAACTCAGAGATCTTCTTCCCCATTGCTGGGCCAGTAGCAGAGGAACGTCCTGCCAAGAGGGTCCCTTGTTTCCCAAGTCATTTGCCATCACATGTTCAGCCTGCTCCCATGTGAGAGTGCCCCAGGAGAGCCTCTGAATGAAGCTGTTTCTGCAGCCTCTTCCTTGGCCATGATTCCTCCCGAAGGGCTGTCCCCACAGCTGGCCTGCCCCAGCCTTGAGCACGCTCGTGCTGCAGGAGCACGTGCCAGGCCTCACAGCGCTCAGTTCAGTGAACTCCACATGGGAGCTCAAAAGCGAGAGGCTAAATGTGGCGGATGGCACATCAGCGGGCACTGTGCTCTCTGCCTTTTGGATCAGGATGTACTGGGCCAACACTGTCCCTCGGACTCCTGTGGGCAAACAAAGTGCTGAACTTTGCTCAGCTACAGAAGCACCACCATCTAGCGGAACAGAGAAAGACCAGGAAGAGAAAAAGCTCTCCTTCATCTCCCGCTTTGCAACTCCTCATCCACATCAACCTAGGTTACAGCTCAGGAGTCTCAGAAAGGACCAAGAACTTATATTTTTAAATTTAACTCCAGTCACATTTTCCTAGAGCATAAACATGAGCTCATTCACAGAGCTGCTAAAGTGCCTTTACCTTGACTGACCAGTACATATTTTTCAAACGCTTTTGTACTATTGAACTGATATAATGAGGCTGAATAAAGTCCCAAACATGCCTTCCTTTAACATGGTAACACTGGCTTATTGTTGCTGGGTGTCTTGTGCAGGATTTAGAGTAAAGCTAATAAAAAGCTTTGCTACCTTCTGGATGGAAAGTGACATACCTGAGTACTTGGTAGCCTCTTCAGAGAGCTGAGGCTTTGCTTTTAAAACACTGCTGTTAAAATCTAGACAGATAGGTCTCATCAATGCAGTTAGACAGCTGTTCTGCTTTACATTACTTGTAATAACACTCTGAATCATTATGAATTTCAAAACAGAGTTTGCTATTCATTATGGATGCCGTGTTTCGTTTGCTGTTTGATTTTTCACTTAGGCTGGATAGGAAAAATAGGTTCATCATTTTCCCTTTCAGGTTCTGTCTCCTAAGAAAATAACCCATGGCTAACAATAGTTATTAGCTATTTGTCTCCACTACCCATACCTCAATCATTATTATTAAGTGTTGATTGATTAAAAGCATTTTCATTGCTGTTCCAGAAAGCACTTCTGAAAGTAGGGTGGATTGACACATAAGGACACTTATCTCAGCAAGAGAAAGGGCTGGCGTCTACACCCGAATCTATCTTATAATGTTTCTTTTTTCAGGCTGTACAGGTCGATGTCAGACTAATGTGGAATAAATGGGAGTTTTAGCCCTGGAATATAGAGAGGAGCCCAAACCGAACACAGCATCCTAGGCAAGAGCCAGGGTAGACTGAGAGTACATGTGGGGACTCCTGTGGCTTTATCTCTCTTAGCCCGAGCAGGAACATCACAGAGAAGAGCAGACTTGTAGCATCTGCATTACGGTTACTTATTGCCACCTGCCCATGCTCATATTTGCTGTGGATTAAAGCAGCTTGCTCTCAGCTCAAAATCTATGGTTTTATTAATAAGAAAGTACATCTGGAAATGTTCCACAGATCTCCAGGACTGATTGGGTCTTAGACAAACGCCATTTTTTGAAATAAAACTTTCTTAATTCACAAACCCACTTTGTCTTTGAAAGACACAGTGCTCTTTGAGTTGCCTCCATGAGGTCTGGTGAACAAAGACAGAATGTTTCATGTTGCTCTTTTTTCATTAGCAGAGGGAAAAGAACAACAGCTGAATGGAAAAAGTAGATCCCTCCCTTTTAGATTTGGGTCACAGGTATGCTAAGTAGCAGTAATCAAGAGCGTCTGAATGAAACATAGTATTTCAAAATATTTCAGTAATGGTTAAAGGAATAAGCAGCATAAGAATAAATACAAGAAATGCCAATAAATAGTAGGTGCTAGTAGGTGCTATACATATAGAGATCTTTGTGCAAGACCAGTTAGTAGTGCACAAAAAATTACTAAGAGAGTATGAAAGCCATTTGCTAGGATAATTTTGGCATTAAAATAAAAATAGCTAAAAAAAACCAAAAAGCTGAATGATATAACAAATGCAGTCAAAACCTTTAGGTGTCATAGGCAACTCGTTGTAAAATAAGAGGTGAAACTTGAAAGAATTTATCTGCAGTACTAATTACAGAAAGAACATTGGAATTATTCAAAGGAAAGTCTAAAAACCCTTTACAGAATATCGTGTTTTGATTTATCTGAAAGTTTCCTGATTCTTTTAACACTTACAATTTGACAGAAGCATTTTAAGGTTATGTAATAATGTGCTTTACCACCAGTTCTACATAATAAAGTAATTGCTCTATTAGAGATGCATTAGTGAGAACAGGAGTGACACAAAGGAACTTTGTATCAGATGGAATTTTTGCAAAAGGCCAATTCTTTTTTTTTTTTTTTTGAGAAGATAAAGAGAACTTTGGCATTAAAAAGAAAGAAAGAAAAATACAATTTACTTTACCAAAGGGATTCAAGAAATTGCAGTCTATCAGGGCATAATTGCTGCAGATAGCTTGATCTGAACACATTTTACTAGTGTGACAGCCTGTGGCACAGACATGATGAACAACTTGCCTCTGAAATCAGGTGAAACACTATGCAATTTTGTGACATGGTGGTAAAAACTCACTCCCTGGAGACAGGTCAGGGCATGGTCTACATGCCTCTTAATTCCTGTATTATTATTATTCCTGAGTTGCGTGTTGCATCTACCTTGTGCAGGCCTTGGGCATAAGCAAAAATCTCTCTTCATATACGAGGCTAGAACCCCTTGATGCTGAGTAGCGTTTTTTAATTCCAAGTGTGCCATTAGGACTCCTTGCAGGTGATGGTCCTTTTTTGCTGCACATATTTCTGGAAAGCTGGGAAGAGAAGATTGCTCTCAAGGGAGGAAGTCTTTGAAGACCTATAAATGAAACAGAAGGAAGTAAATGACTCAGAGCTCTAATACTTTTGTGCAGAAAGTCTTTCTAATCATTTTATTGGAATAGTAATTGGGGCTCTGCCCTGGCTCTGCAATTGATTCACTTCAGTCTTGCTTTTGCTTTCCCACCAGGAAAATAAAGGACAATGAATCTCCTTTATGAAGGATGGAGTGGGGCAGGTCTTAATTAATTTGTGAAGAAATTTGTGATCCTGGGATGAAAAGTGCTATGTTAGTGCAATTTATTGCATTAAATATAGTAAGATTCCTTGGCACAGATGATTTCCACCATGTTATTCACCAAGTTAACTTTGGCTAGTGATCAGCTCAGGCCACACTGTTGTATCTTAACACCTCAGTATTTTGAAGACATTCAAATCTAAGTTTGAAGACATTCAAATCTAAGTTTGAACTTCGCCCAGCTCTACCTTTACCCGTTCAGTCCCACAGTATCTAGCGCACCATCCTGCCAGAAGAACCTCTAAATCTCAATGAATAGAAGCAAATCCGTGTGAAATAACATGAAGAATTCTGCCTCGAGTTACTGCTTCTGTACAGCCACCGGGACAGATTGCCATCCCTCATGAGCTGTATGTCACCATACCTAGCACTGAGCTAGTGTGTTATTGCAGAAAGTTGCAGGTTCTCACACACAACTGTGACCAAGGATAGGAAAATCATAGCTGAGGTTACTAGAGGCCATGGATAAAGGTCACATACCACATTGAAGGAGGCAGGAAAGCGGGAAGGCTTTTTATCACTATTTGCTATATTCCCTAGTAAAAAATCCACGGCTGTCACTTTGGGCTAATGCACAGAACCTGGCTTAATACTGAGCTTCCATAGGAATGCAAATACCTTTGGTATAACTAAACAGGATGTTAACCCTGCCTACCAGGGGCCGGCAGGACTTGCTTCTAAGGCTTGAGGCTAGGAACAGGAACTTGTGGACACGTGTCTTGTTCTGGGAGTCCCTTGGCTGCCTCGTGTACAGTTTGAGGGCTACACGATCCCACACAGCTGTGAATACCTTTCTTGAAGGGTTAAAAGGGCCACTTAGGACACTACTCAAGCAGCAAGGTCCTCTTCTCTGAGTCTTTAAATAGACCCCTTCATTTCTATGCACTTCCTAGCTTGCTCAGGCCTATCTGGCTCTTGAGCAGAGGAATTCCAGATGAGGCCAAAGACATGTACTTATTTACAACAGAGGACAGCAAAGCTTGCGGCAATGTATAACACATTTGCATGTTTTTTTTAGGAGCAGGGGGAACAGGACTGTCACTTCACTGCATTCTTTTAAAGCTGGATTATGGCTGTATTGTAAAAAAGTCCTGCAGTAATAAGAAAATCACAGAGTAAACACTTGAATTTGAATACTTTCTTTTTCTTATATTGCCTAGTGACATTTCAGAGATCCTTGAACCTATTTTGCTCCTCAGGAATAATGATTTTTTTCACTAAACCGCCATGCATCCAATACTGTTGATAATAACCTCCCAACAAGAGGAAATCACAGTTAGCTGTCTGAATATTAAGACTGAGGATGAGAGCACACAGACCAGAAACCCTCCAGGGTATTTTGCTCTCTTAAGTGTGAAGTTTTAACTTCACTTAAATTAGAAAAAGCAAATCACTCCACTGAAGCACAAAATGTACGGCACAGAACCTGGTTTTATAGTTACTGTAAGACCAGATAGTCTGCTGTGGGAAGAAGATATCCAGCTGCCAAATCCATAATGCCAACAGTGGGTGGCTGTACGTGGCAGTCACACCTGGTGTGCACTTCTGCTTCACTGGTGGCAGAAACATCTCTGATTTAAGAGTTAATACAACTACAGTTGTTTGCAGCCCAAGAGGTCTCAGGAGAGAATAAGGACTAATTCTGTTAGGTCCCTAATCTAGTCTTAAATTTTAGCAGGTATAATTTTGAATGAGATTTTCTCTTCAATAGACTTTGAGTGCAGATAGTGAGACAGCTGATTGCAGATGCAAGTCTTAATACACAAGCAGCCAAGTTTCTGACTGCTGCTATTTCTATCAGCAATTTTGTTGGGGGTAGCAAAGAAAGAAATGTGAAACCCTGCTCTTCTATTTAAAAACTGACTTTCTGAAAACAAACAAGCCCCCTTGGAACTGGACATCCTAGTCCTCAGCCTCTCTCAAAAAATTAAAAAGTCTGGCTGTTTGTTAGTACAGTGCAGCAATAGCTTTTCTTTAAAAATACACCACTTCTATTTTTTTTCTAAGTAGTCATGCAGCTTTGTGCAATTATATCTAACAATGAATTTAAGATTATTGATAGAAATCAAGTTGTTCACTGCCTTGCAGGAGTGACTTCTTTAATTTTGTATGTACTACTTCAGTGAATGGAATAAGAGCTTTATGTTTCTTTCCCCACATAAAATATTTATTGGCAAATATCATGCTGCATAAATCAAAGTGCTTTGATTTCTTTCTGGGCAGTCTCCTTTTCTTTCAGCAATAATGCTTAGACTCTCAGTAAACACTCTCAGTAGTTGCGTGTCTCATTTGGAGAAATACTTGTCTTTGAGCAAAAGACATGAAGGTCCCAAGGCTACACAAAGGACGCGGTTTAAGGGAAGGCTTCATTTTAAGCCAGTTTTAAAAGCAGAATTGACTGATAGTTGTTGTCCTTCAGGTGGGACAGGAAAATTCTCATCTCTAATGACTCAAAGTAGTTCAAAGTTTATGGTTACTATCCCAGGAGACTTCCCAGGCAGAAGGGGAGATTTTATAATTTTGTCTCAAGTAAATAACAGACTGTCTTTCCATGTTCCTAGGAGCAGAACAACAACAGAACAGGCTTTAGAAACTCCTTCCCCCTTTATAAGTGGGTCAGGAAATAACCTGAGCTGCCAGTAAGAGCAATTTTGAGATCAAGCTGCTGTCCTCTAAACCCATGTCACTAAATAATCACTTACTGCTTTTAATGTATCAATGACTTATGTACTGGAGGATTTTTTATTCCTGGCCTTCTCCATCTTCCTGCGGTTTATCTGCGAAGAGCTGTAGCCAAGCTAACAGCAACCCTGGTGTTTCAGGGATTAATTCCCAGAAAGAAGTCAGAGAAGAATGATCAGCTGGGAGCTGATTAAATGCATCTGTACTCAGGTCTGCGATATTCCCAGTTGGGTGAAAACCACATCAGACTCTGCTGAAGTAAAGCTAAGAAGAGGGGTTCCAGCCAAAAATTACAGCCATGTCTGATACTTTAAGTGGTGTTTTTTGTTAGTTTAGACCTCATCCTGCTGCCAGCTGTGAAAGGCAGCAACAGCCTGCTGTTAATAGGTAACAGTTTGGATCCAACTCTAAATCCTTTTAGTGAAATCCTGCAGGAGGCTGTTGATTTTGCAGTCTAACCTCAGCTTCTGGGAACTTTCTTCTCTCTTATTCCACACTACAAACACACTTTCACTAATCTTTGTGTATGTAGATGTTACATCTAACAGTCATAAGTACTGTGAGGAAAGGAAAATATATAGCAAGAATTTTATTTCTCTCCTCTATTATGACTTTTTTCTTGAACATTTAAACATATCTTTCAATTAAAAAGTATTTTTTATTTATTGAGTAATAAGTAATTGCATTAAAGAAATTACTTTATTTATTTTTTTAGATCCAGCACAAGTTGTGATTTTTTTCTTATTTGTACTTACTGTTCAAAAAGATTTACAGAACATTTTGTGAACAAATTCTTTGTTGGTAATTCAACCACAAACAGTTTGGTGTGAATATTAATTAATTAAGCAATTAATTATAATAGAACTACACTGTCCAGATTCCTTTGATGATTTTTCAGGCAATTAGTCAAAATTTGAGCAGTCTCTACTGAACTTTCTTGTCAGACAACTGCAGCTTTAGGGATGTGTTTTCTGCATTGTGTTGTTATAAATTGGAGCTGTGCTCCTTTGTAATTTCCTGTACTATTCATTGTTTGGAATCCTAGTGCCACTGAAGTTAGTGGGAAATTTGCTATAATTTATAATAGGACTCGGATTTTTTATTCCACTGTTTCAGCAAATACACAAATCATCTATCACACTGGAGGAAGGCGAGCACATGGGGCAACAACATGCTTGGAGTTTTAGTGTTAAGATAGTGAGAATAAATATTCAGATGAAATATTTGGCAATATCACCCAACTCTAATTTGCACATTTTAAAGCTTGATCTTTTGTGTCCCATCAGGTTCTTTGTTCATTTGAGTCCCTGGATAAAGTGTATGGAAACTCAGAGGATATCTTATGTCATCACTATTTGTGTTAATGGCTTAGGAAACCCACAATCCAATTAGTTAAAATAAACAACCCAGTGTAATAGGAGCATAAATCAATGAAGACTTCATTACTGAAATCTTAATGTGTAATCCATCCACCTACAGAGGAAAGAGATACTGAGAGGCAGCGAGACAAAACCAGGGGACAGTCTGATTTAGTCTAGGCTGATATTTAAAAATGTGCTGAGAACAGATACTCTTCCAGGAGTCAGCACATTGGTGGTGAATACTCATCACCCCTGACAGTTTGCCCTGAGTGTTAAGTCCCTATGCCAAAAAATGCCAAGGGATTCCTAGTAAAAGGGCTGATCACTCTTCATTTCCTCTGAATTTAGTGCAAGAGTTGAGAGAGACAGCTCAGAATTACAGACTGATAAATAAAGGAAGAAATTAGTAAGAGGGAATGTAAACTAGATATGCCACCTAAGAGGAATGGTCTTCAGGACAGCTTTGACCCTTCTATAGGCTTTTATCTGTTTGGTCCTGTTTCTCCCCCTTTAAAATGAGAATAGCTATACTTGGTGGGCCCAAGGTTACTGGACTTCATTAAAGTCACATATTCTGTTTATCTTGGTTTAAGAGAACCAGAAATCCCATCATACCGAGCTTTTCAATGTCAACACGGCTCATAAAAAGGCTTAATTTTTATATACTCTTCAGAAGGAAGGTAGGGCTCACAGATCATCCTCCCTAAATTCTGATTTCAGAATCAATCCCCTTTCTGTTTGCTCCAATCTCTCATCCTAGCCTGACTCTTTTTTCCTCCTACCCCTTTCCCAGACCACTTCTTATTCTTTCATCTCATTCCTTTTGCACTTTTATCCTAGCACAAAACATGCACTAAGCAATTCACATTTACTAGCCCTGACAACCAACCAACACCAGCACAAAGAGCATTCTAATTTTCAGTGATTTGGGGTTTTGTTTGTTAATAATTATGTAAATATGTAAAGTTAAGGATACAGAAGTTAGGAAACTGTAACACTTAGACATTGCATGGCAGAGAAAGCACATAAAATTACCCAACACATGGCAAAATGTAGCTGAAGTGAGCTGCCAACCATCCCATGGTAATTCTGTGTCAGAGGTAGAAACTGATTCTCCTGGCTCACCACTGCCTGCTCTAACCATGAGGACTCACCTTTCTGCTGCTGCATTCCCATGTCTCACTCAATATACAACTTTCCCTGCTACATAAAGGAGGGTATGATATGCAACGATATGAAATGCATAATTAGCTATGCAACCCTCAAAACTATTTCAGCATGTGCAATGACTTTAACAGGGATTCCCCAGAAGCAAACCGTCCATTTGCAATAGATATATCCATTATTATAGATCGGAATTAGGTAGATTTTCCTAATACTCTTTCTGCATTTTCTTTCCAACAGATGGTACTTCTCAAATCTTTGCCTTAAATGTTCAGTTGAATAATGTTAAAAATGTCAGAGAAAGGTTGAGTCTTTCTGGCAAAATATGCCTAGAATATGTACTAGCAAGTTATATTTCTAAAGTACTTTAACATTCAGTAATGTAGGAGTCATATATTTGTAAGGTATTACTCCATTGTAATAATTTAATAGGAGATAAAGTGATTTCATTATAGTTTATGAGAAACATCTGAGGTTCTTCAGGATCAAGGCCACACAAATGAAAGGGTTTTTTTTTATTATACAGGAAATTTGTATGGTGTTGTCTTGTATTTATATGGAAATTAAGAAATCCAGAACTGAACCCTAATCTCTCATTCAACAACACAGACCGGAGATTAATTCTTCAGTCTCAGCAGTGAAACCTGTTTGGTTGGAGGAGGATTCAAGCAGAGATCTTCTGTACCAAAAACAGACAGTATATGTCATGTGTTTTCTTCTCCTCAAGTTCAGCTGTTTATCTCATTTCCTCTAGTGCAAATTTTTAAATTTATTTAAAGCAGAATGTGTGCTTTCAGGGTGTGGTACTCATCTTGTTTCAAGGTAAATTTAGGATATCTTTCTGTGCCCCAAATTCCAGGCTTCCTTGTGGTTGCACCCGTGAGGCTGCAAAGACGAGAGAGTTTTTATAAATGAGATTAACAGTGCCATGGAGCACTGGGTGGGGAGGGAGGGCAGGGTGCTCTGCAGAAGCGGGTCAAGACCCGAGGGTCACAGCAGGGCAGGGGCCCCACGGCAGGAGCACAGTCTCACATAGCCTGAGCGCGGCAAGCAGAGCGGGTCTGGTGATGGTTCCATGTTCAGCCTAAAGCCCAGATGAGCCCACAGTAATGAGGCAGGTCTGGGGGCAAGAGAGTCAGGCAGTGGGTCAGGGTATGAGTCAACAGGGTACATGGCAGGGGACTGAGGGACTGAGTTTGAGAGCCTCATCATGCCACCCTGTGCAGCACAAAGTCCTTTGCAGGAAAGATCCTACAGTGTTCTGTGTTTATCTGTGAAATATGTGTTTCCATTTCAGAGCTCCCAGGACAAGGATGTCATCCTGAATATTCTCGGTGTTCTCAGTGACCTGCTCTCTCTGGGTAAGGAAACACGGCTCTGGAGCTTGCCTGTCGGCCCATGCAGGCAAGGGATCCTAACACAGGGCAGGGTAATCACAGCTACATGAACTCAGCCCCTGCATGGTGGCAACACACGAAATGTAGCTATAGTTCCGCAGTCATTACTACTGTGGTAGAGTGGGCATTTTATTTGGTTAAAGAAAAAAAAAGTCTTAATTTTGGGGGGATAAAAACATTCAGTAAGGCCACTGGAGGGAGAGAGCTTTTGCAGGGACAGGAACGTGGCTTTGCCAGTCATGGGGTCTGATGGGGATGCACATCCCCAAGAGGCCCCTCCACCTCATGGTAGCAGGCATGTGCTGCATGTGTTCGAGCCACGTGAAGATACAAATGACTTGGCAAAATAACTGAAAGAGAATTATTTTTCTCTGCTGCTCCACCTCAAAGATGTCATTTGTTAAGCAATTTTCAAGCAGACGGAGTTGCTGGGCTGCCTCGGCCTGCACCTGCGCGCGCTGGCGGCCTCCCGCATCCGCGCGGCTCCACCCCACCAGAGATGTGCTCGGTCCAGCCGAGCCTCTTTTGAAGTTGTGCGGTGAAGTTCTGCAACGAGATGGCAGGATTCGCGACGCGGGTGAGGGAAGGCACCATTTACCCCACGGACTCAGTGTGCAGTCTCGAAATGTGGAGACCTGAGCAACTCACAGCTGGCCCGAGCGGCCTGGGGATCGTTATTTGTTGACACAGTCGGACTCAGGATTAGCATGCGGTTTCTTTGGAGACCTATGCTTGTTTGAAAGCCGCCTCCAAAGCTTCCCTAGGATTCCTCTTCATTTGGCAGAAGCCTGTTGGAAATTTATTCCTCTGCTTATTTAATTTTCAATATCTAAGAAAAGATCACTGAGCTTTTGCCTCCTTTGAAATCCGCTGGTGTCTCTGCTTATTCTTCTCTGCCGCATTTCAATGTGCAACGAAAAGCTCCCGCAGGACACGGGTTCATAAGGAAACAACAGCCAGAGGAAGCAGAGCACGTGGCTGTGTCCCTGATCCAGGGACACTTGAAGGCTTCAAACACCTTAGGTTTGTAGTGACCTGGTGAGGGACTCTTCACACCTTAGTTTTGTAGTGATCTAGTGAGGGGCCGTTCACAGCTTAGGTTTGTAGCGACCTGATGAGGGGCTGTTCACACCAAGCACCACAAGTCCAGGCACCTGGGAGGGTTTGCTCCGGCCGTGCTTTGCAGATGCCAAACAAGCGCTCAGCGGTGCCTCTCCTCTCGCCTCTTTTCCCTCAGGGACCGACCGGAGAATCCACTACTTGATCAGCAAGGGGGGCAGCGAGGCGCTGCTGCAGGCCCTGGCCACCGCCGCCCGCGCCGAGCCGCCCGAGGAGGACACGCTGCTCACCCTGCTCCGCCTGCTGGCCCGCGTGGGCCGCAGAGGTAATGGCGAAACGGGCAATCCCCGTGCTAAATACCCAGCTCAGGGAGGAGACCTCACCGGGGACACTGTGGGCCTTGTTGCGAGGGGGTTTTGGGACAGGAGGCTTTGGACAGGGGCAAACGGCTGTAGAGAGGCTCCTTCGACCGGCCCTATTTGTGTCCTGCCTTGTTCTGGCCTCACGGCTTCAAGCTCCCCCCAATGGAAACTTAGTTCTAGTTTCTCTTAAGCTGAAAAATCTGATTTTTGTATATATAGAGCGTGGCACAAGATAAATACCATATATTCTCAGCACCTTAATGTACCCTGAGAATATTGCTGATCTAACTCACTGGAATGCTTTAATGCCATTGTAATAAGACCCTTATTTTTATATATAAAATTTGTTGCAAATACGTTTATCAACCTTGCTGCAGAGAACTATTTTTTTTTTCTCAGATAGGAAGTTTGGACTGAAAGTGCAAAGATTGGAAGCAACGGATGTAATATTGAGCCTGACAAGAAAAAACCTCAGCCACCACCTGAACCTCATGCACTGCCTGTGGGTGCTGCGGGTCTGTGCGTCCAGTGGTGAGTGCCTGGATTTTCCTCCTTTCCTCAAGGGGGCATCTACCACAGCTCTTTTATAGTTGTTTTAGTGCAAGGAAACATCATTCCTGTGTAATGGTTAGCAACTCTGTGCGCTATTAATGTACAGAGTTGGGCACAAAAGACCTAGACTGGCTTTAGAAATTACTGTTCCTGAAGGTACCTTACACTGGAAGACTGTACAATATCTCCTGTCTCTAGACTGGAAAAATACAAATGCTATACTGAAAAAACAAATGCTGTATCTGCAGTAATGATCTCTTATTTCAGAATATTTGCAGAATATAGTCAGCTCTGAGACATAAGTGTCCAAGGTCTGCATGCAGTTCCTGTTACCATAATAGCCAAATGTCTCACAGTTGTTGATTGTATTGATTCTTACGGCAGCTAGAGGGAAATGGCTATAGAGGGAAATACACGCAGAGAAGCAGAGGTAGAGAAAAATCATTGACAAATTCAAAGTCCCTCAGAAGTTCCAATGAGAGCTGGGAATTTAATACCTCATCTTCTTACCCCCTATGCCCTCTCCCTGTTCTTCCTAATTGGCTATGCCCTTCTATTAAATGACTCAAGCAACAGGACTTCCAGTATTCTCTCAAAGGATCATTGCATATTCATGCAGGATTTTCCCATTAAAGGGGAGTTTGTCAGCACAAATTTGCTCACTAACTATTCCCTCTCCCTCCCTGCTCCTCTCATCCAGCAGATAGCTCTTGCCAGCCATCCTGTCTGTAGCCTGCTATATGCATCCTAAGATTTAGCATTCCTGGCTCTCAGCCCTGCAGGTTCTTCCTATTTGTACAGGAGCTAGTTTCAGACTATGGGAGTTCTCAGGCAAGCAGCCAAACCTCAACATTCAACCCTTCTCCCCATGATAAGCAGCCTTTGAAAGGCTGAGTGGGACTAAAAATGCAGCTGAGCCGAGAAGCTGCAACTTGCCTTTATTCAGGTTTCACAGTTGTGAAACAAACCTGTGCTGCCTCCTACTCCAATTTTTACCCTGCTCTCTTTCACTACAGTTGCATTGCATTTCAACTGCAGATTTTCAGGGATTTTGGGATGCCACACTGCAGCCTTGCTTCCTTTCTGTTTATCTTGGACCCCTCACTCATCCCTAGCTCAGCCCCCTCAGCTGCTGCTCCTTTGCTATAGCAGCTCTGCTGCTCTCCTCCTACCTCCAACCCAGCTGTGCTTCCCCCCTTCCTAGAGTTATTCTAACTTGATGGGCTCCGTGGCCATCTGTGAAGAGGCAGAGAGGGCTAAGTGAAGGTTTGTATAGTTGTGCTACTGAACTAAGGGAACATGCTCCTAACCCGAAAAATGAATTTTGTGAGGTGGAACTAGAGAGGATCTAGAAACACATAAAGCTCTGAGAGTGCTTAAATGTAAAAGCAGAAAAGATTAGTCCTTGTCACAATATTTGTACCTGTTCTTTGTCTTGTATTGCTCCTTTCATAATCCAATACCAGACCTGTGTGGCAGGCTGCATCCTACTCTGGGGCAGGATGAGTTCAAGCAGCCTTGTACAGTGTCTGTAATGAATTACCAACTAGTGTGAAAGTAGTTGGCAAGCCTTCCCATGCTTTCCATCACAGGACAGCTTGGCGGAGACACAGTAGGCACTGCCGGAGATGATGGGCCCTCTGGCAGCTCTCTGAAGCCCAGTGAGAGATACCTAGAAAACAGCCAAAACCCAGCAGACAGCCAGGTCTTCCTCTGACTGCTCTTGATTAGTGATCCTTTCACCCCATTGAATTGCCTTTAATATTTCAGGGCTGTATTCTCCCTTCTTTCTGCATACGTCCTGTCTCATAGTGGGGAGCTCTGGCTAAACAGCTAGTTTCTGCACTGGGCATTTTTAGAACTGGTTGTCAAATGTATCTGTAGAAGTTCTCAGTGTTTTAGCAAGTGAAAGTTTAAAGGTAAAATTGATTTAGCTGGAATTCAGCTGAATTCAGAAACATTCCTTCCCCAAACCACTTCTCTAACCCTGCCATCTTTGTGGAACTGCCTCTGGAAAATGCAGGATAAATTTGAGATCTATCACTTTGCTGGGATATAAACCTATTTAACTATTATTTGGCCTCCACAGAGTACAATATCTCCTGGAAGAGTGGCTTTGGGGAATTTAGGGAAGGAGGGCAGGATATTAGAATACCTGCTTTGAGTGTGACCTTAGCTTAGGGCTGTCCATGAACAGCTCTGTGCTTCAGTGACTATGTTTGTAGAATGATCTGTGAAGTCCAGTTGGGAGCTCAGAGAAAGCTGCTTGCAGCCCCAAGGATAACTACACCCTTCCCTGCTTCACTTCTAAATGGAGCATTTGAGACTGCCTGCTTCCCATCTGACTGCTTTTTTTTTTTTTTTTTTTTTCTCATTGGCTTAGTTACTGCAGGAACCACGCTTGGCATCAATGGAGCCATGGAGCTGCTTTTCAAAGTCATCACTCCCTACAGCAAGAGACACGTCAGGACAGTCAGGTAGGCAGTAGCCCCCAAAGGAACTCATCTTTTCAGGCCAGCAAGAAACAAAATTTTGGCAAAGAAAAAAAGGCAAAGAAATCAGAAATGAATGTACAACTGTAACTCACTTTAAATCTGCAGGGTTTTTTTTTTTTTTTTTAGCAGGCAGAAATAGTTCCCTGAAAAATATGCTGTTGCTGTGATTCATCATGTGATGGTGGCCATTTGGGCTTTACCCTGTAGAGGGATGAGAGTCTTATTCCAAGGTATTGCCTTTCATTTTCCAGTCAGGATGGAATTTTAAGAAGTACCTCCCAGAAACCAACTAGTTGGTTCCGTCTGACCCTTCACAAGAGCCTCCTGCCAATAGTGGTCCCAGGAGGAGGTATAGTGGATTTGTGGCCAAGTTCTGTGTCTTCCTTCTCTTGTGGAGAGTCGTGACTAGGTCATTATGATACCTTTGAAGTATGGCAGTTTGTGCTAATATTAATCTGGGTCTGTCTTTAAGCCAATTCCAAATATTTCAAGAATTTTTTTTTTCTAAAGAGAACAAGTCTACTTGATATCTCCTGCTTAAAGCTGAATGGTAGCCTTCAAGATTTGCTTCCTGCCCCTGTCCCCACTTGTCTTTCAAAGCAAATTTTAGAACATGAAAAAGAGGAGGAAGGACAAAAACAAAAACACACACACAAGGACAAAACACACATATGTGACTTGCTTAAAACAGTGGCAAGAACTTAACTGCTCTGGCCTGTGACCATGCAACCACATAGGATTAAGCAACACAGAACCTGCCAGTTCCCCTCCTGGGCACGTGCTTCCTTGTGGTGCACTCAGTCTGTACTTGTTCAAGCATGTTTCAGCAGGACATGGCAGCTCTCAGCCAGGTACTGCTTCTGCCTGGACTGGACATGGGTGCAGTTCATGGCTTGTGAAGTGATTACAGGTTGGGCATGGTGTGTACCTGAGAAGCAGATGGACAGACATGGCACAAAAGTCTTATTTTCTGCTTAGCTATGATCAAGGTGTTGGCTGAGGTCCCTGAGTGAGCACACTGGTAAATCATGTCCTCTTGTTGCTGTCAAAGACAAATAACCAGTTCTTCCAACATGGCCAGTTACACAATACATTATATGAAAAGGAATTCATGTAACTTTCCACTAACTGCAAATGCTGAACTTTTACCTCAACACATACTGCTGTCATTTGCTAAATGCAGAATTCTTCCAGAACTTCTGCCTCTAAGTCTGAGGTTATAAAAAAACCCACACACACAAAAGAGCAGTTTGCCTTGCTAATAAGATAACGCGTGGGCCCAGCAGATGCATAACTTCATGCAGCTGCCTTGTTAATGGAAGCCAGCTCATTTTTGCCTACATTTTTTGGCTTTCTAGTATAGTACTAAGTACATGCAACAACTCAACAGCTTCAGTTCTGTGGTCTGTCCAAAAATACGAGATCAGGATGTTTGCTGCAGAGAGTTTTGATATCACCCAACTCAAAGAATATTATCCCTATATTCCTGGAATATCTGATCACTCTCCAAGATTCCCCTCAGGCCTCACGTTAATCTTTAAGACTTGTGGAGTGTGGAGAGCTGTTTTATGTGAAGCGGGGATACCCAAGATGAGTTAGTTCCAGAGCCCTGGCCTTGACTTGCTGGGCAACTGGAAGTGAGTGATGGCTCTTTGCCTGTGCTTAACTAAGCAGGCAAATTCCACTCGCTTTCCTGGTCACCCTCCTATTGAAATGCTTAGCTATGATTAAAGTAGTGTTTGCTCTACTGGTGCGGTTGTCTCTTAGGTCAAGATCTGGGTGTAATAGGTCTGAGGACTATACTAGGTCTCCTTTGCATTAAGGAATGAGATGGGCTATATGAAGGCTTCTTTAATGAGGCTTTTGTGCATAGTTTCTTTTTCCATTCCCTGCTTTCTCTGTGGGATGTTGAGAGCTCAGTATCTGTCACACATTTCCAAACCATCTTCTTACTGAGATTCATTTGGAGGTACAGCTGGTGCTGCTGAGTGTTGTCATGATAGAGTCTGCAAAGCCATCTAGAATTATCAGCATAATGTACTTCAGAAAAGCACACTGATTTCAGTGATTCTACACGGAACTTACAATACTTGCTTTTTGTTTCCTTTTATCCTGTGTGCTAGAATTGCTTTGTGCTCTCTTGTGAATGTTTTGTGTGAGGAGAGAAGGAAAGATTGAAAATACAACCTCAATTTCCCTCAGTAAAACTCCAGTCTTGCCAAAAAGCTTGGGTATAGTTTCCATTTGGAGAAAGAAGAGTCTCGTAAAGCATTATTTGGTGACTACTTAAGCTTCCTCACTGCTAGTTCAGTTTCCTAATTCTCTTTTTCTTGTAAAATTTTGGGATTCTAGTAATGCATTTGCAGGCCAGCAAATGCATGATGGTGCATCATGGGGAAGAAAATTCTTCCTGGGAGCTAACTCAAAGAAAAAGGTGATCTGTCTCCTACCTACACCTACAAAAGCCATAGATCAGCTGAAACCTCATAGCCTCTCAGCTGACTTGCATAGGCTTCAAAGCTGCTTGTTTCATTTAATAACAAGGAGCTGCTGAGAAAGCTCAGTGCAGACGGTCTATTTTATGCCAGACGCAGGACTGTGGACTTTAACATAAAGCTGTTCTGATTTAAAAAAGCTCTTGAAACCTATTTAAAGGCACTATTTTTCTCTTATTATTTGATGAGGAGTGTGTTTGCTTGCAGTCCATTTAGAAACCCTGTTCCACACAGGGGGAAAATGTCCTCAAGAGATGTCACTGACAGGAATTTAGGTCCTGAGACTGAAAGTCCAGACTGGAGGGCGGGTTGCAGATCTTCTTTCTCCTCATTAACAAATGCCTGAGCTAGACATGGTCTGAAAATCCCAGGCATCTCTCCAGTTCATCAGAAAATGGAGGCGGGGAAGTGTGAAAATGGCCTTCTATTTTTTGCCTAGCTTTAGCTAAAAACTTGTAGGGTGGCTGGAGAAGGGGTGTATGGGTTTTCTGAGATGGGGAAGAAGGTAAAGGGGGCATGTGCTTTGTCTGGTCCAGTATGTGCCCTGGTCATCTGATAGAAAGCTTGCACAGCCCTTCCTAGAGAAATCCAGAGTGAGTTATTCTGGTGTAATCAGTTGGCCATAAAAGCATATGCTTCTTTTTGCATATGCTTTTCAGCTACAAATATGGAGCCTAAAGAACATTAGTCTAACTTGCCTATGGAGAAAATCTAGCATGCAGTGTCTTCCCAGCAAACCGCTGATCATCTCTTTGTATTTGCCCTTGATATCTTCTCTCCAGTTTATAACTACGTGCCACCATGACTTGCCTTGCTGCTGGGAAGGAACAGCCAGCAACTGTGGGGGCTGAGATTATCCTTGTTCTTTCATCAGTTGCCAGGAATGCAGCATTGAAAATGCACCACTTCTCTTGTGGATACACCCGCATTCTCCAGTCCTAGGCCCCAGCAAGACCAAGGTCACTTTAAGAATCTGCCCTGCAGAGTGCACTATCAGAGCTATTTATTTAGCCAGCTAAGATGTGGAAACAAGATACATAGTTCTATTTATTTTTCCCAGTGGCAAAGCCCTGGGATATTTAGAAACAGTCCCCCAAGCTCTGATTGACCTTATCTGGGTATATGCCAAGTAGCTCTGATTCCCCAGAGACTGTGACTCATGAACTTTATTGGTCTTTTTTAGGCATTTGAGGTCTTCAGGTCATTGGTGCCATAGCTGTGTGAATGTCTCCAGGAATGCCCATAGCCGAAGAAAATGCTGTATGAAAAAGGATGAAACTCACGGGGGCTTTAAGAACTCTGAGTTGAGCACTGTGAAATCCAGATGAGATAGACACTTTCTGTAGACTGCCCTGCCTGTCTCATATGAAGCTGTGCCACTGAGAAAGTTCTTTGATATATTTTATAGGGTCAGTTTAAAATAAAGCCATGATCCATCTTTCTCAGTTCCATTCTTGTGAATAGCAGGGATATCCAAAGCAAGTGTACGGCGGCTGGGACTCCCATCTGTCCACCAACCTTTCCTCTAATGCTGCATCACTGATGCCTCGCACAGTTCAATGACCCCTGCTCTTTCAAATTCCACCTTTCCTGTTCACTGTATGCTCCATGTCTCCTATCCTCTCCAGGTTTCGCTGCCCTTGCTCATCTTTTCTACTTTTTCTGAGAGACGTTGGATGTGTTGTGGGTAGCTGGATCAAGTTTGACAGATGTGTGCTCTCTTGCCAAGCAGGAGCTGAGTCTTTTCTTCAAAGCTATATTTTGTGAATGGCTCCTTTTTGTGAATATTCACAGAACTTGGCTTTCTGCATGGGATTGTTCCAATAACACTTGACTACTTAATTAAAAGTGGGAAGTGAATAAAAAGGGTATGGGAAGGGTGCCAAAGTAATTCAGTAGGAAATGTGACATGCAGAAAGTATTTGCTTATGTTTGTTGTTGTCTACTTCTGATGTTTGATCACAATTCTTTTAATGTTTGATGCTTATTGGAAGGTCCTAGCTCCTCAAACACTTTGAGCAGATCTCACCTGTCACTGAAGGGAAGAATTACTCTCACGTAACCCTAAATATTCTATTTGACGTAGCTATCTGGACATCCTATGTACTGTGTTGTGGGGAAAGAGAAGATTCTTTTCATCTGTATCAAACGTTTACTTTGTGAATAAATGAATTATAACCTATATATATTATTTTTTCTTCCTACTGACTAGAGGATGATCTAAGGTGAACAGCTTGAAAGTAGCATATAAGTTTCAGTCAGGAAAATGGCTACTAGAAGTTTTGTAAAATGCAGTCCTCTCCAACAAGTGTCAGAGTTAGTTCAAAACCCAGGATGAAATGAAAAGAATACCAAGCGAGTCTGATGTGTGTGCAGGGGTATGAGGAGTGACTCGTGAACCTGTAACATGCAGGAATGGGAACACTATGTTATGATGGGGAAGTGATTCCTGCTTCACATACTTCTGTCTGAATGTGAGCAGAGAGGAATTTTTTCACTGGAGTCCTGAAAATAGCTCATGCTAGTGAAGAGCGAAATGCCAAGAGAAATGGAAGAAAGCATATAAAACTAAAAGCCTGAATCTGATGGGTCTGTATATAATCAGAGATTGTGTCAGACTGATCGAAGGCAATGCAAAGACCCTGAAAATGCTGAAGATGTAAGTTAGGGCACTGCTCATGTCCTCAAAATGGGCTTTGAATGTCTGCAGTATGTTATTTTTTTGCAGCAACTGTTTTGTTTGCACACACTTGTGATTCTTTTTTTACTTCTTAATTTACGAGATAAAAATTCAAGTATAGAGCCCATCAGTGAGGTTGAAAAGTGTCCAGGTTGCTACATTAATAAATGACTATAAAAGTGATCTGTCTTGACCTTAATAACAAGAGAAAAATCAGAATAACAGTGGGCTTACAAAGAGGAGACACGGAATCCTTCAAGTTTAGCAGAGATGACTTAAATACTAGCATTACTTTCCTGTGATGGAGAGGTGCATGAAAGAGGTCCCGTTGCAAATGAATCCCTAACCCAGTGCAGACACATACAATTTCCTCAGGTGTAATCCTGGATAATCTCTAGTTGTTTGCCTTTTGACTACAATTGTTGCAATTCTTGTCCTAAGGTTTCAGCTGCCCTCTGCTTGAACAGAGGTTGGAAGAACGTGTCTGTGTGGCTGCTGGCCATTTTGAGAATGAAAAGGCAGCTCAGTGCATCAGCAGGATGATTAGCTCCTCAGCAACCTGCAACAGTAGCTGCTGTCATTAGTCCTTTTGGAGGGACAGTCCACATAGAGCTTTATGTCTCTGTTTATTTGGCAACAGTTTCTGATAGGAGATCAAAAGCAAACCATCCTTAATTTCTCTTGTTAGCCACTGTTTTGCCATTAATCATGTTGAGCTGTTTGGATATTTAATTGGAGAGTAACACATAATTCTGTTGGAATGTGGTCAGAGTTAATCATTGCTTAGTGACTGCTTCTTCCGAAATTGCTGTTTGGTTCATTTGATCCCTGTTGAAAACTCACAGTAGGGGCTGAAACATTTCTTTTGAACTATGTCACGACTGAATGATGCTTCCCATCTGGGCTTAGTCTTCATGGGATTTAGCCTAGAAATTCTTGCTAAATAAAACAGGTAAATACTGTTCTGAATGATGTGATGCCAGCACCAAGGGGAAAGAAAAAGGTCGTCTTTAAAAGTCTGCCTCTGTAGCAAGTGTCTATTCAACTTAACTATTACCTCAGATAACACAGAGCAGAGATGAGTACATCACTGGGGTAAGTAAATAAAACTCGGTGTTTGAATTAATGCAATGAGCCATTGTAATAGAAGAAATGAGCTGTGAGCCAAAGGAGTCTCCATTTTATGCAGTTTCTTTTCTCTGTTTGCTTTTTATGGTCTGTGTGGTTCTTCTCCAAGAATGACCTATCCTAATATTAAGTAATAAGTTATAAAATCTCATTTCAGAGTGATGCTATCTCAGTACATCTTTGCAGAGTAGATCACGCTGCAGAATTATACTTCACTGGCATTATACCATTAATAGAAGAACAGGGAAATTGGAAAATTAAGAGATAGAAGCCAGAGAGAAGTGGTATGCTTTCAGGTGAGACTGGAGAATAGATGGAGACTTGATCAGGTGGAGAGAAATACCATAAAAAAAGGTTGTTCCAGATGGCAGGATGAACGTGTTGCATATAGAATCCTTGGTGCCATCTCTTGGTAACCTCTGAAATGACAAGATTAAACATGGACATGTCTACCTCTGGGGCTTTTTTTTTTTTTTTTTTTAAGACTGAGTTGTTATAGAAAGGAGAAAGCACTTCTGTTTAGCTTGACATGTCATTGGCAAGGAGAAACTGCTTTATAAACAAACTTATTTAATGACACTTATTTCAAAAGAGATGTGATCCTTTTATGTTGTATTATGTGTCCTTATGTTGTGTTAGTGTCCTTAGTTTGTGTTGTATTTCAGATAGAAGTTACAAACTTTGAAAAAATGTTTTCCAGTCAAGGCCTTCTCCTTGCCATCCGCTTGGGTGAGTTGGTAGGTTATATTTGGAAAGAGGGCAAATTGTTTCTTTTCTCGAGTTCTTGACTTTTCACGCCCAGTGGCTGTGGCAGATGCAGTTCACGTCTGAGCTCAGTGATGTCTTTGGGGCTCCTATACAGGACTGAAGGTAACTGTGGGGTTGGCAGATGGGAAGGACTGTCTGCCCTCACTTTAATTTACCTTACTGTGATGATAAGAACTGTGAAGATTTTTAGCAGGGCCTCCAGTGTGACCTATCCAAGCTTCTAGGGCATATTATCCAGTCTTGGTGTGTTATTCGTGTTGCCGTGTCTGTCTCGCTGTTGGTCTGACTAGCCCAAAGCTAGCACTGGTTGCCTCGCTGCATTGCAGTCACGTTGTCTCCTGGAGTTCTCTTGAGGCGCATCTTCCACCTAGCTGGGGAACCATGGTCAATCCCATCCAAATGAGATACAGTATTGCCTTCATATAGCATCTTATATATCACTTGCATCCCAGAGTGCTGCCCAGAATTAAATGAATTGTCGTTGTAACCAGCAGTCCCTTGTAGTTCACTTGGACAATGCCATGGAGGAACGGGTTAAGACTGGTGTGCCCTGGTTGTACTAACTATGCTGTGTTAGCCACAGAAGAAATAAACAGGAGTGAACCAAAATAAAAAATATACGACCAGAGAGAGAAGGATGAGAAAGCATTTTGCAATCCAGGAAGAAATGATGAGTATTGTCATGATTTCTGGAAATTTATAGTTTACTGGTGAGGGGAGAAGGGCTAGACAAAGTGCTGCTGGTGTGGAGGTTCTATCATCAGTGGCAATAAGAGTGTGAGAGTGAGGAAGGCCAGGAGTTTAACAGTAGAAGGCAAAAGATTTCTTGTGTCTGAAGATGCTGATCTGACGCTTGTAAGGCCTTATCTGAGAAATCCTGTATTAATTGGGGGAAGTCACATGAAATCACACTTTTTATATGATCCTACACTATAGTACCTACACTAAAGACTTCATCTTTCTTAAAAAAAAAAAAAGTACACAAAACACTTTTATGTTTCTCTGAGGGTTAAGTTTGGTCACGGTTGACGTATTTGGTGAGGATGGAGAGAAGGGGGAATTGAGCAGGGAGAGAGAGAGATGAAGCAAGCAGAGACAAATTTGTGAAAGGTTTTTTGCTCAAGCAGAGTGAGAAGTTGAAGTGGATTGTGGAGCAAATGTGGAAGGAAAATTCCATGCACAGTAGAGTTGCAACAGCAAAGGTTTTGCATAAGGCTGGCACCAAGTAGGTGCTTTCCATTCATGCCTTAAAATTAATTACAGTTGCTGTAGTTTTTTTCCCAAGTCCTCCTGTGCTGGCAATGCTGGCACATGAAGTATAAGGCAGCTCTAGAGCTATCAGTGGCTTTGAAGCACCACAGTGATTAGGCCTGCCCTGAACAGAGTTATATGACACAGTGTCAAGGAACTTCACACCAGGCTTTCTGCACTAGGATTCCCTCTGCTGATAGCGCTCTTGGAGCTGGACCAGCACTGGGCAGCAAGGCAGAGGAGCAGGCACTGCGCCTGATTCCCTTCAGTGGGAAGCAGGGAGGTAGCTCCAGTGTCTTCACAGTCCCTCTCAGACTCATTCCAATAGTTTAGTTTGTTAGTGCTAATTACAAGAAGGGGACAGCTTAAATGCAGGAGCATTTGCCAAGTGTAGGTGAAATGAGATGTGTTGGGGAAGGAAGGTTTTGTAGGAGTAGCGCTGTGGATAGAGCACAGATCTCTGGCTCGCTAACCCCAGCAGGGCTCTTCTCAGTCTCTTTATCTGCAGGGCAGCGCTTGGAATGGCAGCAACGGGGACAAAACCTGTAAATAAACTCAGAGTTGAGCTGCCCTGGGGTGTGTTCAGAGACAGGGCTTGGAGCATGGAGAGGAGAACCTGAAAACTTGAGAAAGTGGCTGGTGAGGAAGAACAGGGCTGCTGACTCCCAATGTGGCTGGAATGGAAATTCACCCTGAAGTGTAAATTTTGCAAAGGTCATGGCTCTGAGACAGAGTTTTACTGTCAGCCTGCAGCAACAGGCAGACTATTGCAGAAGATAAGGAGAGACGCTTCTCATATTTTTGGTGCACTTACCACGTGTTCTTCTTGCCTCTCCTGTGTTAAGTGGAATGTAGCTTGGGCTTTTGCAGGCCACTACCCATTGCAATGGCATGAAAGATTTCTCTGTATGCTCAAAAGTTTCATTTCCTTTTTCTCCTTGGTTGTTCTAAATCTCACATAGATATTTGTAGTCGATCCAGGTTTTACTGCCTTCCAGATTTTTCTGCATAGTAAAACAGGGGCATGTGTAGGAAGCATCCTGATAATGCTTGTAATTTCTATTGTGCTTTTTAATTATTGATTTCTATTGGCTTGCTGATATACTTACAGCTCAAGTCCTACGAGCCTTGGCTTTGATGCAGTCTGTTTTAAAAGCCCAGAGTTTGGCTTGACTATATCAGATGAGAGCTTTCCAAGGAAAGCAAGAAAAAATGTACTAACTTTGTAACTTTGACTTCTGCAAATTACTGCTTCAAAAAGCACCTGCAGATATGCTAGTGTGACATTGCTGATTTCTAACAGCAAATGCCAGGAGAATTTGACCCAGTACTTGCTGCATATTGGCTTATTAGCTTACTAGTGACTTTTTTCCTTCAAAGTCCTCTAACTAAATGCTGTGAAGAACAGACACTAATATGTGACCAGATTATTGCTTAATAGAGAGTTATACCTTTGTAACTGAAAAAAAAAAATCTTAATCTGCATCTGGCTAGATCAATCACAGCAGCCAGATGCTGCCTTTGAACCAATCTCACAAGCTACAGGACTCAACAAGGACACAGTGTCACACAACCTTGTGCCTACTGCCTGCTCCAGTCTCTCTCTGCTGGGAAGAGGAAGGTGAAACCTGAGGCTGTATGAACTCTCACTGCAATCTCTTGGGGCTTAGATAAAAGCAATATGTAAAAAGTGCCCAGCTCTTGGTTTGTATAGTGGGGAAAATGGTGTTTCCCTCCTTAGGAAGCACATGGAGATTGGCAAGAAGGAGAATGTTGCATACAAATAAGCTTAAATGGCATCTCTGTGTTCTTTTCTCCCATACAAATGTGGATGTAACACTGTGCTGTCACCGCCTATGTCACACATTCATATTAAGGCAGAGTGAGTAACTGGGCACTCATGAACAGGCAGAACTGGGAGTACTTTGTATGACAGGACTGCCAGTGTAAAGCCACCCAAGCTCCACTTGCCATGTCGTGCAGGGAACGTGGTTACAGTAGCTGCCCTTGCAGGAAACAGCTTCTTGCTCTGGAATATTCAGAGGGTCTGCAAGCCAGCTCCTTTCCCTAGAGCAAAGCTGGAATAGTTTCCTTTGGCTGGACTTTCTGAATGAGCTTCATCTGAACAGGACCAGAGGGGAAAGGGAAAACTAATAAACTGATGGACCTATTTATAGAACCTGATAATGTGGAAGCAGTGCTATTAGATTAGAAAGAACAAACACATTTTTTTTTATCCTGAGTTCAATATTGTTTGCTCTTCCTCTTATTCTGAGGCATCCAGTTTATGTTTAAGAAAAGGGCTAGCAAAGAAGTCAGCTTTGTTTTCTGGAATTGGAAAGACAGATTTCCAAGTCTTGCAGCTTCATATTTCTTTTTCTTTTCATTCCTTTTTTTTTCAAGCCCATAAATTTTACATTTTAATTTAATTTAGTTTATCAGAAAGAATTTTATTTGTTTTTGAAAAAAAATGAACAGTGAAATGGGAAATGGATGAAAAGCAGTAGCCTAGTTACATGCAGTAAAGGATGCTATTTCGAACACTGCTGCTTTACAGCTCCGGAACACCTTTTACTCCAAAGGATTTCTTAAAGGTGTACCAGAGATTACCGCTACCTTAGAGAAGGTTTGCTGTAACGAGTAGTCACAGAGAACTGCTGTTCTTGGCCTTGATCACTTTGAAATCAGCCTCCCTTTTGTGCCCTGAAATAGCTCAGGGCACAAACGGTGACAGGTCTGATATGTCACTACCTGGATTGCTTGCACCACATGCTGTGCTTGCATATCCCACTACAAGCAATTGGTCCTGTCCACAGAATAGAGACCGTGTTGGCAGGGAATGTTGTGCAAGTGCTGGCTGCTGTCTGGCTTTGTGAATAAGGTCCTCAGGACCCTCCAATCCAGCCTACTCATTTGGAGCTGACTATCGGAAACTCCCCCAAAGCAAAGCACCTGCAGTTTGAGTTACCCTCTTTGCATTGCCCTGCTGATATTTGAACTTGGGGCTTTCAGGCAGGTCATGAAGCTCTTTCCTTTGGCTGAGTCACTCATACAGGAAGAAGGTTTCCACTGATATGGGGATTGTTTCCCCTTTCTTCCTGTTGCTCTGTGGGCACAAAATGTTCAGAAAAGCAGGAGAGAGAGGGAGCAGTCTCAAAGGGAGCAGACTGGGGGGCAGGGCAGCTCTCTGACCCTGCAAGCTGAGCACTCAGCACAGACTCCGTGGGCCTGTCTGTCTTCGGCATCCCCGGAGCAAAAGCTGCCAGTCATCATGGGCTGAGAAGCTATGAGGAAAATGTCAGGAGCTAAGATTCAGCCAAGAGACCGCAAGGCTCATTTATACTAGTGACTTTAATAGAACTGGAAGACAATTCCCTGGGGAAGGGAGGGGGATTTAACCCCACTAACTGATTGCTTTAATTATGTATGAGATGTTTCAAGGGCTGCACTGCTGCTTGTTAACAGGAATGGCCTTGATGAGTAAACTCACTCCTCTGCTTCCTAAATCAAATGGGAGAAACATCATGCCCCTTTCTTAGTCCTTCCACATGCGTCCTGTGAGGAGGAGTGCTGGGTTCCTGCACTGAAGCTACTCTGCTTGATTAATCTGTTAAGAATCTTATTAGACTGTGATCATTTCAGCCCTTTCATCTTGCTGTCAGAGCCTGCCTCAGCCGTGATGATGGCATCTGACCCCCAAGAGGGAGCTGACAGGGAAGGAGAACCTTCCGAGATAAGGTTTCTGCCCTGGGAAGTGCTGCCAGCTCTGCAGCACACAGCAAGGAAGAACTGGGCATTTGTTTGGCCAGCATTTAAGTGTCTTCCCTGTGCTTTGTTGTGAGTTTTAGACTGATATAATTTACCAGTATGAGGAAAAAAATATTCTGGTGTCTCTACTTCTATATTTGTGCATGAGAGAGAAAAGGGTAAGTAAGGGAGCCTCGAGGGTAACCCTGGATTGATTCTTTTTCGTGGAAGGTGGAGATGAAAGAGGCTGGAAGGCAATACCTCTTTGCTGTATGAGGCCTAACAGGCTCCAGAGCAGGTAGAAATGTTTGGAAGGACCTTCTGAAATCCAGTGGAAGTGAATCTGGAAGTTCAAGTACTTTTTCAGATCTCCAATTTCTCTGTAAACTGCAGTATGTTTTTCAGCAGTAACACTGATGCCTGTGCACACTCTTTCCTTATAGCCACTTTCTGTCAGTTAAAACCCAAAGAAGTCTTTAAAGATGGAGAAATACTGCTCACTAATATGCATTTAAATTCTGTACTTTTTTTCCCCCTCACTAATTCTCTTCAGTAAAATACATCATATCATGGAGAATATGCTCCATAAAAGGTGTATATTCTGATTAAAGACAACATGTGCTTCTCCAGGAAAAGAAGCTTGTCACTGGAATTGAAGTAATCATTAGAAAAGAACTGGCACAGGTGGTTTTTATTCACTTTTCAGCATTGCCAAAAGTACATCTGTGCACAACAGCTGGATCTCCAAACTCCATTTGTTGGCAGTGAGTGGGATGGTGCAGACTGAGCAGGCTTTGCCTTCAAGGTGTTGATGTCTAGCTACCCAGCTGGGATTGAAGTGGACGTGGTGATGGGCGGTTTTGTGTCAATCTTGAACTTGCAGAACAATGAAAATGACAGCAGCATAAGCAGCTTTTGCTTATAATTCCGAGATTTGTGAAAATGCTTGTTTTAAAAGCTTTAAAACAAACCAAATCTCTGTGCAAATGTCTGCATATTTAAGGTCTGCATTGCTGGGCCACCAGGGAAATGACTATTCAAGGCATCTGTCTCAGATGAGATCTACCTTCTGGAAGGATTTATAAAGCACCTATTGCCAAAGTGCCTGCGTGTTGTTTCTGAATGTCTCTCAGTTGTCAAATGTGAAATTGTCTTTTGAGTGAGTTGCTCTGTGACTGTATAAACTCAAGTAGTTAAGTATGAGTCCCAGGGGTTGGAGGCAAAATGCAACCAGACATGATGTATACTCAAGTGCACTTAATTCCTTCCAGAAACGGGGACTATGGAAGCTTATGGCCTTTACGCTTGTAAGCTGTAATACCTTGAGCATTCAATCAAGACTGCCGTTGTGCTAGATGCTGCACAATATATGTGGCATGGTCTCTGCCCCAGACTGCTCATGATATAAATAAACATGACAGCAACAAATGAGTATACTGAGAAATAGCAGTGTAAAGAGCAAAAGGAGGGAGCCCTGGCTGAGATAATGCAGTGTGCCAGGCAGGGGCAGAACCTTGGCTTTTGTCCCTATAAGCCGGAGTGCTTTACCTCATTATCCAGGTGTGATGTCTTTGGGAGTTTCATCAGGAATTAGGTCTCAGAAGGCATTTAATGAAGCACAAAGTCATTAGCCGTCATTTAATAATTTGAAGAGGATGTTCCTCATGTTTAAGCACGTAAAAGATAAAATCTCCTAAGAGTAGGAGGGTGCTGAGTGAATTGCTTGGGCTCTGGTGGATCATATCTTTGCCTGTTCAGTCTCTGGCTTCTCTGCTTTTCCCTTTCCACAGTTACAAGGCAGTTCTGATAGATGGGCGCCAAACTCGATGTGCCTTGTGAATCTTGAAATCTTTTCACATGGTCTATCTAGCACCTCTTTTGTAGCAATATCTTTTTAGGAGTCTTTTTTTCCGACACTGAGGTGGAACAAAAATAAGTAATTTACTTTAAAGACCAACAGAGGCACAGAGTTGTCCATCATATTGCCCAGAGCTGCAAGCTGTGAGCAAAATCAGAGCAGAGAACAAAACTTAGGAGATGGTGACTCTATCTGTTCTTCTGTCTGCAACTGTTTCTGGCTAAGGCTGTCCCAGTAGCCCAGATCTGAAAGGGTGACCTAGACATAAAAGACTCCTCTGTCTGTGCTGTTGAGCAGCCCAGTTTTACTGACTGTTTGGCTTGGGAAGCAGTGGAAATTTTCTTTGTTGCTGCTCCTGTTTCCTAAGTGCAGAATCTAAAAGTTGCATTTGTCTGTTTGTCTCCTGGTTGCTCTCCTGCCCTGATCTCCAAGCTGCTGATTTGGAAGCACTTCAAAGAGTTTCATTCTTCAGAGTGGCTGTCTCCACAGCTATTAGAGGGAGTTTTTAATGTTCTTTGATTATGGAACAGCATTTATTATTAAGCCTTTTAAG
The DNA here is from genome assembly GCA_013389825.1 of Crypturellus undulatus. Taxonomy (NCBI): domain Eukaryota; kingdom Metazoa; phylum Chordata; class Aves; order Tinamiformes; family Tinamidae; genus Crypturellus; species Crypturellus undulatus. Next base: position 462,156 of record VWPW01003897.1, on the reverse strand, counting down.
ATAGGGCAACTTTATTTATTCATCTCTTAACTGAAAAAATATAAATGATTTTTCTTTGAGATAACTGGCTTTACAATTCCAGGGTAAGGTTTCATAAGGTTTCAGTAATGTATTGCTGCAAAGAAGACAAAGTCAGAGGAAAAATCCAGGCAGTTTTTTTTTTTTTTTTATGATTTATTTCTTCCCCTGTATCCCCCCTGCTCCCCATTCATTCTGAAGACAAATGCAAAGTTCTGGACTGGGCATGCTGTCAAATTCTCTGCTCTAGCATATGGCTCATAGAATCATCTTTCTTGTACTCTTAAACTTTCCCTCCTGCTACCATCATTTTTCCCATCCTTCCATGGTCTTTATTATCTGCTGTCTCTCCCTGTCCCAGGCTTATTCATCTCAACATCTCTTCTGAGGTCAGGGGGGATGCTGTTGGTTTAGTATATAGTGTTAAGAGATGCCCATTGCCAACACCAGTTGCCTGGCTCATCAAAAGTCGATTGACACATCGGTTGACTCTCTTCATTCTCTGTGAAAGTCCATTCTCTCTATGACTATTTCTCAGTGAAAGTCCATATTTTTCTAAGACTTTTGTTTTGTTTGCCTCCCATGGGGTCTTTTGTATGTTGGACTTTATTCAGAAGGCAGGTAGTGTCCTGGAGATGCTTGCTGACAGCTGATTTGAAGTGTAAATTATAAACCTGATATAACCTCCAAGCTAAAAACAAACGCAGGGAGACAGCACTTCACACAAGGTAGGTGTGAACTACTTTTACAGCATATTGCGGATGCTAGGAGTGTACCTAGGTTAAAAAGGTGACAAAATCCAGCAATTTGCAGTTCAGAGATTTCATAAGGCTGCGTTGGTGCTTTTGTAGAGTTTTTAGCGCATAGTTGATTGTGATTCCATAATATCTGGACTACAAATTGATGGATTCAGTGAGACTCCTGGAAGCTCTAGCACTCTAAGTTCGCTCTGGTTTTGTACTCTTCCCTAGGCCAGTGTTGGGCACAGGATACCTGACTTTTTGCACTTTGAACCTATTCTGGTACAACTGCTTATTAACTTTGTGTTTAGAATATCTGTTTCATTTTACTTCCCTTTTACCTACAGTTAAATCATAAGGATATAGGACTACAGTGATTTCTGGGTCACTTTTTTCAGACCCTTTCCTCATTGGCAACAAATCTTCATTATCCCATTATAAGCAATTTAGGCTCCCTTTTCAAAGTCATTAGGTTGTTCGCTCCATCAGTGCCAAGAGGATGTTTCTGAGCTTCATTTTCCAATGCTTAAAAACCATCCTTTAATTTCCAGTCAGAAATTATTTATGGCCATTTTATATCCATTTGTTCTTGTGCCAGCTTTGTTCTTTAGTTTAAGTAGCTGATTGCCTTCATTTGTGTTTACTTCTCCCCCAGCCCAGTGTGTCCATGGAGAACAACCGAATCACCTCGAAGCCACCATTTTGCTAAGGTTGTCAAACTGTGGTATTTTAGACTCCTCTCAAAAGATGGTTGTCCTTTACTATAGTGATTTCTTTAACTCTTTTCTGCAGCTGTTCTTTTGGAGTATTGCACACAGCTGTTTAGGTGAAACCTTGTGCAAAGATGTTCCTGCTTTCCATTTGCTACTGGTGGTGGCTTTTCTGAGATTTGGTCTTCCCTTCTCATGGTCATGTCAGCCAGCTGGTTCATACTTGTCATCATTCTCTAATGAGCTTGTAATTCAGGGTGTTCTTCTGCTCTTGTTTCCAACTGTCAGCTTTTGCTCTTAACAGAAGTTATCATTAAACCCTAAATGCATAACCTTGCACTTGGACTGTTATATTTCATCCCATTTCCATTACTTTAGGACTCAAAAACATCTTGTTTCTCCCTGGCGTTGGCCATAGCTTCTGAATTCACTCTCAGCAGATTTTGTTAGTACACTCTGACTTTTTGAGCCAGGGTCATTAATGAAAGTATGAAATAAGATCAGTCTCAAACCTTGAGGACTTCCACATGCAACATTCCTCCAGCCTAGTAATTTCTCTCGTCAATGAACTCCTGTCATCACCTCTTTAACCAGTTCCTTACATACTTTACAGTTCTTTAAATAATCCCCATTTTCTGCAGTTTAGCAAATAATATCTAGTGTGGCACTGCATCAAATGGTTTATTGAAGTCCAGATAAATTAGACCTACCACATTTTCCTTGTCTAGAAGAATCAGTTATCTTATCAAAGAAAGGTATTGGGTCAGTCCGGCTTGATATACTTTTGATAAGTCCATTTTATCCTTTAAATCTATTTTATCTTCCTTGTATTTTACCCCATGTCTTTAAATTATTCTTTCTTTCAAAATTTGTTCTGAAGCCTTGCATGCTATTTAAGCCAATCTCTTGGGTTTGCCCTTACTTACAAGTTGCTGCGAGTATGCACTATAGGACATACAGCACACAGCTTATTGCCTATGCCAAAACCCTTGTGATGAATTGCAGTACTTAAAGGGATGAAATGTACTAGTTTGGTTCCACTTTATTTTATTACAGTACTATGTACTGTCATGGACTGAGATGAGGATATGCCTAGTTTGCTAGTGGGAAATGGGAAATCCAGCTAGCCACACTTGCAGGTCTGTGTTATTGCTTCAGAAGGTAGGTTGCTTACTGTAAATTGTTCTGATTCCTCTCAGAGGAGGTACTGGATAAATATGACTATTAATCTTTTTTTTACAGGGGAAGTCTGGATTTTACATCCCACTTTACCATCTGGGTGGATTTACTTAGGTTTTTATGACAATCTGGGATCTCTCAGCTTTAGAAGAAATCAGATACAAACCTGTATCTGATCAGGTCACATCACAAGTACAAATAGCTCTTGTACGTCAGCTCGGAGAAGAAGTCCGGAGCAGAGAAGTGAAGGCTGTTGAGGGGTGAGCTAGGGCATAGTCAGGAAGAGTTTAGGTCTTCTTGGTACTGGAATTAGGGAGTAGGGGACTGAGACAGCACTACAGGGATCATAGTACCTGAGAACCTAGTTTTGAAGATATTGGGATCCTTTGAGCCTGAGTGGAGTGATTTGGATTGACCAAATGCTTTACAGACCTCCAGAAGTGCTGGAGAATCCAGATTTGCTGCTTATTTGGCTGATGGGAATCTTGCTGGCAGTGTTGACATTAATGACAGTGACATAACTGCAGAAACTCTTTGCAAATGGTCATAAGCACCTCCCTAGTAATGCCAGATGCCTCCTGGAATGCCTTGGGTCTCTTAGGCACCGGGATAGAAACACCCTGGTCTTCCCCTTGCCACTCCGGCGCTCTGCCTCACGATGGGGACNAAACACCCTGGTCTTCCCCTTGCCACTCTGCCTCACGATGGGGATGTTGCCTTAGGGCTACAGAGGCCAGTGTAAATGTGCTTGTAGTGTTGGTGCCCTTGAGGGATACGTTCATAGGTTTGATCTTCAGGAAATGCTATGAAAGGAGTTCTTATTGCTTAGAGACTTTTTATTTTGTCCCAAAGTGCAAACTAAGGGAAAGACTGATCAGGGAATGCCGCATATCTGTTTTCTGAGCATGCAGAGTGGCTTAGAAATGGCACAGGCTTCATCTAACTATCTGATACCTGCAGTGTAGGTGGAGGTAGAAGAGCAGTGAGTGCATGATCATGTTTCCACTGGTTAGATTTTAGCTTATCTGCTGATTAGATGTTATATATGCATTTGTGGGCCTTTTTTTACACAGTTTGTGTATAATATTGCTGTTGAACTCTGACAGATTAATTGGATAGTTATATTAGAGAGGGCCAGAACCCAGCATCAGCAATAAGCAGCATTTCTTATTCTCAGGTGCTATTTGAACACAAAATGTAGCTTGATGACAAAAAAAAATTATTTCCTGCTGCAGGAATAATTTTCTCAGTATGAAAGTTAATATGATTTTATTTGGGGATTGGTTTATAAAGAGATTACATTGTTAGGAATCCATGGATGTGGAGGGATTTGTAGCTGTATTTATTCAATAAGCAGTTGGCACTTGAAACTTCACAGCAGTAAACCAGGTTAGAATGTGAATCTTCTTGTTCCAGCAGAATGTATCTGGATATGAAAATCTTCTATGTGGCTGGCTTTCTAACACGTGGAGAGGCGATCTTCTTCCAGGGAGTGGGGAGCAGGGATGGCTCAGTGCAGCTTTCCAAGCTGCAAATGTTAGTGACCAGCTTCTGCTGAGACCATGCTAAGCTGAGTCAAACAGCCTGAGCTGCTTACTGTGCATAAAAAGATGCAGAGGGTCAAGAGAAAAGTCTCTGTGCATCTCTCCCCTCTGCCTGTTTCCTTTCTAAGTGGTACGGGGCACAGCCGTAGCATCATGAGTCCTGATCTGAGCAGGGACCTTTATATGCCACTGTAATAAAAGGCATTGGCTTAACTAGAGAAAAAAAAAAAAAAAAAAGGCAAAAGACACTTCATTTTCAATTAAAGCTGGTAGGAGGAAAGATGAGGGAGTGAAGCTTATTTTGAGAAAATGGAAAACAGTGCCGTGGAATTTGGCTGGGAATACTGACATGGATGTCCCCATTTGATGCAGAAATTATCATCTGCTGGTGTGGATAGAGGTACCAGTGTCTGGAATGGGCCTGTGTTAAGTCTGTGTTAAGTACAAAGAAATAGCTCTAGGACAGCAGTTTAAAGACTTGCTTCATTACTTTCGATACGTGGGTGTTGCTTTCAGTTTAATGGTCACTACAAATCAGTGTAACATTAAAGCTAGAGGGCTAATGGTCTTTTAGAATAACTGAGTCAGCTGCAGGGACTGGATCCTGTGCTGGTGCAAAACACTGCAGCTCTGTCAAAGTCAATGATAGGCTGTCAGTTTAGACTAGACGGGGAGCCTGGCCCAGGAGACTGTGAAGATGAAGGTTACAAAAATTATCGAAGAAATTGACATTATTTCTCCATCTTTCTTCTTTCTCCAGGGCAGCCATTGAGGCTCTGGCAGCTTTGCTGAAATCAAGTAAGCTTTTATTCTTTGTATTCCCTTCTATGCTGTGCTGCTGGACAGAATGATCCCGTTGGACCTCACTCCCCTAACTAGAGACCTTCACCTTAAATCTCTTCCTCCTTTACCTTAAAGAGAGCTGTGCTTAGGAAAGGCAGCCAATAATGAGTAGTTCCCTGTACATCTGCTGTGCTTCTTGGAGAGACCCCTGCTCTACAGACAAGCAGCAAGGAGATGATGCTCTGGGTGCTGGGGAACGCACTGCAAGTCTGTGAGATGAGGGGGGTGTTCTGAGTATTCAGGGATCAGTGTTTGCCCTGGGGCTTAGTGCAGTGGAAGAGATGCAGACCCTATCCAGCCAGCTGCCACTGTCCCCGCAGTGTGGGAACAGGACCTCTCTGGCCTGTGGACCCTGGTGGTGGTGTGCTATGTGCTCACCTGGTAACCCTGCTCCTGGTGAGAAAGACTGGGAAAAGCCCTGTGGTCAGAAGGAGGTGGCTTTATTCGCCTCTGGCAGCTTCTCGGGGCTGATGACGCACAGCCCTAAAGACAGGGCTGGGGCCTGGGCATTGCTTGGGTACAGCCAGACTGTCAGGTTGCGCTTGACCTTGCACCAATGGGTGGGGGTGTTGGAGATCTTAACGTGGGTGCCCTGTCACACACTGCTGGTGTGACTGTCCCTGAGGTGAACACGTTACCCTTTTTTGCCTTTATCCCATCCAAAAACACTTAGCTTTTTATTACTAGAATTTAATAAAGCTTTGATTAAGAAAGAGCACTCTACTATTGCAGACAATCTACTCCATAATAAATCACGATGGTGTATTGTCCTTCTCTCTCCCTCCTTTTCTTCCCCTCCCCTTCTCTTTTTCATAGCATTAGGAATAAATGTATTTGTGAAAAATTGTAGTCCTGAAAGCAGTGCTTAAATGAGCATGCTGCAATGGAATTGTGTCTGGGCTGTACCAGCTCAAGTGATGAATTCTGAAATAATTCTCCTGTATTAACCTTGCTGCCTAAATTTTAAGGTCACATTATTGCAACAAGGGAGCACCTTCTGTTTCAGACTCTAAATCTTAATAAGGGAGTGGTGGGTGCAGGAGAAGGGGAATCTGCTTGCAATACAAAAGCAAAATTAGCATTTAAAATAGTCAGGCATTCACAGGGAAGGGTGGAAAAGTGGAGCAGGAGCTGAAAGCTCAGTGGAGCAGCTTATACCTTTCTCTCATACTCCTGCTTTATGGTAAGTACCAGGAAGTGAACTTCTGCTATCTCAGGATATTTATAGGATCATTTTCTATTTCAAGGTTTTTTTTTTCTGAACTTAGCACTGAAGACAGTGTATTGACGTGAAGAACTAATTATCAAGGGAGGCTGTGAAACAATCTCTTGGGAATTTCTAAACCCATGTTGTAAAAGTCCGTGCAAAAAACCAGCCTTCTTATCAGCTGAGGATGATCTAGGGGATCTAGAAGGATTAGACCAGCTCCAAATTCTCCCACCCCTTTTTCTTCTGGAGTGAAGGAAACTTTAAAGCCATTTGTTTTTATAAGAATTTCAGTTTGTTGTGTGGCTCTTTTCAGCCCACCTGGGCTGTGGAAGCCCCAGTCTTAGTTGCTTCTTCCTCTTTTTTTTTTTTTTAATCTTAATGGAGGAACACATTGTGGTTGCTCATGTCAGGTGCTTTCACAGAAGGTACAAAAATGAGCCCTAATGAAGATTTGGTCTACCGAGCAAAATAATCAATATATCTGCTCTTTGTTTGATCCCCATGAGGTACAGATTAGGGTACCCACAGTGATCATTGGTCCTCTTGGTCCTTTTGACCACTGCAAAGAGAGACTTTGCTTGGGAGAGACCTTTCTTCATTTGGAGACTCCCTTCCCTATTTTCTGTTATATGTACTTTTTCCTTTACCATTTTTAACTGCAGAACATTGATGTGGTAGCGTCAGCTATTGCCTTCATGGAAAAGCGGTTTTAGGAAATCACATCATGTACTGTCAGCTGATGTTCTCCTAAGTGGAACCAGGATTGAGAAAATGGTGCCACTTCTTTTCTACCAAACACAGCACTCCAGCTCACTAGCGCCCAACTTGTACTCAGTGTTCTGAGGTTTCCTACGGTTTGATGCTCAGTGGTCAGGAATTTCTGTTAGTTTTGTCCTTGTCTTGTGTCTTGGGACATGTGACTCTTCAGGCATGAATCCGGAGTGTCCTCTGGTAGTTGCATACAAAAAAGGAAGCTGTGCCTTTTGGGAGGTTTGCATTAGGACATGCAGAAAATACAGTTCTTCTGGAGATAAATTTTTCATGGCCGGGAAAGAGCTGAATTGTTTTTTATGAGTGTGTTGGGGGAGCTTGGCTTGTCACCGTTAACTTACTTATCCCCATGGCCTTAGCACCTCGGAGTAGTACAGGGGTTCATAGAAAAGCAGGATTTGAAAATTATTTGTGAAAAGAAATGGTAAAACTCTACAATGGCAAAGTATCCAGAAGCCCTTTAGTATGAAATATAAACTGGACTGGAGTTGAGAATCCCTCTATTTCTATCACACTGAATTACTGGGCTTATTATTGTGAGTTTTGCTGAAGTTTTGCAATAATCCACTTGCTGGGTGATGCTGAAGAAATTCTGTTTTGCTAGGGGCAAAGTGTTCGAAAAACAGGGCAGGAAAGCACCCAACTTTGAGGGACTCCCTGCCAGTCTGTCACATCCTTAACAGCTTCAGCCTGAGTAACCGTGAGGGTTGTGGTTACGTGTGAAGGTCTGGAATGGAAAGTTTCTTGCTTGTGGCAGGGAATTTGAATGGGAAAGCACACAGTAGTTTTAAAGGGAGAAGAGAAATGGCAGTGTGTCTCCCCGATGGACTCAGGACCATCATCTTCATGTCCTCCACGTTCCTTCAGCCCTCCCTGAGACTCTGCCCATTTGCAGAGCAAAGGGTTGGCTGAAAGCTTCACGTTTGGCCTTGTCTCTTACCAAGCAGAATGCCCACTCAGCAGGTGAGTAACACGGCAAAAAGCAAAATCTGCCTGGAAAGAACGCATCAGTATAAGAAAAAAATAGCACTCCAGGTGTAGATAAGAATTTCTCCCTCTTGGAGAACCTGTCTTTCAGAGAGGAAGATGGAAGATTTGACAAAGAAGTGAGAGATGGGACACTACCAACCTGTGCTTCATCCACAATAAGAAAGAAAAGTTTGGAAACTTAGAACAGGACAAGAGAGACCTTAATGGTCTTATTCCCCAGTGCAGGAAAGGAAATCCATAAAGATGGTGAATAAAGGAGGAACAGAAGTTTAGGTCACTTTTAATGGCAGCACTGCAAATTGCTATGGGTGGAAGCTTGGATACTAGTACAGAGAAGATATTTTTTGCCTGGCATTCAGCTCACTGCTCAATGCTGACTTCTTTTCCAGCCACCCAGAGTACCATCTCAATCATTGCCTGTTGACCTGCTCAGGGTCCTTCTCCTGATTGCTCTTGCTGCCGTTTTCCACCTGCCATGCCCACACGCAGGGAGCCAACAGCTTGAAACAAATCCTCCCTCCCTTGCCTTGCAGCTTTTCTGTGTTGTCTCTCCACCGTGCTGTCAACTCTCTGTAGCAGAGCTACATCAGCTACAGGCTGAATATGTTGCTAATTAAATACCTGTAATGGAGCTGAAATATTATGGCAGCACCAGGAGTCTTTTCTCTTGGATGTTGCAGTGGAACTTTGTGTTTTACAGATGTCTGTAGAACAACTGAGATGTGTAGAGGCAAAGCATCCTTCCCAGTGCCTCTTCTCAGCCCCAAGGTGCCCCTGCTGCTCTGTCCAGCCTCCTGTGGTCCTTCTTTACACCCCTGCCTTAGTATCTTGCTCCCGTGATCAGTTAGGAACCCAGGTGAAAGCAGGGCAAAGCCAGCACAGCACCTCTCACAGCTCCCCTGTGCTGAACTCGCCCTTCGGAATAAAACCGAGAAGCTATTTTTAAGTTTTTATGGGGTGAAAGGAAAACTATCTGCCTCATAAACGAGCGTGGCCAACTGTCTCTTGGGTTTCGTGGGCGGAAGGCGGGTGTGATCCCCAGCCCGAGCCGGCTGGTCCCCCGGCAGCCACACGGTGGCGATGTGATTATAGGGATCCCCGCTCTCACCAGGGCTTAATCCGGTATTTATTTTTGGTGAGTAATTTGTTTATCAGCAGGTTATTTTAATCTAATTTTGGTTGTATTTGTTATTCCTGACTATCTGTACTTCCCAGAATTAGCAGCTTGCATGCCTTTAAGGAAATTAGCTAGACATGATTTCAGAGGCATTTACTCAGCGGATATTGAAGGAGAGGGTTAGGGAGACAGGCAGAGCCTGTGTTGCAGTGCTTTCCTAGTAAAATTGTAACGAGCAAGTTAAAGAAACAGTTCATGGTGACCCCCGATCATGCTTCTTTTATCAAAACAAATCCATGAGCTAGCAGCAGTTATTGCCGATGATCTTTCCCCTTTGCTTATGTACCCTTTCCCTTCCTCCTTTTGTCTTCCTTACCCTCTTATATTCCCTTTTTTTTTAGCTCCTAGCCTTTTATCTCTCGTTTACTGTTCTTTCCTCCTCATCTTCCATCAACTAACCTTTATTTAAACTTTCACCCTCTTTTTTTTTTTTTCGTCAGAGCATAAGGATTATATCTTGTGGCTGGGAGGATAAAATAACCAGTATCATACTTTTCATTTTATGCTGGCATCAAAAAGGGCAAGTGACTCCACAGAAAGAGGTGTTTTAGCACATAGGCACATCACCTTTTCTGAAAGGCTGCCCTGCACCCTCTGTGTCAGAATCTATATGTGTGTTAGGGTAGCCCTGTGGTTAAACCTGTCTGGTCACCAGCAGTGTCTGTGGTTTGTCTAGTATTCTATCAGGTGCTGTTTTTTTCACAAAAGTTCATTTCTGATCTCTGGGTGCATACTTGAGTGCTTCTTTAGTCTGGTCTGTCATCACAATTTGTAGGATATTGTGATGAGAGTGGAGTTTTGTTAATTGTTCCTTTCATAATCATCTAAAGCAAATTCTGTCTATTTTTTCTTCCTGAACTCCAGTAGGCTGATGGTCTAGATTCTGATTTTTAACTTTATCTCTTTAACTAGAGTCATTTTAAATATATATGAAGAAAAAAAAAAAAGACTATTTGAATGTCCTTTAAATTTCCTTCCCCAAGATCAGTCTTCATTCATGGAGATGTCTCAGTTTGAAAGTCTAGAGAAGAAGATTCCAGGTCCTGAGGCATGGCAGCTTCCTGCTCGGTTTTGCTTCTAGGGGGTATGTATAATGGAACTGAAGTGACAAGAAGCTGCATTACTCCCTGTGATTGCTTATTGCCCATGCTTTGGTGTGGGCAGTGTTTATGCCTCCAGTAATGGTCAGAGTTCAGAAAGTTCAGTGGTCAAATCTGGGGAGGTCTTCCAAATTCTAGCATCCTTATTTGAACTCTTTCAAACCATGGTAAAATGGAGCAGGAACTTTGGTGCTTTTCTTGTTTCAGCTTTCTGGTTTCATTCCAGCAAGAAGATTCTGTAAAAATGAAAAATAAAAGATAGGAAAATTTTTAGAAGATGATCAATTTCCTTCTGGGGTTAGTTCAAAAGCTTCAGAATGGTTTGGGTTGGTCCTTCTTAATTTTTTGTTTTAATGATGTAGTATATGCCATTTAGAGAAAAATCACCATGTTATAATTAACAGTTCCATGATCTGGAACACGGTCATGGAACTGACCTGGCCAACACTAGAAACCGAAACAGGGATTTTCAGAGTAGAAAGAATTAGCCGTTCTTGTACTGAAACTAAGCGAATAGCTGATTTGGAATCTAGGAGTGAAACATGGCACCTGTACTTGCTAGCTAACCCTTTGTGTATTCTCTACCTTTGTACCAGTGTTAAACATCTACCCTAAATGCTCAGTAAGTGCTGAAGGATGGCTGTGAGGATTATGGGGCACAATTATAGTCATCTTCTGGATTCCAATAAACCCACCCTTTTCTGGAAGCCGTAGAGCATCCTATGTCTGGGTTCATCCCAGTACTTGATGGGTCTCTAGGCTTCTCAATGGGGAGAGTTCATTCTGTTTCTATAGGGAACTCTCATAGCTTAGGTTACAAGGACAAAGTACAATGATTGTTTCCACTTCCCTTTAGAAGGTGTCTTCCATCTTTTACTCTCAAGGAAAATCACTGGAGCAGAGCAGGGAAGCTGAAGTTTTCCTTGCACTCCTTTAGGAGTTCTGTGGTTAATTTAGTGGAGTATTCTTATCTCCAAACCTAGCAATATATGTTCTTGGCATAATGAATCAGCTGAGTGACATCAACAAAGAGATTTAAATAGATAGACAGAAAGATTAAAATCTCTTTGTTCTGCCTGGTAAGCAATGCCTTGCTCATCATATTTCTAGTTGACTGTAATTCAGTTTTGTGATTAAATATGCTGTGTGTTTCCCAGTGATCTCTGTGTTCGTTGCAGATACTTCAAAGTCGACTGGAATTTGAGGAGGGGTTTTAGAAATGTCCTCAATCAGTGAAAACCATAAGACTCTCATCTATTAGCATCAAACTACAACCTTAGCCTGTCCCTGTCCTTCTATAGAAAATGGGAATTATGTCAAAGGGTATTTCTTTGTAACATGAGGTCCTTGCTTATATAGGTGCATCCCTAACTATTTGATATTTCCACATGCTGGCTCTTCGTCCACATCAAATGATTCTGGCTAACCAGAGATTATTCAAGCCAAAAACTCTATGCTTCAATGATTAAATTTTCTCTCACTGACAGCACTGCCCTGGAAAACAAAAGGCTGGGGATTCTTCCAGAATTGTGGAAACTTTAGAGGAACTAATGAAAGAGTAACAGCAAAAGGAGTCAAAAGACAAAGGATTCTTTACCACCTACCACACAAATTATGCATGCCTGCTACAGAGGGAGTGGATCTTGCTGCCTATAAATCTGTGCAGTGCCACTTGTACCTGAATGATTCATTCCCACCATCTGTATTTGTGCCAGAATACAGACAGATACTCATGCAGGTGCATCCTTAGATGGAGAGACCCAGGCAGGTGGGGAGACCTGCTTTTGCCATTCTGCCTTCTGGAGATCTTGGCATACACCTTCCTTCGCCTGTGTGCTATTTTATTGACTATACAACTGAAAAATTATGATGGGAGAATAAAAAAGAAAGAAAGAGAGGAAGGAAGAAAGAAAGGAAGAAAGGAAGAAAGGAAGAAAGGAAGAAAGGAAGAAAGAAAGAAAGAAAGAAAGAAAGAAAGAAAGAAAGAAAGAAAGAAAGAAAGAAAGAAAGAAAGAAAGAAAGAAAAACAATGACAACACAGGAGAGCAGAGGAGAAGTAATGGAATGAGTCAGAAGAACCAAAATCTTGTTTTCTTCGCCCTTCAGTAATTCTGTAGTTTCTGATCAAAGTGCTGAGGGAACAATAGTCCTGCCTCTCCCATCTCCTCCTCAGGGAACAGACTATCTCAGCCACACTTTTCAAAGTAACTTTTTTTTGATCTCAAAGGTGATAAGTGCTACAGGAAACATGAGGGAAAGAAATAACAAAGCTGTTTAGCTCAGCTTGCTCAGTGCTTTTCACCCAGTGATAAGACAGAGGCATGGGACAGTTGTGTGTTCTTATCCCTTTAGAGATGGGATCTAAACACGGAAGTCTGTCATGAAAGACAGGAGGATAATCCCACAAACATTTTATGATAATTCTGGTTTTGTTTAAAAATATTAACTCCTCCAAGCAATTCTGCCCACGGTGCTTTTCAGGGTTTTTTTCACCTTATCATCATTGCCCCAGAAAGTGTGGACATCAAGCACTGAATGCTGGGGACTGTAAATCCTTAAATCTAACCCAATTTCATCAGATTCTGAACAGGCCAGGGAAGCTCTGAGTATGAGCCAAATTGTCTCTACCTCTTTCCCTCACTTTCCTCCTCTTCTTGTCATGATTTATATTCTTATTGACTTTTACAGAGCTCCCTGAGTAATTCTTCAAGGAATGATTGACTGATTTAAGGGGTTAGTCATCCTGCAGGTTAGTAAACATGATAGCTGGTTGAGGATGAGCATGAAATAGTGAATAAAATCATTGGGATTGTTAAGGGGTTCTCAAGTAGTTAAAGTTTTCTAGCAGTAAGTCAAATAAAAAAACAGAGTGAAGGTCAAAGAAGAAGGACCTTCTGAATCACCGAACCCCCAAATACATGATGCATTGNGGGGTTCTCAAGTAGTTAAAGTTTTCTAGCAGTAAGTCAAATAAAAAAACAGAGTGAAGGTCAAAGGAGAAGAAGGACCTTCTGAATCACTGAACCCCCAAATACACGATGCATTGGCATAGCAGGAGATGCTTAACAGCAGGGGCCCAGAGTGCCAGAGAGGGTTGCAGGCCAAGGTATCGATGTCTGCTTGGAGCTGAGCATAAGGTATAGGTATGGAGTAGCTGTGGGACCAGCACAGTGGTCCTGAGGTGCATCAACAGGATGGTATGTGAGGATGCAGAGCAGGATTAAGGTGTGTTTGCAGACTTTTGGTAGCTGGGATGCTGTTTGTTTTCTGTCTTGAGCTGGCCATCAGGGCAAGATCAAGTAACAGCTACCCACCAGTCTCTTCCCAGTATAAGAGCTCACTGAGGTGCTGTGGAGAGCAGGCTGAGATGACTTCAGTGGTGTCATTTCCTCTCCCTCCCAGTATCTCCATCTGCTTCTTTCTGGGATTAAGGTTTGCTGCCTTGTGGCTTCTTCCTGGATACTCTCTGTATGGCTTCCTTCTTTACTGTTTTCTTCATCCAACATTTTACTTCTTCCATTCTGTCTTTCTTAACCTCTAGCTTCTCCTGTCCTGTAAATCCCTCCTGATGGCTTTAACATTCCAAGTGTGAAAGGCTCTGGCATTCTATTTAATGGACTGGAAATGAATCGGAGCCTACTAGCCCTGGAGAAGCCAAACCAAGAGCCATCTGGTGTGAGCTGCAGATACTGATTGGTATTTGGGGAGTAAAACTCCAGTCTTGCATATGCTACCTTGGCCCATAGGTTGATTAACATGCTCCTGACAGCCTCTAATGTAGGGCACAGCGAGGAATGTCAGGACCAGTCAGGAAAATATGTTTAGTCAGAGTTGGTTGGAAGGGAGGGAGCCTGGGGTGTCCTATGGCCTCACATTTTCCCTGTGGGGCACGACAAGGAACACAGCGAGTGAAGGGATATGCTTTAGAATTGTCAGATGGCAGAATTTATTTTTTATTTCAGGTTTCATAATCTTCCCCTCAGAGCCCCATCTCTTGGATGTGATTAAGGGCATAGAGCAGCTTTCCTTTTATAGTTTTGTAAAAGTAGTGCTTTTTAAAAATATCTTTTTAGCTTTCTTGCTCACGAATTAAAGGCTGTAAACATCACCTCAAAGTGACCTTTAAAATCCCAGAATCAGAATGCAAAATGTAAGAAATCCAAACTGTGGTGCTCATGCTGGTGTTCCATTAATTTTTAAATTCTGAGAGTTTTATCTAGTATCATGATTTTAGGAGAAGGGTTATGATTTTCCAGACCTTTTTGATTCATGGCTTTATTGTACAGACGTGTGTGAGAATGCATTTAGAAATCAAACATAACTTCACTGGCTGAGGCAGGATTGTACAGCTACTGCTTGTCTGTTTTGGTTGATCACATCAAAGAGTTCTCTTCTCATTGAAGTGCAGTTCTACATGAGGACTGTGTGACCTGCTCTTAACTAATCTTATTGTGGTTTCTTAGCTTTTCTCCCTCCTCAGGAGCACCTTTAGTTTCAGGAACAGCTATAGTTCTGTAATCTAGTTGAATTTTTTTAGCACATAGAAGGAGATACGGACTCATCCCTACTCCACATGCAGACTGAACAGAAGAGAGAGTGCTTCATTTTTTTCTTGTACAGTTCTAAGAACCTAGCTTAGATTTAGCAAGTAACAATATCTTAAGTGTAAAAAATTTCTGTGGCAAGAGTGAGCAGGTGTAAAAGTCTGAGTTTTAGAGCACTGAGTGGATACATGCTTATTGAACAGAATGAATAGTGGAAAAAGTTTAATCGAACCTTTTCTCTTTGGTTTCAGAGTCTAACAGCCGACGGGCAGTGAACAGAGGCTATCTTTGTGGATTGCTGAAGCTCTATCAAGACTGGCATCACAATGATATCTCCAACGACTATGTTCACATTCGTAGGGGTCTTCTAATCTGCCTGAAACACATCACCAACATCCAGCTGGGCAGGGAAACTTTTCTTGATTCCCGTGGAATGGAGATTCTTTTCACAAGTGTGCAGGTAGATGTTACTTCTGTGTTTGAGATGGGTTGATAACTTGCTCTGGGTCTGACTTACCTAACATTGAAGAGTTATATTGAAAAATAGGTATTTTATCCCACAGGAAATTTCAGGATTATTTTTATCTTAAATTTATATAGCATATCAATTAAAAATGATACTGTCAAAGTGATAACTATTGACTTTTTCTTAACAATTGTCTGAAATATGTCAGTTCAGAATAGTTAAAATGTTTCAGTTCAGTGTTGATTCCTGCAGAGCCTCACAGGAACTGAAGTCCGAGCTTTTTAATGCTTTTTTTTTTTTCTTCTTCTTCCCCTAATGAAGTTTCTGTTTTCTTTTATTGCTTCTCCCAAAGTGCACTACAGTGTCTGCATCAGAGTTGCTGAGGTATTGCATGAGATGTTTCCTTTCGGGTATCCATGTGGATAATTTCATTCGGTCAGTCTTTCTCACAAAACATGTTGTTCTATGCAGACCTTTGTCAATGGCACACATCCATCTACATTCTTTCAGGAAGCCCATTTTTAATCTTGTGGAAGATTAATGTAACTCTATCAAGAAGGTAGACATGGTCTTGCAGATGGGGACCTATAACATATGGAGAGTTCAGGTGTATAACAGTCGTCATTTCCTCTGAGTGCTCCCACCAATGTGCTTCTTTAGTAGAGAAGACTTCAACAGAGAAGAGAACCCTTCAATACTTATCTGTGCAATTTCACACAAGATATTTCCTTGACATTCTGTCTGGCCGGTGCATTATATCTTTTCGCACCATCACATATAAGATGACTCTTCCTCCTCTAGAAAATTCTTTGCCTCATGATCCAGTGCCCTGGATCCAGTGCTCCATCCTTCCAACTGCTTTCCTGAACTATTCTATGACAGAAAGATAAACATCACCAGTAGGCACTTAGTTGGTGAAGTTTTTTCTTTCATCTGCTTCATGAGGAACTGAGCACTATTTCCGGGGAATAAGGATGTCCAGACACAGCGGGTAGGGCTTCTGATAATGGAAAGTCCCTCGTTTGCAGAAACTTGAATGGGGTGGATGGCAACAGCTGCTTGAGGGCAAATGTCAGCTCATTCCTTTTCAAGAGCCTTCTACAGCCCATGTTGTTTTCTGAGCTAACATCTCCTGATAGCTCAGCCCGGGAGCAACACGATGAAAAGTACAAACACAGGGGCACCTTGGGTGAATAAACAGGAAATGGCACACTAAGAATCCAGTGAACAATGAGACCCCTAATGCTTCCAAAGGGTAGAAGTGAAGCGGAAATTACAGCTTCAGGGGCCTCCAATTTGCTTTTTCTACAGAGTGCCACTAGAGAGCGCTTGGAAGAGGGAACAAGGTTAATGAATCAAAAGCTGCACATTCCCTCATTCTGTCTTTGGGACAGTCTTGCATTCTCTGTCCTAGATTTGAGGTTCTCTCCTGTTTTCGGGAGGAGCCTGGCAGCCCTGTGAGATCTCACCCAAGACAGAAACTACTGGTGCCAGTGAAAGAATTATTCTTCCTCATCATGACGGAGAGAAAATGAGAGATGCATCCTCCTGAGGGGAAGTGCAGGCTGCAGTGAGAGAGAATGAGACAGAGACAGGACAAGACAAACAGCTCCTGTTGGGGAGCTGAAGGCTCTTCTATATGTAAACAACATTTTGATGCCTTCAGGAATGTGCTGCTTGTGGTGATTAGCCTTGACCAAACCCTGACCAACTGGTAAGGTTTTAAGGGTTTTGAAAGTTGGCTGAAAATGTCTACTGAGATCTATTTTCATTAGATGTATTACAGTCAAAATATTTTGGCGAAGATGGATTTGTTTTAATGAAATTCCAATTGAATCCTATTTGCAAGGCAAGTTTTCACTTGAAAGCTCTGCAGCTCTATGGGATGATGAAACGCTGAAATACCTAAGCTCTTAGTAGCAGCCCTAAGCCCATGTCTTTACAGAAAAAGCCTATATAGTTCTAAGACCAGAAATGACTACTACTTTATTCATTTGCAGAGAATTTGGACATGTTTTGATGCTGTCTTTCAAATGACGTGAGTTCCCTGACAGTATTCCAGTGGGAAATAAAATGCAAACCCTTGAGATCCTGCCATTATAGGCATATTTCTTCAAAGATAAAAAGGCAGAAAGAGGAAGAACAGAAAAAAAAAAAGAAAAAAAGCCATGAATATCTAGATTCTGTATTCTAATCAGATACATATCTTAGTGTTTTCATGACTCTGTCAGCTCTATAAGACTTCTAGATGGAGAACTCATGGCATGGGGAGCCTAGTAATAGGCAGGGCAATTGTGAGAGACAAATAATTCAAATGACTTTTATCCTTCTGTTCTAGGACTGTTTATCTTTCAAGAATTTGGATCCTATTGTAACAACTGTGACTCAAATCCTGAGAAAGTGCTACCCCAAAGAGCCTTTGCCCGTGCCAACAGTTGGAAGTTCCTATTCCTTCTCTATTCCTGGGAAAGTTAGCACAGAATGTCCATGTATGGTACCTGAAGGTAAATGGCTGAAGCATGAGTATTTAGTAAGAGGAGCATGACAAGAGAATTAAATGTGAGGAGTGGGGAAGGAGTTTTGACAGCCTGGTCCTGGTGTTTTATGTTTAAAATTAGGCTGGTGCCCTACAGTATCACTCAACAGAGACTGACCTACTCCCAAATCTTCTCAAGAATTGAAGGGTTTTTTATTTTATTTATTTGAAAATAAAGAAGGATATATTTAAGAGAGAGAAAAGGAAAAAACATATATTATCCATAAACAATGGAAAAGAGTGGACAGGTCAGAGACTGCAAATGGTGCTGCTCCATGAAAGCAACAGGGAGAGATATGATTGTGCCTTTGCATGAATTCTCCTCTCCAGCTTTTTCAGTGAAGAATTGTGGAAGTATTAGCTTTTGTCTTTTCTAAAATAAAAGCAGATAGCAGGCATATTGCATGAGTAGAGAATGCGAGCACTTACTGAAAACAAAACTCAGACACAGGCAGGACAGGCTTTCCAGAGACAAACAGCAGAGCAACATCATGCACACAAGAGATTTTTCTCTTGCCTTTAGTTTCACATGGAAGACGTTCACATACTAAAATGATGATAGCAGTAAAACACCCTAATCTAGATAATATAAATTAAGAGCATCCTGTAATACCATTGCAGCCAAGCATAAAATGTCTATTGCTTTGTAATAAGAGCTGGATCCACATCATGGTGACATTTTTCATGGATTTGAAAGGCATGCTTGAGTCCAAGAAACCAGAGCATGAAGAAGTGGGACATTCAGTACCAAATTCATCTATACTAGATTAACAAACGGAATCTACTTTAATCACAGTTGTGGTGGGTTGTAGTTGGAAGGAGCCTATGCCACACACAGAAGGGATTGTATGTATTTCTGTGGAAGGCCTGAGGGAGGGAATATTAGGTTGAACATCACATTTGCCTCTTCCTGTTTTCTGTTTCTGCAGATGATTATGAAAGTGATGGAGAAGAAGAGATGGAAAAAGACTTGGATAATGATGATGATGAGACTAAGGAGGAAGTAGGTATAATAGCCAAAGCTTCCAGTCATTTCTCTATGGGAAAGTAAAACTTTCCATCATCCATTTTGACAACCTGATAAGCCATCTAAGCAGAGAGTGTAGCTATGTCTGTGGTCCCATATGTGTACACCACATCAAGAACAGAAGAATACTTGAAAGAAAAAAAAAAAGTGCTGTCCTACACTGAAGAGAATCTCTTGCATATATCATATGTGACCCAGGGTTGTGCAGCTGTTGGAATCACGTGCATAGTCAGGGGTAACTATGTGTTTTTGATTCCTCTAGGTGTAGATGACATGGCCAGACTGGGTGCTTTACAGCGGAGGGGGTATATGATATTTCATTTAGGAAAAGCTAACCATCTTTTCTTCCCATATCAAAGCATATATGTGCACCTATTCTTAGAAATAGGTTATTTCTTTTAAGCCACCACTGGGGCAGCTGGATCATGGTTTCTTTCTTTACCTGCGATGCACACAGTAAAATAATATAATGAATTATTCAATACCTTTATGATTTCTCTATTTGCACTCTGTCCCTGCCATGACCCATCTGGCAATCCTGTCGCCCTGCAACTGAGAATGAGAGTTCAGACTTTTCTGATGTGAAAATACATATAAGCTCATAAACAAATGTGCGTTAGTGAACAGTCTGCTAATACTCTTATCCACATATGTGATATGGGAAAAAAGTGAAAGAAATTTAATTGCAAACACAATCTAATTATATATGATTGAGACCTCTATGAAAGGGCCTATTCATTACTTGTTCTCTCCTTTTTTATTTTCCTTAAGAAAAGGAAATACAGCCTTAAGAAATTCATTAAGAGAAGGTGATACAACACCCAATGAATAAATGAAATTGTTGCCTCAGTGTCCTAACTTGCCCTTATATGTCTGTTTTTATCTGAATATTAGTGCTCGTCAAGCTGCTCATTAGGAATAAGGTTCACTGTGAATTTATCTCCTTTAATTAGTTATCCATTCAGAAACAGATCCTGTGTGCCTCTGAACTAGTCCATTATTCATAAGGATTAACCAAGTAGATGTGAGCAGAGTTTTTTTGTCAGGGTGCTCTGAATGTGTGCTTTAAGTACTTTTTGTCTGGTGTGCTGGTTGTGTATTTCCCATGACAAATCTCTCCAAAGGGAAAGCAGGCAGGGAATGGATAATGAAGTTTCAGTTTACCTTTTATTATAAGGTATCATTTGCACAACATTTGCAGATATTGATGTGATTTACAAACATTTTCACAGCTATCTAATGTGCATCCATGCATAATGAGTAATACCAATGAAGTGGTAACTGGGCATAACACTTCCATGAGTAATTGTTCAAACAGTTGCACCAAAATCAAAATTATTGCAACTAAAATACAGTCTTCTCATGCTTCCTTCCGATCACCCCAAATCTTTATCATGTCTGAAGCTGCTTCTATCTTATATTTCTGGTGGTAAATACTTTTAAATTCACTTCAAATATTNTCTTCTCATGCTTCCTTCCGATCACCCCAAATCTTTATCATGTCTGAAGCTGCTTCTATCTTATATACTTTTAAAAGTAAATACTTTTAAATTCACCTCAAATATTTTGTGCAGCCCCTCATTCTTTTTTCAACTAATCCAAACCAGCAGTTCAAACTCTGCTTTGCAATACAGCTGTAACTCGGTGTTTGAAATGCTGTGGATACTTTGCATCCAGGCAGATTTTTTTTGTTTTGATAAATAGACTCATTCCTGAACCTATTATCAGGAGCAAAACACGTCTTTGATGGTGTTTGGTGGTGCATACTTACTAACAACATGCTGAATTATTTGAGTAATGCTGTTATGTAATGACCATTCATCAATGCCATGTCTCTGTCCTTCCCTCTCCCACCATCTGTTCCTGGTTTCTAATGCTATGAATTAATACTTGACACACCTTGGTTTTGGTTCTGGTATCTGATATGAAGAGGGTTGCAAATAAATGCACACTTGGCTTTGTATGGGGAAGTTTCATATATGATTTTTATTTTTGCTTCACTCACGACTAGGATCTAGAAGCTTTTTATTTTCATAAAAAGTCAAGAAAGAGTGTGGAAGATGGATTGGGCGAGAGTTTCAAATCTGCTTATCAACAGTTTTAAGAGATAAAGTAGATATAAGCAATCAGTCCCTGTGAGTTCCCTTTTAGTTCATGGTCTAAATCAGAAGTGTCAAACTTTCTGATTTTGGAAGTACACTGTGAGGCCAATTTATGTATAACACATTTTGAGAATTTTCTTGCTAAGCTATGTATATATTTATTTGATATGTGCTAAATATACATTAGTTTGATTTGTAGTCTCTGAATCAAAATACTTTCAGATTATTTCTTGAGGACCTGTGCCTGTGCTTTACATAATGTAAATGAGAGAATGATTGACATGCTCAGAAATAATTAGTTTTTATTTGGTTCCTTTTGGAAGGTTCCAAGTTGAGGTACTTTTACGTAGGTTCAAATTTCAGTAAAGGGGTTTGGTTTTGGGGAACCAAGATTTTTACCATCTCCCCACTTACATCCTCAAATATCAAGACACCAGATTCCTGTTTTTGACAATCTAGTCTTACCTCTTTTGTTTATATTTTTAATTCCATAAAATGATTATAACAGTCCTAATGAGTATGGAGAGAATGGTTGTAGGCCTCAACTATTGTGTTGAGTCAACCACTGAATGTGATGTCATTGAGGATTATACAGTATATTATTTTAAGAGTGAGTATATTAATTTAAGAGAATTAAGAGTGATCTTGTGGGGCATGTTTATCCTTTTCTAATTCTGATTTTGAAGGATTATGACTTGGAGACAGATGTGAACAAGTTGAGGTCAAGACCAGTGCTTGATCGCCCAGAGGAGGAGCTTAAACAATACGAAGCAATGTGTCCAGAGCTTTCCCATAATTTTCAGGTATGGTCATAGCATGGCTTGCTTTATTTGCCAATATTCAAAAGGTTCAGAAATACTAAAAAAAAAAAAAAAAGGAGTACTGATAAGAGGTGAAGCCTCTTACAAAATGAAGATTGGATGTCATAGTTCTGGAAAGAAGAAGATTAATTCTTTTTGCTTTAGTTTATTAGCCTGAATCTAGAGTGATAAGAGAATGAGTAATATTATTATCTGATAGTTATCTGCTGCACATTTGACTGGGTTTGGGTTACTAAAACCTACTGAATCAATTGCCATATATGAGATCTGTCAGATAGTAATTTGTGTCCTTGCTGGCTATTTCAACAGTAATATTGGGATCTGAATGAGGTGTTGGAAAATAAACACTGTCGGCTAATGGTCTGAAGGAAGTGATGGAGAAATTTGCACTGCTGCTAGTGAAATGCTTAGTTCAAATCATTGCTCTATAGCAATTTGGGACAAGAAATGGAGAGGAGTATTGTGCTCATTACAAGTCTTAGAAGGGATTTGGGAAAACTGAAGGCAGTGATTCAAATCTGAATCTAGAAAGGACCACTGGGTTAATATATCTCCTATACTCACAATACTATGGTATATATTATGACCATAACTAGCCAAATGGGGTTATATACTCTTGCATGAAGGCAGGGCTTGGGTATGGCATGACAGATGGACGCTATTTACTCTGCTGCAACATTTAATTCACAAAATATAGTTTTAATATCTTCCAAATTTGTTAAAACACTGAGGTTTGATTGGAGGTGACCTGCCCAGAGGACTCAGTCTGATCCTTTCTGGCAGGAGATCTGTGACTGATTTTTACTCTCGCTGTCTAATTGGATGAATGCAATTTTTGGAGATTTGGAAATATTTTCTCTTTCATCCTTGAAAAATTTCCATCTGGAAGGATGCTCAATCTGTCTTTAGTGTCTTTTAATTTCTTCTGCTTTTTGAATTTAAAGGAACTTGAATCAGAGTCTGAAGAAGAGAAGAGCTCGGAGGACAACACTGAGAATCTTCCATCTACTCCCTCTTATTTCATTCCAAGTGCTACTTCTGTGAAAGATCAAAACACACAGAGAACACAAAGTGTCACAGTGACGGGACCCGATCCAGAGGAGGAAGATTTTAATGTCCCATTGCAGAGCTGGACAAAGAAGGAGAAATGCAGATGGATTCAGATTGCTGAGAAGAGAGACAAGGTAGAGGCAGTCCAAGATGCAAACTCCTGTGAAGGGGAAGACACGGCCAGGACTCATGTGCTTACTTTGCGTCCTCTCCCAAAAGAGGCTGCTTGGTACAAACAAATCTTTAACATGGAATGTGAGGCCTCAATCAATGTTGGTCTCGAAGGAAGACTAAAGTCCTCAGATGTAATGAGAATTCTTCTGAAGAAACACCAAGGGAATATACCATTCCACAGCCCTTGCTTCTACATATCTAGGGCTGAATCCGTCAAGTCCATACCAGAATACAAATTCTTGGCATTCCCTGATTTCTGGGGTCACCAGCCACCTCCTTGTGGCAAGTCCATGTTGGAACGGAAGTATGGGGTTCAGAGGTGATTGCACTTTAATATAGTTGGTCCCTGGCTCAAAACTGGCTTATATAAGTTTTGACTATCACATTTCTGAATTTTCTAGGAAGATACCGAACACATTTTGAGACAAACAGTGATTTGTCACAAGAGATAGGCCAAACAGCAGAACAGTTTTATTTAGGTTTTACTCTTGAAGAAAGGAAAATGTTGGCCTACTGCATTATGAACAGGATTAGAAATCAGTAGGCCTATTTCTTACCTCAGATACAGACCTCCTGTGTGTCAGTGCGAGTTGTGAAGTATCTGTGTGTTTCCTTCATCATCTGGTAGATGCAGCAGTGACAGTCTTCGTTTCTGTGAATCCATAAACACTCACAAACTCCAAATCGAATTACTGTTGATTGAAGTGGTTATGGATAAATGCGTCATTGCATGTGTTGGTACTGTGAGCTGGTCAAAACTCGGAGAGGGATCTACTCTTAGCTTTCCCCTGAAGCGAGCAGGCCATGGCCCTGGGTCCTAAGGAAAAAAACTATCCGACCCTTGGAACTGTGTGTCTGCATCAAGTTATTCTTGGAGATCTCCTCTCAACCCTTGTGCTGTGGTGTCCCTCCTTGCTGCATTTCTCCTTGTGTGCCTGCTCCATGGGGCAATCCTGGGGCTTCTCCTCCTTCCCTAGCTTGTGGTTCTGCTTGTGGTAGGGATACGATTGCACAAATTCATCATGAGCCAGAGAGCAGGAGCTAGGACATGGCAGTCAGTCAACTTTGCCTCCTCACGGCCCACCCCAGCCCTCCAAGAGAAGCGAACATACATGGCATACAATATACAACAAACAGCAATGTAGATCTCCCCTCTGGCACAGGGCTAGAGGTTACTGTTTTCTCATGTCCTTTTAGGGGTTCAGCTAACGGGAAGGCTGTGTTTTGAAGCCATGCTGGGAGAAGAACCTCTTCCGCTAGCTGACTTTTTGTCTATTCCACATGTGGCTCTATGCAGCGATTTTACATTCATTTTTTGTGACATAGGGAGTTATTACCAGACACCCAAAAGGCTCAATATACAGAATTCTGAGCTAAACTTTAGGGTTGATCAACACTAATCAAATGGCATTTGTGAAGACTACTAATATTTGACCTCCAGAGAGATGATGGTTCTTCCTGCAGCAAATATAAAAGTTAAAAATTTTATTTAGAGGTAAAATGAGCCTACCATCTTCTGCTTGCACTACTGCTCTAAAAGCTTTGCTTTTATGGCTGTAATAACATCTGTAACCATATAGCTAAAATGAGAATAATCATATCATGCTGCAGGCCATAACATGGTTGCTGCAAAGGTCAGATACAAAATCAGCATTCCACATTTGATCTTCTCCTGTGATTGGGAAGCTAAGTTTACTAATATGTAGAATTTAGTCTGATTTGGAGTCAAGATTCAGTATGGAACAGATGAATAGTTTTATAAGTTATGGCAGATATTTCCTCATGGGGCAAAGCTGGTTGGGAGACTGAGATTAACTAGGAAGAACTGGGGATAAATCAGATTTGACAGAATATTGCAGAGAATAAAAATTTTACAGAATCTGTCATTTAACCCAAAAGTCAACTTCTCGTGATGGGAATTCAGCAGGAGCTTTCTCATGGTTAAAAATATATGGATGAAGTTTATTTGGAATTAGCACATGGAAGTCCTCTTTCTTCGTCCCCTAGGGAGCATTTCCTAATCTGTTTCATATTTCTTCTGCAAAATTACCTTGTGCTTCTCATAGTCTCCTTACAATTTGCCTTTTTTTTTTCCCTTTTTCCTAGGGACAGAGTCCTGGATGATGTTCGCCGTTTAATCCAGCCGGGTGATGTGATAGGCAGAACCGTTTTTGATTTAGATGAGCCCAGGTGGGTCATCTCGATTGGGTTCTGTAACTGGGGGGCACTACTGGTGCTGGGTCACGTAACAAGCTCACTACACGATTCCCTTGGTTCAGCTCAGATAAAGGAATAGAAGAAGTAGTGTAGGAGATAAGGTTCCACAGGGGAAATATGCTGGAGGGGTGGTTCCTGGCATATGATTCTGGGAAAGGATTTATTTTGGGAATGGACAGAGCAAGAGATTTTTCAAACTTTTTAAAGGATCAAGAAAATACACACATCAAAAGGCTTCTATTGTGTCCCTGGATATGTCTATGTTGGGTGCAGTGGTTTGGGGTAGAGACGTATAAACTCACGCTGAAGGGTGTAGCTTTGAATCCAGACACAGTCTGTCTGCAGCTGAGGTGAACCCTGGGCTAAACAGATTTTCTGTTGAGAGTGAGCTTGAGTATCTGTACTGCTCAGTACTGCAGATTGCAGATGTACTCTGCAAGGTATTGAACTCAAAACACACTTCTGAAAACATACAACCAGCCCTGTGAACTGTGACGGGCACCCACATATGACCAGTAATTCTGGGCCTTGAGAAAATGTACCAAAGGCAGTTGAGAAAGTCACAAACCTGAAGAAACTGCAGTCAGAGAAAGGATGAATGACTTAAAGAACTTTTAGGAAAATGAAGTGGAGGAGAGTTTGAAGTAGGAGAGAGTTGTGAAGTTGTTAAAGATGAATTTAAGGATTTTGAAGCTTTAGGAAAGAGTAGCAATATAGATGCAGAAGGAGTAAATGGACAGCTCATGTAGAACTGCCTTGTGTATTTAATAAACTAAAGGGAATATATTAATGAGGAAGGTAGTTGGATAAAGAGTGTAACTAAGAATTGGGACAAAATGGATTACTGGGAAAGGAAAAGGAGTTTTGGAATCTTTAAGCAAAAGTAGAGAAGGCTGCTGTGTTGGGTAGAAAGGTTATGGATTTGTTTTCTTCTTACATCTCATGGTTTTGCTTATAAAAAGCTTATGGAAAACTATAGTAAGTTCTACAAGTTGCTAGAGAAGGGTTGTCTTGGAAGTGACCTGCTATAGATATCCTTGCTTTGATTTACTGTAGTCACTCAAGCCCAGATGCTCCAGACTGCCTGACATTCTTCTCCAAGTTTGAATCGGGGAACCTTCGCAAAGCCATCCAAGTGCGTGAGTAAGTACCCCTGGTTAGTGTTGTCCTGCTAGCCTTGCATCTGTGTCCATCGTGTGAAATGCTGGCGGCCTTCTGGGTTCTAAAGTGGTCAGACAGAAAATTGGGTTTCCAGAAACATAGCTTATAGTACCTGCCAGCAGTAGATGTCATGGAGGTAACAGGAGGGAGAAAATAGCAGATAATTCTGATATGACACATGCAGTGTGAGTATTTATTGACACGTTTGGGTGCTACTAGTTTGATGACACGCTTTAACTCCTACGGGTTGTTAAAGATTTTGCTTGCACGACCTGCTTTCCTCAGCAGGTTCAGTGGCGGACTGGTGTGGAATTCATGGCCTCTGTTTTGTCTCTTGTTTAACAGGTTTGAGTATGACTTAATTATGAATGCAGATGTGAACAGTAGCCAGCATCACCAGTGGTTCTACTTTGAAGTTCGTGGCATGAAGTTAGCAGTTCCATATCGCTTCAACATTATCAACTGTGAGAAGTTCAATAGCCAGTTTAATTATGGTATGAGACTTTGGGGAATTGGGATTGTCTTCTGTTCATTAGAATATCTTTTTACTGTCATAAACTTTGTGTATCCACAAGTCTCTCAAATGTGGGGAGACTCTTAAATTTCGTTTTGTCCGCCCTAAAATCAACTGAAAGAATTACTTTAAATTTGTCAAAGGATTCCCTGTTCTCTGGAGGAATGGGCTTAGTGTTGAGTCCCAGAAGAGGATCTGTGGAAACAAGATCACTGTTCTGTGATTAGAGACCAGGACTTTGGACAAATAGCACTGGGGTGTTGAGAGGAAGAGAATTTGTTGGAATTGAATTAGCAACATGAGATTGGAATACTAATCAGAAATTTAAATAAATGTCCTCATAAATAAATAATCCTCAAATGTCCATGCTTCTTTGGGTTTATCAGTAATACTGCTCTGCCTCTAGAACTGCTCTGACTTATGGTGATATTATTGATTAAAAAAAAAATCAATACCTAGCTGTGTTTGAGCTCCTGCCACAGTCTGCAGTTTAGGAGGAAGGCTGCATTGCTCAGAAACAGGCAGGGCAGATCCCAGCTTTCAACACCCATTTTAGAATAAAAGTGATTTCTTCCATATGGAGACTGTGGATTGAATTCCTAGCTATCATACGATTTTTTTTTCTTGTATTTGTTTCCATGGAGCTTTGTTAATTTACACCCGCTCAAGACCTGACACAGAATGTTTAATAAGCCCCTAATATCAGACTTTGCATTCCTCTGAAACCCTGTGGATACAGCCTTTGACATCACCACGGGAACTCTCTCAGGATCAATGTACCTAAAACAAATAGCGCTAGGAGCTAGAATGATTTGTCACTTGTATTTGTGAAACTGGCTGGGTAAGTGGCAAAATGAATTATAATGCATTTGCTCTTTAGCCCTAAGGGCTGGAGTTCAAGTACTCATATAGATCCCAAATGAAAATGAATTTTTTGTTGTCATCATATTCTGCTCCCCTGAATTACCAAACAATTTGGTGTGACTGTGTCTGGTAGCAGCCTGAAGGCAAGATGCATTGAATCCTTCCCATTGCAAATCCCACTGAAACCAGTAGCTTCATAGCTAGAGATTCTGGCTATTATTTGTGGAAAGTTGCTTGTTGTCTACTGT
The DNA here is from genome assembly GCA_013389825.1 of Crypturellus undulatus. Classification (NCBI taxonomy): domain Eukaryota; kingdom Metazoa; phylum Chordata; class Aves; order Tinamiformes; family Tinamidae; genus Crypturellus; species Crypturellus undulatus. The sequence goes on along the minus strand of VWPW01003897.1, from coordinate 434,150 downwards.
TTTGACTGTTGTCATCATTTATCACCTTATTTTGTAAGCCTGAAATTGGACATGACTCACATCTTCAAGCATGTAATGAAAAAATACATATTTGGAAGCAAAATGTGAAAATACCTTCCGCTCTTAGGAAGCTAAGGAAGGACTTGCTTTTGTATGGCTTGTAGGAGTGATTGGCTGTTAAGGCATTTTTCTCTGTGGGTTGCTTTTGCTGCTGAGTGAGGCTTGCTACCCCTTCTGGCACATGCATAACATTTACACAGACTGTGGATGAGAGATGCTGTTTATTTGTTATATTCCCTTTGTACTTTCCTGGGAACAATGTCCATGCCATGATACTAGAAGTTTCCAATTCTGATATAGTGCCGAAGTGCCAAGGGTGGTAATAATTACAGCTCATGTTCACCATTGTGTTTTGATTTTCCCCTTCCCTTGCTTTTGGTTAGATGGCACTGTGTAATTTTCACATCACCAAAAGGGCATGTCATGGAACAGTCGTGACAAGGAGCAGAGCAAGTCAGGAAGTGAAACTCCTACTTCTCTCCTTCCTTTTTTTTTTTCAATTTTTTTCTGACAACTCAGTCTACCGTAGAAAATCCTGAGATTTTGCCAGCAGCCCGACTTGTTTGTTTTCTAAAACTGAATGTTTCCATGGGGAAAAAGGAAAGAAAAAATGTGATTTCTTGAATTGAATGGAGATGGCAGAGCAATGTCAACCATAGCTCTGAGGCAGTGCATTGTATGTGTTCTTGTACTGCAGCTTATGGAGAAGGGCAAGTGCTGAAATTTTGGATGTTAAGAGCATTATAGACCTTGAGCCTCATATTGCTCTTGTCTGATGAATTGGGCTCCTGGGAAGGTTTGTGTCTCTCATAATTCACTGAGGCCTTTGTTCTGGAATCTGATGCATAATCACTTCTTGTATGTGGCTCGTGTCTTTGGTTCATGAAGCAGCAAGAGAGAGGTTATCGCTAGCTCTAGGCTATTTGGTACTTGAAATGCCTTTCCCTTTCACCTTTGGCTGTGATGTAGGGTAGCACTGAGTCTGCTGACACATCTGCCAGCTCTTAAAGGGATGGAGAGTTTTAGTAAAGGAACCAAAAGAGGAAGGGACATCAAATATGCCATCAGGATTAATGATGTTAATGATTTTTGAGAATCACCTCCTCCAGGCTCCAATATGAATCTAGTGAAGAGCAACATGAAGAGCTTCTACATGATGTCAATGACAAAAGGAAGGCTAAGTAAAATGTGTCTAGCAATGGTCCATAAAGAGATTGAAACATCTGTTTTATGAGGAGAGGCTGAGAGGGCTGGCAAATTTTAGCCGGGAGAAGAGAAAGCTCAAGGGGGATTTTATTAATGTGCATGACTGGAAGGAGTAATGGAAGGAGTAAAGAATACAGGCCCACACTCTCTTTGGTGGTATCCAATGAAAGGACAAGGTATAACAAGCATAAATTAAAATATGGGGAATAGCATTTAAACATCAGGAAAAAAAGTATTTAGTAGCAGGGTAGCTGAACACTGGATCTGGTTGCCCAGGGAAGTGGAGTCACCATCTTTGGAGATCGTCAAAATGTGACTGAAATGGACCTCAGCAGCTTGCTCTAGATGATGCAGCCTTGAGCAGGGACTTGGTCTAAACGAATTTCAGAGACACATCTAACCATCTAACCTCAATGATTCTGTGACACCGATGCCACTCTGCAGCTTGGCCATCAGGTTGTGGAGGCACCGTGGATAGGATTTACCGAGCAGCCTGGAGAAAGCTATTAAATTGAAATGGGTGAATTAGAGAGAAGTGCAGGGAGGATGGAACAATAGGAAATCAATGTATATGTGGGGTAGGAGAGCAGCAGGTGTATAGAGCAACAGAACTTTATAGAAAAACTGCCTGCAAATGGGCTGGCTTTATGTAACTGTGAATAATGTGTGCACAGCAAAGATTAGAGAGAAAACCTCATAGCTTAGGGCATGAAATTCTAATATTTTGGAGGTCAGGAAGAAGCCACCTAGCAGTATTATACGGTACAAAGACAGATACTGTCTTTATCAGCATTTATAGCACAGCCAGTATTATTTAGGTCTCACAGCAAGTTTTAAGTTTTCTTTTAAGACATTTAGTTTTACTTGCTGCTTTTTAAAGTAGTAGTACTAGGTACAACACAGTTTTCTAATATTATGGTAGAATTAAGGATTCAATAATGGTATGGCCAGGGGTGAAATACTGGACAAACCAGATTATTGATCTGTTTGGTATGTTGATTCCTGTTTTTCCTTTCTCTTATTCTCTTATTTTCCTTTCTCTGTCTGTTTATATGGAGAGCTGCTGGCAGTCCTTCTCTGCAAAGGCCAATAGGATAATATATTTTCTAATGAACTTGATCCAACTTGATTCCTTTGACCATGTTTTTTATGCAGACATGGCTTCAATAGAACTAAGCATGGGACTGTGGGGAAATGTATTTACTTTGCATAAGCTGTCAGCAGAGAGAGTGCAGACAAAATAATAATGCCTCTTGCATTTCCCGCCCTCCCTTTTCCCACCCATGCCTTTTCCAGCAGGGAAAATCACTTGTCACTTAAAACTGTCTTGTTTTATGTAGGAATGCAGCTGGTCATGTATTCAGTGAAGGAAGCTCTTCAGGGCAGACCTTGCTGGCTTCGGGTGGGCTCTGATATCAGCTACTACAAGTAAGTGCATCTTTTGGGAGTAATTTGTGGCTTCCCTTTCCCCTGTTCCCTTGTTGTAGTCTATATTGATGTTGTTAAGTTTTGACCACCACCACTGCTACCTGTTTCAAATGTTTCTAAATTGATGCTAGTCCAGTATGCAACTTTAGGAAACAGCTACAGGTGAAATCTTTATATTAGGTGCCTGGGGAGAAACAGGGCAAGTGCAGAATTCTCTTCCCTAGAGAGGAGGAAAGGGAAACAACTGGGGATGCTTGAACCTTGCTGCAACTGGGACTGTGAGGAAGTTTTAAAGATGTTGTAGNGTGAAATCTTTATATTAGGTGCCTGGGGAGAAACAGGGCAAGTGCAGAATTCTCTTCCCTAGAGAGAAGGGAAACAACTGGGGATACTTGAACCTTGCTGCAGCTGGGACTGTGAGGAAGTTTTAAATATGTTGTAGGTGTTTCCCTCTCCAGGGAAAAATGAGATGGATGGAGTTCCTGCATTTCTTTTGCATGCCCCCAACTTTATAGGAGATGTAGGAACTGTATATATGAAACTGAAAATGACATTAATTGGCTGAACTCATAAGTAGTATTCTCAGGGCAGAGCTGAACTTTTCTGGAATGGTAAACAACAGTCCTTTCTTCACAAGGTCATGTAGTAATGCTGGTCTTAGAACTGAAGTTCAAGTAATGGCCTTTCTTCTTTGGAGAAATCATATTTTTTTGAAGTTCACAATTTTACTGTTAAGGTTCAGAGCTGGCTGTGTTCAGCAGTGGATTTGATGAAACAATAAACCCAAATAGTGACAGTGGGCTGCCTTTCAGTAGTAGTAGAATCTCAAAGTTGAGTTTTAAGAAAAGAAAATTCCAATCCACCCCAAATCTCTCTAGCAATCTCTTTTGGAAATCTGAAGCCTCATAAATAACCTGTAACAATTCAAGTAACAATTTTATGTTGTCCTCCAAGTACTCTTCACCAACCTTTATTCACCTGACCTTTTCCTCCCCTGGATCTGTTTTGCTTTCCTGCTGCGGTGCAGTGGTTTCCCTTTGCATGCCCATGGCCTTTGGCTTCTGTGACCAAGGGTTTCTGAGTGCAAGCGGTAGGCACCAGTAGGCACGTTGGGCAAAGACGATATGCTGATTACTGGAGCAGGGACTCCTCCTGTCATTAACAGGGTAGTTATTGTGCAGTGATTAAATAAATGACTTTTGTGATTGAGCCATGATTGTACAATTAAGCCTCATAATCAGATTGTTGTTCAGAATATGTAAGAGAGTGGAATTGTATTGATTTGGAATATTTGGTGTTCTATAATTATGCATTGAATTATATGTCGATCTGTGCATCTAGAATAACTGCCTGTTATCTTAAGGATATGAAGGAATTGACAGATTTTAAGAAAACTTCATCTAATTCCTTTTACCAGGAGATGATGGTAAACTTAGAGAGTGATACACTCACAAAAATAAGGAGAAACTCAAAGATACCCTTAATTACTTCTGCTCCACAGCTCTGACTGAAAGCAACCTCTTAGCTGAAGGACAGTGGGAGGAAAGGCACACTCACAGATGTCTGGGTGATGCATGTTGCCTGATCTTTGCTGACATCCATCTTCTCTGAAGATGGGATAGTTCACTCATAAAGATGAATGTTGTGGCACAGCTCTGTCACCATGTACCTTTCCCATATGTCTCAGAAGACACTTTTTATGCTAGGGAGAATATTAGCAGCACTCTTGTCAAAAGAAAGCTGAGTGACACTTCTGCTCTATTTTATGGCCTCCTCATGAAGTGACAGGATACACCCATGACAAACAGAGTTGCAGTAACTATAAGATCATCTAATTTGCTTGCTATCTTGGCAGCTTTTATGCACTGAACAATTTTCCTTTCCAGCAAATTATTTAAGGGACAATGTCAGCATGCTGAACTCATGAGACTGTGCTTGCTCCTTTGGTTTCATGACTCATTCTAAGCGTATTATCCAACCTCTGACTTTTCCAATAATCAGTTCATAGATTGTAAAGAGGTACAGGGAGTGTTTTGTTCTCACATGAAGACATGGCTCTTTGGTGCTGTCAGAACTGGGTCTTCTCTTTTCAGGAGCTTTATAATCATAGTAGAGGAAATCATCGCAGTGAGCATTAGCAGGCCACCTAGCTGATTCCAACGAGGGAAGTTGATCTAAAATGTGCTGGAAAAGGGTGTCTCACTACTCAATTCTAATGATATGTACAAAACAGGGCTGAGACACCAGTGAACCTTGACCTTGACAATATGACTATAGGCATTAATAGACTGTATTTCTGTGAGAATATGCTGTTTTGAATGGGATTCTTACTATACCTAACATAAATCTGACTACTGGAAGGGAGATTGTGTTATATATTTCCCAGCCTGCAACATGGCAGACCCCAAAATAAAAGTGAATTTAGCTGTGCCCATAAATTGTTAAGTAATGCTTGTATCTGCTATAAAACAAGGTGTTGCTAAGGTATACTGCAATACTCATCATGCTTAGAGATGTAAGACACCAGTCACCAGGTAGCAGGAATATTTTGGATGAAGGGAATGCTTCATCATTAGAAAGAAATGAAAAATAGTTTACTTTAAATTTAAAATCTTTTCAAATGGCTTTGAAGTCTGTGATACAGATATATTCCTCTGCCACTTTAGTCTAAGCTGCTGCTATGCAATATTCCTTCACTTTCTAGTGCTTTTTTATCAGATTAAATGCTGCAGGCAGGAAGTCAAAGTGTAGGATGAGTGTGACCTGTTGTTCTTGTATGTCTTCATGATGCTGAATTGCTGAGTTCCAGTCCAGCTTCTGACTGGCCTGCATTTGCCTTTGGCCAAGGGCTTCACCTGTCAGTCTCTCAGTTTTCCCTTCTATAAAAGGTGTCTGACTAGCGCCACTTATCAGCCACCCAAAGAATGGGAACAGATAAACAGGAGACAAGTTTTAATTAAATAGTGCTTGAAAATGACTTTTGAGCATGAAAAATTACTGTACAGAGTAAGTGATAAGTGTTATAGTAATTATTATTAATTAACTTTCTATCACACCTATGTTAGCAACATACTACCTGCATATTATGTCTGGCAAAGAGCAGCAAGTAAAATGATTTAATTATTACAGAGAGTGACTGAAATTCATAGCAGATGCAGCTTGCGTGCTGGTAAAAAACACCCCTTGTTCTTTTATTTGCTTCCTAATACCTAGTGTATTAACTTCTGGAATTCATGCCAGACTTTGGGAACATTTTTGAAAAGAGAACATAAATAAGATAGTGAGGAGTAGACCTTGGTAGGGTCTTTTTCCTCTCTTGAGGAAGAGGTGAAGAAAAAGTACTTGCTTGGTGGAGAAGCAAAGAGGCAGCAGAGCAGTCTTGGGTGACAAGAGCAGAAGAAGAGGGAGGCAAGAAAGAAGAGTGCTGGGATTTAGGTTTCCTTTAAGAATATTGAAGCTACTACATTAAATAGTGGATTGTGAGGAGACCAAATTATCTGTTCATGGCGTACATAATCATTTACACTGCCTGGGCACAGATGTTTTTTCTTTTTAATATATGAGGAGAGAATATAGAAGCCTCACAAAGCCACTTGTAAACTTACTATTAGGGGGTTTGCTCTAGATTGAGGCATATGTCAGGAAGTGCTTCAGAAGTGTAGAAACATCTGTTCAGGTGGCAGTGAGGCTGGTGCTGGAACTGCAGAGGTGCTCAGAACAAGAATGAAATGTCCTGCTAAGCAATGCTTAGTGCAAGAGCTATGCATAATGTCCCTCAGGCTCTTGAGATCAGAGCACTGTCAGGAATAAGGAGCATTCAGTGCAAGGGTAGTGATCAGATGTGTCTGGTGATGTAAAATTTTTGAGTGATTTGGCCATTTAGGCAGGGGAAACTTTTGCCTGAAGAATTACAGTTGGTAGAGGAAGAAGCCTTTACTGAAGTATTAGGGTCAGGCAGGAACACATTCCCAAAAGTGCATGGCAGATGTACTGGCTGCCACACTCACTCCACTCCATGTATCACCCCATGCAGAGGTACTGGCTACCACACTCACTCCACCCCACACACCTCATTCGCAACGTGAATTTGGAGGGAGAACATTAGAATATGTGAGAAAATCACAGCACTTCCTGACAGTTCTTTGTAAATAAGGTCATCTGACTTTCTAAGTGACACGGAGTACACCAGAGGCTGTCCCCTGGTAAGCCTGGTAATCCTGGTAAGGGATGAACACTTCCCTTACACACTATATAATAAATGGTTTTTAATCATCCTTCACCATCCAACTTAACAGAAACTAAATCAAATGGCATTGTCCTGACTTAAAAAAACTATCGGACTCAAATTCTGGACTCATCGAAATGCATANGAGGGAGAACATTAGAATATGTGAGAAAATCACAGCACTTCCTGGCAGTTCTTTGTAAATAAGGTCATCTGACTTTCTAAGTGACACGGAGTACACCAGAGGCTGTCCCCTGGTAAGCCTGGTAATCCTGGTAAGGGATGAATACTTCCCTTACACACTATATAATAAATGGTTTTTAATCATCCTTCACCATCCAACTTAACAGAAACTAAATCAAATGGCATTGTCAAAAAAACTATTGGACTCAAATTCTGGACTCATCAAAATGCATATGTGATATAAAATAGCTAAATAGATATTTATTTGTGGACTCATGCAGACTATCTCAGTCTCTTTGTTCAACATTAATGCAGTTTATTTGTGAAAGAAATGTTGGGGTGAAGGATCAAGTCAGGCTTCTCTGTTTGCCGCTGTGTATCAGTGTTCCTTTTCTATCTATTGATACAGTCAGTATCATTCATTCTGCATGTTTCCTACTACTAAATTTGGGTGAAAAAAACAGTATTGTATTGTGTCTTCCTTATGAAAAAGAGCTGGTAATTTTGGAGAATTTGACAAGAATAATTATCTTTTCTCTCCACCCCTTTGAACAGAAATGAACGGCAGCAAAATAAGCTAGCATTGTAAATTTCAGAGCTGAAGCTGCATCTTTTGGTTGTCTCCTGTATTTTGCATTTTAATGCAACATTGATGATAACATTTGTCAAACAAACCTCACGGTCCTTGAGAATCAAAAGCTTTGGCAACAGCATAATTGGTGCAATGTGGAAAAAATATTGTTTGAAATGTACTTATGGATGCAATTTGCTATGAAGCTTCTCTGTAAAGTGCATGAATTGTTTCTTCGTCTCTGCTAAAAGAACTTTCTTGATCATCCTGAAGTCATCCCTTTATCAGAGCAAAGCTCTTGCAGGCGATCCTGTCCTGAAACTAGATGGAGAAAATCACTTTAGGATTTATCTAGTTTTAATGAAGGGATGTCAGGACCTTGAGTGCACTGGTAGGACTTAGTGCCCCCTGAGCAGCCTTACCAGGGGTCACCATCCACATGCTCTCCCCATGGGACCAAAACCCTATTTGAGCTTAGCCCCTGCCTGTGCTACATGGTAGGATGGCTTGCCACCATCTCGGTCACAACTGTACCGTGATCCCAGCGATCCTGGGATGGGAACTGGCTTCCTGGCCTCAGCTCTGCCACACCACCGTGGACATGCAACATGAACCTGACTGCTGTCCCTGTACCTGCCCTGCTCGAGGCTCTGCCTACAGGCGGCAATATTGTCCTTGACTCCTTGTTCCTCAAGTCGCAGCTGGTCCTTGCTACTCCTTCACAGAGAGACTCGGAAAGGAGGGATGCAATGAGGGGGTTTTGATTTGATTTGACCTGTAAATCTGCATGAGGTCATTTCTTCTACTTCGGAAGTCTCTACCCAAACCTATTTTCTTTTCATAGCCAGGAGAGAACCTTTGATGATACTTGAAAGATTTTATGTATGTCCTATTTTTTTCTGGAACACCCCTTTTCTTCACTGTCCTGTGCTGGGACTGGCTGCTTATTCTAGCAGGATATTCATTTTTTTACCCAGGTCTCCAGGGTCTCACAAAATATTTTCAAATGACGTAGTTCAGGAATGTGAATAAGTACATGCAGCTTTGTCCAAGATAACTTGGGCATCAGAAGCAATACAGCAATGTTAGCCTGTTGCATTAGTCTAAATATGTCTGTATCGCAGAATATGAACTAGTCTTAGTCAGCTTCCTTCTTATTTGCACTTTTACCAATTGAACTTTCTTTCCCATGAGAGTGCTCCCATCTGTCTACAACATGTGGCTCGCTGGGTTTGACCATGGCCAGTACCGCCACCCACAGCACTGCCTCTTGACTCCCTGCTCTCTGCTGGTCTTTGCTGACTACTGAGGGAATCCCAAGGCAGCCACAGATCTGGCTTTGCTCAGCGGTACCTGATGGTCATGCACCCATCTGTGTGCTGGCACCGCAGTTTCTCTAACCCTCCTTCTTTTACAGAGTCCACAGGTGCACTGCTGTGGCACTGAGTGTTATTTAACACAGGAACATTTTGTTCCTGCACATTGCTGGGATCAGATTGACTGTACTTGCATGGGGTATTGAGGTGCATACTTCTCTGAATGTGTAGTTCTTCATGACGACTTCAAATGTGCACCCAAAGTGACAATCTCTTCCCTTTCTTTCTCTTTCAGAAACCACTACCGCAGCTGTGCTACTGCAGCGGGAGGCAGGAGGAGAAAATCCTACTACACACTAGCCTTCAGTATCACATTCCCTCATAAAGATGATGTCTGCTATCTGGCCTACCATTACCCCTACACCTACTCCACGATGATGGTAATGCTGATACACGCATCTAGATAAGCTGAGGGGCCTGGCAGATTGGAGCTGCCATAGGTAGATTCTGAGATAACATCAAGGCCTGTTCTCTAAGGCTGTTAATTCATTGCCCTGATGTTTTCATTACTTTGTTTGCAACCACGACCCTCTGTCAACTATTGGAGCCCAGAATGTATCAACAGAAAAGAAATTCCTGTATGCAGTAAGCTAGGACACAAACCATTAGTGCTTATACTAGTCCTCAGATAAGGCAAAGCAAACATCTCCATTTCCTGACTTACAGGAAAGAGTGAGAGGCAGGAGGATAGTGCTAGTGGCAAGTCAGAAGTAAAGGCCACTTAATTCTCTTCTTGACAGAGCTGCACCCCACAATACTGCGGGACTTGGCCTCAGCTGAATAGGATTTGTCAGCTGCTCTCCCCAGTTCCAGCTGATTCAGTCTTCTTTAAAAAAAAATCTATTGCCAATCCTTTCATTCTGGGCAGTAATTGCATAGGTGGATTGGTGAAATTTAAGTGTTTAACTTTTACCAGGTTGGTACCAGTTTGTTTTTACCAGATGTGAAAGAATATACTGTATTATTATATAACAAATATAAACAAAATGCTCTGTCTCACTTACTAGCCATGCTGCTCTGTATTTGGCCAGCATAGTTTGAGTTAGATTCATTCCCATGTGAACAATATACTCTTGTTAACCGCTTTGCATCCCATTATGGATGTCCAAAGAAACTATTTTCAATATATGAGATATGTCCAGTGAAGCCCGGGTGAGCCTGCCTGCTCACTTATCATTGGGTTTACGGGTACCAGTGCTGCTTTGGATCAATGCAGAAGAGAGAGGGAGAGTGCACTCCAACAGTACGATCTGACCTATAGTCTCGAAGGCACATATATACTGCAGTCATCGGGGGAAAAGACAGATGTGATACTGAGAAATGGTGGTGAATCAGTCCACTGAATACTTTATTGCTGAGGTGCAGTGCCTCATCATTATTTTACTGTTATTGATTTCTACCTTCCACTGGCACAAAGGCAAGAGAGATTTGGAAAGTTTGTATGCTCTGGGAATCTCTGAATATCTCACTTGCTGCTGAATGAATAGAATTGAAATGAAAAAGATGTTATTTGGAGACTTGCAGGGGCAAAATCTTGAAGTGTTTCATTGCCTCTTCAAATAAAGTGCTTGTTGAAGTTAAAGGGAATTTTGCCCAAGAAAAAGTGTAAATGAGCTCAGACTCAGTTAAAAAACCCACAAAATTTGGTAAATAGGAATTAGGGATGTAAAAGATTGATAGATTGTCCTGTCCAGCAATTTGGCCAAAGCAAAACTGTTGCAAAACGCTTGCCTCTAATATATTCTAAAAAGCTATTTTGCTCCAAGTAATTTAAAATGTCTTGAGTGATGGAATTTACACAATTTTCTCATTACTTTAATTTCCACAGTGAATAAGCTAAATCAAGTTTGTGCACCAGTAAGTTTCATTTTAAAGCATTTGTCCATTTTGAAGTGTGTAGATTTTGCATATCAGTATTAAATTAAATGTGATTAGAAACCCAAGGGCTCAATTAAGAACATAGTGCTTCGGGGAAGAAGATAAACTTGTATATGGAGTTAGTAACTTGGAAGTGTTTTTAAATATCATATATATTTAATAGTTACAGACATTTACAGCAAACACATAGAGGAGTACTGTTTGAACTTGATGCACTCTGCAGTTCATTACTTCTTGTCCATTAGTAATTACATTTATTTTATGAACAGTAATCTATTTATTTTTACATTAAAGTGTTAATTGTTTGGACATCAAGCTGAAATCTCTGTGGTAGCTACATCCAATTATGTTTCGCTGGTTACCAGGAACATAAGTAATTGATTATATTGAGCCCTCTATATTTGCAGAAGATGATTAGATGGGTCTAATAATTGAATTCACTTTATAGATCAGTATGTTAATTGTTTTGTGACATAGACCCTGTAAATTTCTGTCCCGTGTGTGCCTGCAAGGGAATACTGCAAAAGCAGGATGAAAGAAAGGTAAACTCCAAGGTCTGAGCAACAGGAATGCCTGGTTGCTTAAGCATTGACTGAAATTTAGCCTTATAAATGCAAAAAGTAACTGTGTGAGGATTGTTTGATGAAATAAATTGGAGTGTTTTAGTCAAAGACCTGTTAGGACAAGTGCGCATAAGGTAATAAATCTATTTCTAGAAATGTAGAGACAAGCAGTGCTCCCCGACGCAGAGCAGCAGCCTGCAGTGGGTTTACTTGCAGTATCGTTGCCACTTGCAACTACAGTGTAAAAGGGGGAGAGCGGCAGGACTGCACGTCATCTGGTGTGTGGGTGGCAAGTGGCTATGTGTCTAATGAGGCGATCAGAACTAGAGCCAAAAACACATATTTCTTTCATAGTTGCCAATTCTTTTTCTCAAATTCCTGAAGACGCTGTTGGACTTAAGAATTATTTAAAACCAGCTTCGAAGAAAAAAATCCCCCTTTTAAATAACTTCCTGGAAAGGGAGGTTTTTTATCACTAACTATACAAAATGTTTTTTGATATAAACTTTTTGACTGTCTTTGGTGTAGAATTGTTCTTAAGTTTTGCTGGCATACGCTTTACAAAGACTCAGTAAGAATTCTGAAAAATAACTAGTTTTTCATGTTTTTCTACACAGTCCTATTAAAATGAGAAGAGCAGGTAGTTTTCTTCTGGGCTTCATGTATGCATAAAATTCTTTTACCCTAGTAAGAGAAGCACATAGGAACTGTTCAGGTGAAGTAATGTTTAAGTGATAGTCCTGTGCTGTTTCAGGAAATTGGGATATATTCTGAACAGCCTATTTTTTTGTGTGTGTATTTGCAGTATGTAAAAGGACACAGTGGTAGCTGGCAAAAGAGTGAAGGCTGGAAAACTGGCAGGAAATAAAATTAGTACCAATAATGATATTCAACTAGTGGAATAAAATGAGGTTTTATAGACCATAAACTCACTTGTAAATCTATTTCTTTGCTTCTTTCTCAGTCCCATCTTGACATCCTGGAACAAAATAGGAACCCCAAGAAGGTTTACTGGAGGCAGCAGACGCTCTGCCAGACGCTAGGAGGAAATCCATGCCCGTTGCTCACAATCACTGCCATGCCAGAGTCTAAAAAAAGAGATGACTTGGAGCAATTCTGTAAGTAGCCAAGTGAAGCATAAGAAAAAGTTGACGGCAACTTGCCATCATGTGAGAAGTTTGCAGTGACAACCGGTTTTGTGGACAAATAGATTTTCTTGCCTAATCTGAAAATAGGGAATAGCTTGTTACAACTCTTTCTAAATGACAGATTTACATGGGGAGTATAGAGAGTTGAAGCCCTTTTTTTTGCTTTAAGGTTTTCTTTAACAATCTGAAACGATTATAAAGTTCAACACCAAATAGCTCCAAAATCAAGAAACTGTGCTCAAATAATCAGCTCAACAAGCAGTTTGAATCATTTTGTTTTCATTCCAAATGGAAATGATCTATTTCTTTTGAAGTTTCAAGCTTGCCAGAAAAGTACAAGATCACTATTTTCCCAGCTGTGGATATGGTAATGTCCACCAACCTGGCCAAATTCCAGTTTTTGTCATTCTGTTAAGCTTCATCCAATGCACCTGGTATGTCCATCTGGACCCAGTATTGCTCCTTGTATTTTGTCCTAGTCCTGACTGTTGGTGGATGACCTAGCATAGTTGCCATATCTTACCTAGAGATGGTTGTCTGTTCATTGTGGAAAATCAAGGATTTCGAACCTTGAAGGGCATTCTGTAATCAGAGGCAAGTGACAAGACAAGTCTGGCTAATGGCATCTTGGGTTGGCTTTGATTTGTGGGCCCAAATGACCAAGAACCTATATTATGCTGACTGAGAGAAGGCAACCTTTTTTTTCTGAAGCTGAAACAAGGCACAAACTGATTTTCTTCTACTCTTTCACATTTCTGTTACACGTTTAGGGAATGTTTAGGAAGTATGGAAATGTAAATTGCTTTAAGATATTTTTGGATGTTTTGGAAGTGTGTATCATTATCTCACAGAACTATTAATCTAGAAGAATTCAAAAAGATGCTGTAATATGAACCACATCTTTTCTTATTGCAGAATTCTCCATTCGGTTGTAGATGGTGATATGAGAGTAGCACTCATCATAATGTCCATGCTACTTTCATGCACTAAAAGAGAGCTAAAATATCAAAGCTTTTGAAAGTTATTGCTATTTTTTCTGGTTTAGTTCAGAGCACAAAATGACTGCAGCTATGCTTACATGAACGTAATCATCCCAAGCTTATATCTTTTTATTATAATAGTCAGTCAGTTTTCATTCAGGGAATATTTACCCCATTATTAGCACATTTCTGAGCATGAACATGGTATTCCAGGGTGAAATTCTAAAGCAAAATCACAGAAAATGCCAAGGACGACCTATCAGGAAATTCATAAAGTGTTGGCACATAAGTAGTTTTAATGCTAGAACCCGGAGGAGTGTCAGACAGAGAAAACTGCATTGTTGTTGTTGTTTTTATTAGATTTGTTTATATTATAGTTGCCCGTACAGAACATGATTAAAGGTTTGATGGTGGTGGGTGCTGATCGTGCCTGAAAAGAAGAGAGAATTCCTGCCATTAAGCACTTTAGGTTCATGCTAATGATGACATAGAACAGAAAATCAAACCACTAGTGAGTGGGAATTGCGGTGAGGGCGGGTGGTTATATAAAATGCCTGAGGCACACCCTACACAATTTCCTGGGTAGATGTTAGCTTTCGACCACAGGTTTTTAAACCTCATGGCAGAAGTGGATCTTAACAGAGCAACTGAAATACAGCATAGGTGAGCTGGACTGTTATGTTCGGGTGCTGGAGCCATCAAAAAGGCATGAAGTGAACAAGTTTTTCTGCCCAAATGAATATTTTTTTTTTCCCAATGAGACTTCAAACTGAAAGCCAAGATAATGACTGAATTTATTAGAGCAAGGTCTTGCAACGTGGTCATTCACAGGCCAGGGGAATGTGCTAACCACTGGATTAAACACCTTTGTTGGTTTTGAGGAGACTTTCTGAAAGGCCTCCCTTTTTGACAAAGGAAAGCAAAAGCTGATTTTGAAGTCTTCAGCACTTTTTTGCAAAGCAGCTGCCTTTGCTTTCTGACTGATGCTACAGCATGCCAAAGGATTTCAGAGTGATTTGAAGCTTGTAAAGGAAATTATTGAGGTACTGCAGCACCATGCAGCTCTAATAAACCAAGTCTACAGATATGCAGACCCAGTTATCAGAATAAAAATTCTGCAAGAAAAAGCAGCCTCTGACAATAGAACTAAAACTGGAAGAATTAAGATATTTTGATCTTTGACATAAGCCACAAGAGGAAAACATAATCACATAGGCTAATAACAGGCTACACTGACATCACCTGAGGCTTTGGACGTAGCCCTGGACTAAGTCTTTACTGGGCTAAGTGTTGTGCAGCAGGGCAGAGTCAGGTGGTTTCTGTGCTTGGAGGACTTGCACTGTATACTTAAGATAAGTGAGAGAGAGACTTATGGAAATGAGGAGCATGAGGAAATGACAGTACAGCATTGACCCACACAATATACTGAGAGTCCGGCTGCTCTTAGGTAGCACCAGGATGTAGATGTGACAGAGTTACGAGGCATTCAGTACAGATTTGCTGAAAGAACCATTTGGACATATTCTTGTTCCAAGTGATTCAGTGTGATAATATTCATCATCTGGGTTTAAATCACAGCTATATGGCCCAAGCTTCTTTTTATTGTTGAGAGACACCCCTCTTGATTTATGATTTTACATAAATTCAGTAGGACCTCACAGTTCTGCCTAAATTTCCATGAAGCCACGGACAGCTGAACCGCCTTTTTCTGAAGCTTTGTGATGCAGTAAGATGAAGGGCTCTCTGGATCTATCCATGAACCAGTTGAACGAGTGCAATTCCCAGCTGCCTGAACTGAAATAGAAGTTGTTTGAGGGAGACTGTGCCAACACAAGGAAACACAGCTCCTTTCGAGTTTCCCAGACTTGATGAATGTAAACCCTGGACTCTCAGGTGATGCAGAATATTTTCCTGTTTTATTGAATGGAAGAGCAGCAATGCAGCACACCATGTTTTGTGCTGTGGGGATGCCTCGAGGCACATCTGAATAATTATGTATGCACTTGTTTTGTTTAAGCAGTTTAGATAATTACGGCTTTGGGGGATGCACTGAGCCTAATTTGTGCTGCTTTGTTTAGCTTTGATCAGCAGTTACTTCTCAGTTCCCTCATCTTCTGTGACGTGCCCTTTTTTGTGAAGTGGTTTGGCTGATGGAGGGACTTGTTTGTCAACATTTCCCAGACTAAAAAGTATAACTCAGAAAAGAAAATGTTTAAAGAGCTAAATATGAGGCATCTAAAGGGTGGAGATTTTCCCAGTAATAACTCCTGTTACTTTATACAGTCTCTGTGTATGGACATTTCAGCTTGAGAAGTGGAGCTGCAGCACTGGAGGACATCGGTAATGAATAAAAGTTGACAACCTTTGTTTTTTTGTCTATTTGCACAGCTCTGGGCTAGCCATAGCTCCTATGGACTGTGGTCATTTTGCTTTCCTGTCAAATTTATTTCTTCTCCTTTGTACATTCATTAATCTACAGCTTGAGAAATTCTTCAGTAGCACAAAGTGCACAGGTAAAATACATTCTCCAAGCCTGAGTAGCTGTTACACATGATCATACTTAACTATTCTATATCATGCTCCTCCTTCTCCACTGCAGATACTTGGGCAGTGGAAAGCAGAGATATCACTGAGGAAGAGGTATTGGGTGAGGAGTGCTAGGAGCAGAGCAGGATCGGCCCGGGAGGAGTGCTGTGGGAAGGAGCCACCATGGGCATGCTGATAGAGTGGGAGGGCCTGTGGAAAGTGAGGGCATGACATCCCCTCTGTCAGCTGTGCTTTGTTTTTCCCCTCTCAACTCTTTCAGATTGCTCTTGTCAGGCTTTTGATTAATGTGGCCCAAGGATGGTTAAATTTGTCTGAGCTAAATTTATTAATGTGAGATGTGTTAATAGGAAGCACAAGCCATGCACGCTTCTTGAAACTGCACACTCACTGCATACTGAAGGAAAGAAAAATGGGCTGCTGTTTTTCTTCATTATGTCTAGTTTATGTGAGACTTCAATATTCACTTAGGCTTCTTTCTCCTCCCTCTTTCTCTATCTCCCCTGCATGTGATTGTGGTGTACTGACTTATTTTTATTAAATGCTCAATTCTGAAACGGATATGAGGAAGGAAAGAAATGAGGCAGGAACTCTTTAGCTTCCTGTGTTTTGTATCTCTGTCACACAACATCTCCCTTACAAATACTAAAACATTTTCCATTCAAACTTGATGAGCTTCCCTGAAGGCCTGGGGCCTGACGTAGAAAGTCAGAGGCTGGAGAGTGGCTCCTGTTGGAGCTCTGCAGGTTTGCATAAATAGAAGATTGGAGTCTGTATCCCAGGAGTTACCTTCACTTGTGATTAGATTTGCCCTTCCTGCCTTCATATGAAGATGAGTGTCCTGCAAAGAGGGGTGTCTTTTCTTCTCATTCCAACTGCAATATTCTCCATTGTTGTCTTGTGATAAAGATAAAGCCATTAGTCTCCCCCTCTATCTGTGTATTGGAAACACCAATGACAAGAAGACACTGTTTTTTGTCTTTTCTTATCTGTCTTCTCCACATTCAGTTTTCCCTCCCGCTTCTTCTCAAACAGTTTCACCCTGCAGATTCGACCTTCCAAATTACACAGAGCTTTTCCTCAGAAGACTGTAGCTCTTAGAAGTGTATTAAAAAAAAAAGACAGGTTTCTGCAAGCTCCCTTGAGTGCATTGAGCTTCCACACTGCACCTGCGTTGGGTATTGAGTCACCACTTGTGAGCTTCAGATAATGAAAGAAAAAGCAGGGGACTGGAAAGGAAAGAATGGTTGGAAAGGCATTTACTCCTTGGTGACTTTGCTGCTGGCTATGTTAGCTCTAGACTTAGACATTGTTGCCTGATAAAAGTTAAAGAGGTACTTTTCAAGTTAAAGCATTTCCCTGCATCTTTCAGAGAGGTTCTCAAGTGAATGCAGAAGGAGTGAGAATGATCAAGTTTCAAATCTTGGTGCCAAATCCCTTATCATCTTGGGGAAGTTAACAGGAGCTTGCTGATCTCTGATTTTCTTGGGTTTGCCCCATGTAGTCAGCTCTTAGAAGTGTATTCTAGCAGAAGTCAAGGCAGTGCTAGCAGAAGCACAGCATGCACCTGTGTTTAGTAATAGTTTGCAAACCCTTAATTCACAGTTTTATACGTACAAATGTGTAGTATGTGAGTGTGCTGTACTAAAACTCCCTGTCAGACAGACAGCTTACTGCTGCAATTAACCTGCATTCATTAGGAAGATCTATATTATGCCTGGTTGTTGAATTTATCCTCCTCTTTTTAACAAATACAGACAATGGCAAATTTGAAGCTAGTGCCTAATCTCATCGTGGTTTCCTACATCTCAGGGTCTTATGCAAGTGCTCTTTCTTATTAATGAGATGTGGATAGCCCTAGCATATGATAAAAGAGTGTGCTCGTCATAGCTGAACCTGCCTTTGACAGTACAAGAGTCTGTCAGAATTCAGTCTTGTAGACTGAGTTTGTCAGTTTGGCAGGTGGAACAACCTTGAGTTTTCTAGGCAAATTAAACAAACTTGATCCATAGTCTCCCAGAGACAATGAACATGGCAATGCCCAATGACCCTTTCTAGACAAGAGTTGCACTTTAATAAATGTTTTTCTGTAGCAGGAACAGCTGATCTAAGCCTGCAGCATTGTATAACTGGGGCACTGAGACGTATAAAACATGAAGGTTTAAGAAGTTCATGCCTATAAGATGCTCAAAGAGGTGATGGAGCAATTCCTCAACACTCTTCCTGGTTAGTGAGTGATAAATAATAGTTAATTGGGATAGGAATTAAAATAATAGGCTAAAGTAGTCCCGTTGTAACCTGTATAAATGTGAAGGAGCATCAGAAATAGAGTGGGTAAAGCAGCATTTTCCAGTATCCAGCATCCTGAACCAAATTAGATGATTTAGCCTGAGCCATATTAAATGATTGGAAAAGCAAAGCTGAAAACAAGTTTGCAGGTTGTTCTGCAGTAAGCAGGAGTCAATAAGACTGTGAAGGACAGTGAAGGTGAACTACCAGCTGACCAGCTCTTGCAGGCCATGGGATGCAGTAGTAAATAGCAGAACAAATGGATAATTAGCTGTTTGAAAAGCTATAAGTAAATGATCTAACCAGTCATACGTGTGTGATCATAAAATTCTCTTCCAGAAAAGAAAGTGGAGCACTGATATTTTTAACATGTAGCAAAAGACTGAAATAAAACTACCAGATGCAAAATAACTGGTCAGACAAGGGCAGTTAACACTGTATTGTTTTGAGCTCACTGTATTGAGCACCCTTAGGACTGTTTGCTCAGATATTGGGGTGGGACAACTCTCTGCTTTACTGAGAAGGGGGAAAGGCGAGTTGATCTCTGAAGCAATAGGGGCTACTCCAGCTGGTGCTAATGTGGATAGTTAACTGAAATAAAGCTAAGAACAAAAATTGTAATGGTTTTAGGATTGCATGACAGCATGCCACTGCAGCTGATGAAAGCCAGCATGACTGCATTCTTATTTCAAAGGCCTAAGCATAATATATTGCCATGAGGACTAATACTGCATCCACTGAAATCAGGGAGAAGTTACCACTTCTGCAGAGCAGAGTGGGGCAGTCGCCTTTTATGGCGTTCCAGAGAAAATAATTGGCAAGTTCTCTTGAAGGATGTGCAACATATTGTAGCTCCCACTAGTAATACTGATTTTGCTCTGAGTTTTTCCCATTCCACACACCTGCTGAGCATCCTTTCAGCAGTGTGTGCAGCATTACAGAGCTGGATTGTGGGGTTTAACTTTAAACCCACATGTTCCAGCTAATTAGCAGCAATGAGAAGGGAAATTAAACAAACTCTGACAGTAGTAAATGGATTTATGTCCGTAGTACCTGTCATTTTGTACTGCTCTTCCCTCATCACGTGTCTATTTATACAAGGCTGAAGAAACCATTATGGATATTGTCATACAGAGGCAATGACACCTGCTTGACTTTGATTAAATCTTTCTGGAGTTTGAGCACTTTTTATGCCTGAGTCTAGGCATGTTTCCAAAGATGGAAAGAGTAACATTTCTGAGATGGGAATGGACAGATGCTTGTATCCTTTGGATCTCGTGATGCTCCTGGGACTAAAAAGAGGGATAAATAAAGACTAATGAGGTGTGTTTACTTGACCTCATCTTAAAGTGTAGAATCAAGCAGACTTAGTCTCTGTGAGAAATATTCCAACATTTCTTTCTGTGCTCAGATAAGCTAGGTAGATGGTGGTTTTGCTACTTTGATCTTTTTCTTTTCTCAGAAGAAAACTAGTCCTTTTACATACTGATTTGCAGCAAAGAACAAATCCTGAGCAAAGAGCGGCAGAGGATGTGAATTGCAGGGGCTACTTGTGCAGGATGCTGGGAAATAATGATCATGTGGAGAATGTACACAGTTTAATTAAGCACATTGATTAAATCAATATAATTCAAACAGCTTAGTGCTCCAATCAGCTTAATCTCATTAAATGTAATTCAGGCCTCGATAATTGATTAATAATGCATTATAGTTTATGAATTATTGACTCTGAGTTATTATAACTGTCTACTCCCTGCATGGCAACCAGTGTTGCATGTTAATTATGAGAGACTCATGTGCTCTTCTTTTGAATAACTTTTTGAAAACTGCAGATGGCATATCTCCTAATGAAATGGAGATCGAATTAGATCAATACTCTATGGGAGTCAGCCCACCCCAAAGGAGAATGCACTCTTTAAAGGAAACTCTCATCTAATAAAATGGAAATAGGAAGGTAGAATGATCGGCTCTGATTGGTAAAGATCTTTCAACTGCCTGTAGCAGTTGAGCTGAAGCGTTAACCTGGCAGTGTGCTGATTAGAAATAGTTCATAATGGCAAAGACATCCGTTGTATTTCTAATGCCACCGTGTGCTCCACCTCATCTACCACCTACGCATACAGTGGAGCTAACACTGCTGAGCACTTAAGTCACACGTGGATGTCAACTGCTTATAGAGCAGGCCCATTCTCCATATTTCTGTCTGGATGCTCCATGTTTCTCTGAAAAGAACTGATGGGCTTTTATAATGGCACTTCTGCATGACAAGCGTCGTATAACTAAATGCACCATGGTGGGTCTTGATGAAAGTCTCAGGGGAGAAACCAAAGACTTAAGAAAGACTAAGATCCCCAGGTGGTCCCCTATTAGACTACACTCCCACTGAATACAAAGAAAGGCTGTTGTCTCAGGTAGGTTGTCTGACAAGTCTTATGTGTATTTATACAGTGCAATTGCAGTCATACGCAGAAAGAGTTTACTAGCATTACATTTCCATAAAAGATCTTTGCAGAAACTGTTCTGCTTTTACTTTTCATCTCTTTCTTCTCTACCTTCATTCTTATGATTAGATTTAAAAGTGAACAGATCTTTGTGTATATAGAAGTTGAATGAGAAGATAATTATGGGATACTCTGGAGAAAAACATTTTTGCTTGAATCCCTCCCTTCTGCAATACTGGGTTTTATATCAGTATATCCTCTTGAGTTCAGATTTTCCTCCTAATTTACAGAGATGCCAGTCTCTCTAGCTTCATTTGAAATACTTTGGGTTTGGTGACAGGAGTCAGCTGTTGTGAAAACTGTAATCCTGCTTTAATGCAGTAAAGAAAAAAAAAGACTAAATAAAATGTCATATGTTCCATATTGCTGTGTAATTATGGAATTGAGAAATTGACTTTTTCTATTTGCATATAAAGTTTGTCAAACATCTGAAGACAAAGCAAAGATCTCCTGTTATGTACTAATAACATGCTCTAAATTTTTCAGCATTTTGTTTGCCATTTTGAACATCTTTTCTCTGTCTTTTGTTTCTGATATCCCTGTCACAGCTATGAATAGAGGATTGCTCTTTGCAGAAAGAGCAGACAAATTTCTGCAAAACTGTGTTCCTGTATGAACATCCCATCTGTTGCCATAAATGCAGAATCTGATTGAATGGGAAAGATAATTTGTGAGGTAGACATGGAGCTGTCGGCAGGCTGAGTACTCACTGGTATTTTCATAATGCATCAACTGCTCTCTGAATTCCAGCGTTTGTTGCCGCTGTGTCAGTCATCACAGCAGTGATATTGGTGGTCTGCCTTCTGTGAGCTTGGTAAAATGCACATTAATACTCTGAATCCAATTAGTCAAGGCAGGAAGCAATGCACAAAGAACACGGAAACACTGAACAAGTGTCTGTAACTGCCTGACAAATGGATCTTGGAGCATCGCCAAACATTAGAATTCTTTGCAGAGGGGAGAAGTGCAAATGTTGGGGTTATCTCCTCTCTACCTCTCCCACTCTTTGCCTTAGGTAACGTTTTAGTGGAACAGCCATCCACCTGAAGTGACATAATTATGTAGTACGGTGGAGGTCTTTGCTGATTTCTAGTTCTCTGGATTTGTTTCAAGTATCTTCCTCATAAGATTTGAAGGGGGATGTTTTTGTATTGAGCCCTCCTGTTCCTAGGTGGTTGTGCTACAGAATTTTTTGCCTGCTCTTCAATGCTTGTTGTTCTGTCACCTCTTCTTCCCTAACTATAACAGTCTTGTCTCGTACTGAGAGATTTTTAACCTCTGCGTTTCCTTTCCAGAGGAGAAATGTTCTGATTAAGAACAATATTTTCTGTAATGTGAGCAGCAGTGTCTCTTTGGAATAGATTTGGGCTTAGAACATCAGTAGTACTCTCTTAGCAGTGGCTATGCTCTACTCTTTCAGGATATCAAAGCCTTTTCTGGTAGGTCAATTAATTAAATGCCTTGAAAATCTAAATCACTATGTAACTATTTGTTGTAATTATTTCCATTTGTGCTTGTTCTGTTAAGAGCCCCAGAGGTCCTTTCTTGCAGGAGCATGATACTACTTGTATTTTTGTTATGAGGCAATGAAAATTATGAATGAAATTGCAACAGGTTCAGTGAAGTTCATGTGTATTACTTCTATTGCTTTGAAAATTTAAAGCCAGCTACTTGAAACACAGCTGCCTCAAAACACCCCAGTGCCCTGGCCTCATTGCAATCGAGCTACAAGCTTCCACAGCAGTGATAGCTTCATCCATTGCATGACTTGATACCTTCACAGAGGGAAGAAAATTCATCCTATATCCCACAGGAAAAGGCTCCAAAATAACCTACAAATGCAGCACTTCCAATAGCCGAGGTGTGTATCTGCTAGAGGTGTTGTAATACAGCCCAAGCAGCTTTCACTCCCTCAAATGCGAAACAAGCATTGAAATGCTACTAGATTTGTGATATCAACCACAAATCAAGGCATGAAAAAAAAAAACGTATTTCAGCGAGCTGCACATTTCCCACGTCTGGCAATAAATTCACAATGCTCTGGGGCATACGCTAAAAGGTCAATGCGATATTGTATAAATTAGCCAGAGAAGTATTTGAATTGAGCTAAATGTGTTCTAGATGTGACAAAGATGGGCTGCGTGAGCAAGGGCACAATTTTAGGGGCAGACTGACTGCAAAGGCCGAGTGTTGTTATGAGCAATGTGCTTACTAATGGGTGAAGAGGTAATGCTTGTGCCTTAAGGTAAAAACAAAGGTCACAGAAGAGCTTCTTTCAGTTGCCCACAATATTGCTCACTTGGCCACGTGTCTTAGTGCACAGGTTCTTGTTTTTCACAAATTACAAGCTTTAGATAACCTCCTGGTGTAAGGTAAAAAGTGGGCTGGCCTGAAGGTAATTGGGTTTGCCCCCACACATCTGTGATAAATTAGCTGAAAGTGGTAGAGCTGAAATTTTGGACAATGTGATTGCTTTCTCTTCCTTGAATAAAAGGCCAGCAAAAGGGGGAGGTATGGGTCATAGAACCTGCTTTAAGGTGAGAAAGGGGAGTTTTATAATAATAATGGTTTTCTTTTNCTCACTTGGCCACGTGTCTTAGTGCACAGGTTCTTGTTTTTCACAAATTACAAGCTTTAGATAACCTCCTGGTGTAAGGTAAAAAGTGGGCTGGCCTGAAGGTAATTGGGTTTGCCCCCACACATCTGTGATAAATTAGCTGAAAGTGGTAGAGCTGAAATTTTGGACAATGTGATTGCTTTCTCTTCCTTGAATAAAAGGGCAGCAAAAGGGGGAGGTATGGGTCCTAGAACCAGCTTTAAGGTGAGTTTTATAATAATAATGGTTTGCGTTTCTTCTTTTTTTATTTTTTTTTCTCTTTTTGTTAATTTTCTTGTCTGGTTTCTCATCTGATAAATTATTCTGTATCCTTATATTATGCTGTATCTTGGGTCTCAATTCAGGGGTAAGTCAGATGAAGGTGGTCATCTTGTGTTGAAGAATTGTTAAGGGGTGACAGAAATTGTAATGTTTCTTGCTTCAAGTGAAGTCTGCTGCTCTCGTGCGTTGTTTCTTGTTCCTGTGAATCTTGTATTTCCTGCTCTCTGACAGTGGCCTTTTATCATGTGCAGGCAGCTATTTCATAAATATGCAAGGCTAACAGACCCCTGGGAAATGCTGTGGGTGGTAGTATAGCTTTCATGATATGTTCATCTTTATCCTGCTAAACTGGGGAATCTTTTGGTACTTTTAAGTCTTGGTTGACTGGTTCTGAGAGACTGCCTATTGTAGGTGGGGGGAAAAAAAGGCAAGACTTCCCCTGGATATTTCAAGACTGTGGAAGAACCTCTGGAAAATAACTTTCTAATTTCTGCGTTTAATGTTCCAAACTACAGAGTTTTTTGACTGATGAAGACTGAGCTAGCTAGTAACAGATTACAAATTACTGGAGCTGTTTGTATTGTATGGAACAGCTTTACTGCACATTTGTCAGTGCTGCAAGCAGATTGTTTAGCTACTTTGGCTGTATTCATGCAAGTGGGTTTACATTCATACGAAACTTAATAATGCTGTTTCCCTTTGCTGTGATTAATATAACTTGAGAGAGTTAGTGGCTTTTTTTTTTTTTTCTTTTGTGCTGCAGTGTGTGCCTTTGGTTTGCTCTCCTGTTCTTGGATCTTAATGCTGAACACCTGCTATGTGTAATTCCCACCTGGAAGTTGGCTTTGCTGGGAGGCTCTGCAGATTCCTGCCTGATATGGGTTGAAACTGGCAGCTTGTAGACACCACTGGCTGACACTTCTTGTCACATGTAACTGATGGATTCTCAGAAACAAGAATTTGCAATTAATGGGCTGCAATCAGACAGCAGTACTAAAATGAAATGGAACTAAAAATACCTTGTAATGATTTTTAAAATGCTATTCTGTTAATGAGAGGATTTTGTCCTTCTCTACATCAAAGAGGAACTTGTTAGCTCTCAGAGTTTGCTTGCCTGCTTCTAATGCAGGGGTAGGAATTGCTAATAAACAAGAGGGTGTTCAGACCATAAGTGTGCTGACAGATCAGCTAGTTGGCTAGTGACAGGGAAGATACTGCAAAATGCACCTGTGTCCATGGAGAGCTAAACTTGGACTTCAGCATCATCTGAGAACACTTGTGCAGCCATCACATGTTAGTTTCCAGCTGGTAGAAAGTTAGAGTGCATCAGGATAGGCCTTCCATTTTAGGCTATTAGTGTGTGTTTCTCTTGTTAGTCCTACTTCATTTTGAAATCAAATTTTGCAGAGAATTGGGTGGCAGAAGGCAGAGTACTAGACATAGTAGCTCTTCCATCTTCCTAGCCCTGTTTTCTAGGGGTGGGTAGGTAGGAGGAATAACGGATGCATGTTTCTTTGGAAGTCACCAACTACTGTTAATGTGCGTAAAAACACTCCTGAGGACTTGCTTTGCTAATCTTGACACACCATTTGTTTTTCGGGCATGTGGCATACTAGAGATGTCTTCTTCCTACTCTATGAACCATAGAGCAATGAACTTTGCACAATCAAATCAGGTTCCAGAAACTATTTATTCCAGATCTTAACTCTATTTCCCAAAGAAGGTGTTTTCTCAGCAATACAGAGAATGATATCTATCTAACTGCTGGTGTATTTAGAGTTTAATTTGGGCTGTCTTTGCAATTGCTATGTTGCTTAAGTGGTGGAAGCAGGGTAAGCTCCTGCTTCTCTGAAAGAGTCAAGAAATTAGAAAATAGTGTTGTCCCCTCTGGGTTGATGATCTGGGGTGCGTGGGTGGGAAGCGTGAATGTAGAGGTCTGAGTAGAAGTGGAGATAGGGTTGTGTGTGTGTGTGTTTGTGTGTGTTTTACTTCCCTGCAGATGAGAGGACTCGACAAAAGCATGAGAAGGCATCTTAGTTCTTGTTTTCATTTCCCTAGGCTTTGCCCTTTTGGCAGGGTTGGGAAAGGGATAGAAAAGAGGCTTCTGTTAGCATTCTGTTTCCTTCTCTCCACTCTTTCAACTTTTTGACTTCATGTTTCAAGTTCAGTAAAATGGCACTACTTTTCTTTCAAGTTTAAAAGCATGAGGTCAGAGATGTAAAGTGCAGCATCTTGCAGAGGTCTGTGTACGTGATAGCTTTAGAAGGGGTGGGTGGGTTTCAGTGTGCGAATGACAACTGTGACTCATCTAAAAACAATAATCCAAGAGTTAACGTAACTGTGGGAGAAGTATGCTGATATTTAGGTGCTTAATGCAATGCAATTTCATGGCCAATGGCTAATATCAAGGTGAAAGGAATAAGTGTTTTGAAGTCATAGTTCATATGGAAGATGAATTTTCAGGTGAATGTGGGTGGCATAAGACATGTCATGCTCGAGATACTGATGTTCACTTCCCAGCTCTGACTTCTGTGTTTCACTTGGGCAACTTGCTTGATTTTTTTTTTCTGTCAGTTCATACTTGCTTAGCTTGGAATGTGCTTGAAAGGTGTATCCTTCAGAGTGAAGGGTTTGAGGTGATGAGAGGGATAGAGTACATTACTGATGGCATCAGAGTGACTTTGATAGTCTCCCAAAGGGTGTTTAGGTCACATCAGCACCTAACAGCAGACTATAAATAATGGTTCATATGAATCTGATAAGTAGATGGATGGGAATGCAGCAAGTCTTTAAATATGTTGAGGGTCAGACTGCATCTGTAGGAAATGAAAATATAGGAAAGCTTGGGAATATCACAAAGAAGGCTGTAATGGACAACACAAAAAAAGCTGTCTATGACTTTTTTCTTTCTTTTTTTTTTTTTTTTTTTCCTCCCCCTCTGTGTCCTACCATGCTGAAATTGCTTACTTCTAGGGGAAAAATGTTGTCCTAAATCTGGTGTTGTCTTCCAGTGTAGTCTAGTATAAAGGGTCCATCCAGCTGGAGGCAAAGTTCATTGCTCCCCTTTCTGACCAGAAGCAGACAGGTTAGGCTGTAACAGGATGGACTTCATGACTACTTTGGTACTTCACAGGGTTGCAAGTAACTCTCATGCGTGTTGGGAATTTGTAATGCAGCAGAACAGGAAAGTGTGTTTGGAAGAAGCATTGAAGGCCGTTCTTGAAACAGGTCTGTGAATCCTGGGCTCTGACAGCCCAGACTGTTTAGTTGCATTTTATAAACTGGGTTATATCATGTCTGTTGTAGAAGAAATTTGGCATCTGGTAGCTGCAACAGCTTTGTCAGCCCCTTGGAAAGGGCAAAAAAAGGCAGAGGTTGTCATGAAGTGCAATCCAATTGTCCAAGATGGACAAATCTGGCCTGAAGATGGGAACTGGTCTTCACCAAGAGCAACTGGCCAGAGGTGAAGGAATGCAGAAGCAGCAGGTGAAAAATTCTAAAGTCTCAGTGACTGGGGTATCCTGCTATCCGTCTTCTCTCTGTTTCTCACTTACTAACCATGAATGAGTGAAAAATGTAATGACTTGCTTATAGTCTCTGTGCTGAAATAGGTGATGGACCAGCAAGCTATGCAGAATGCATGAGCAGGAACATTATCTTAAGTGTATCTACATAAGTGGTGAATTGCTGCTCAATTTCCTCGGTTATACCTGTTTAATCAGAATCCTCCTAGGATCCACCTTTTAGCTTGTCAAGCATCCTTCCCCCTAGTTGAGACATCACTTGCAATGTGGATACCATGACCTTATTTGTCAGCCTGTTGAGATGTGACTTGAAATTGTGTTCAGCCCATATAAAATAATTGCTGTCTGCACACTGGATAGTGGTGGTGAGATCCTCCCTGTGAGACAATCTGCTAACCTGCCTCAAATGTAATTTTATAGCCAGAAATCAAATAAAATAAATCAAATTAAAGCATGCAGCTAACGTATGCAAACTCTAAAGTGAATTTGGATTACAAACAGGCAGCGAAATTGAGTAGTTTGGTTTTGTGCATGCTAAGATGTGTGAAGGATGCAGATGAAGTAATAAGGAAAAGAATTTAAGAAGATCTAAATTTTGAGAGTTAATGGAAGTATTAAATGGCAGGTTGAGTTTATTTTTTTGACATAGGTGTTTTTCATTACTCATCTGGCAGTTAGAGTATCAGAATTAGCAGTATTTTTTGGCAAATAAGATATTAGCCGAAGAAGCTTTGTTAGTTATTGCAGGATGATAAATCATCCCTTTGAACTGCTAGCCATTAGCCTGTCATGACTGATTTACAGGGATTATTTTTATTTAAATATTTTTTTTTAAGTATTTTGATAGTTTATGGAACAGAGGATGAAGGGTAATGAAGGTTCTGAAATATAATGGCGGTTTGGATGCGAGTGTTTCTTGTGCTGAGTAGGAAAAAGGAATTAGTGACAACAGGTTGCTCAGGGTGTAAATATTGGTTGAGTTATGATGGAAGGGCTCCTTGGCAGCATCAGTTGGGAAAACTTCAAAGTTCTACTGGGAAAATGTTCAATTAAGAATATGGGAAGGCACCAGGACTAGGGGAACTAATAACCAGAAATTTTCTTTATGGAGCCAGTCTCTGTACTCCCCCCCAAAAAAATGCTACATTATATTTCCTAAATCAAGTATAATTTTTTAAAACTGTATGAAAGAAATAGTATCTGTGGTGTTAAAACTCCTGCTTTGCTACAAAGGCATAGAGCAGAGCCAAGGGTGAATTTGGGTGACATCATGTCTTCACTTTTTGTCTTTTTTCTAAGACTGCTGGGAGAGAGTTCTTTGTGGCATGGCTTTACTGATGAATATAACTTTCTGTGTATTGCAGCCATTTCTGGAGAAAGAGCATTTGCCTTTCCCTACCCTTCCTAACATCTTAGGACTAAGAGTAAACAACCTAATTCTACTCAAAAGGATTNTACTGATGAATATAACTTTCTGTGTATTGCAGCCATTTCTGGAGAAAGAGCATTTGCCTTTCCCTAACATCTTAGGACTAAGAGCAAACAACCTAATTCTACTTAAAAGGATTGGGGCCTTTGACATTATGCTCTGACTAGTGACTTATACAGGAAGGCATGATCTGTCAGCAACTGCCTCACGAGCATCTGGTGGAAGGAACTTTCTGACCTTTGATGGTGCCTTCTTAATGTTTACTTTTTTCTTTCTTTAAATTCCTGCACTTGTCTATTTTACTGCAGTGGCAAACTTTGCTCCATCTGCCTTAATTGGGTATTCAATGGTGGTGATTTTACTGGAACTCAAGTTGCAACAGTTAACTGCTTGCTCTCCTTTGAGGGGAAAAAAAACTGTCTTTACAGGCTCTGTAAGGTGTTCCTGTTCTGGGAAGTCCTAGGGAGATCGCTCTCGCAGCACAAATGTGCATCTGTGTGTTATATGGAAGGATAAATGAAAACAGTTAAAGGTATCCTGAATATTGCAAGACTTTTAAAGTTGAATGGGCAAAAGCTATCAAGCCAATAACTGAAATACTTTGAGTGAGAGCTTGGGTAGGCTGAAGATATGAGTTTTCATTGGGTTAACACCAGCCTTGCTGTTATGATGATGTATTTGAAATACGAATTACTGGAAGGTAATTCTGGATGTGGAAAGTGAGCATTCCCTTTGGTCCCTGCTCTGGATAGTGCAATTAGAAAATGTAGAATAGATTTGGACAAGGATAAGTTAGGAGTCACTTTAGTGACCCCACAAAGCAATTGAACTTACAGAAGGCCCTTTATGGGAAACAGTTGACATAATGAAGTGTTAGAAGTGCCTTTCATGGACTTTTCTTGACTTTCTTTTCTCTTCCTGCAACTGTATCGCACATATCAAAACACAATTTGAAACTCTTCTTGTTTGCGAAGAGCAGGAGAATTTCAAAAGAATATTTTAAAGAAAAATTCTCTATCAAGTTTTTTTAGGGCAGCAGTGATAAATATCAAATCAAGTGAAGACCAAGAATTTATTTTTTCCTATCAGAGCCTATCTATGATGCTTTTTATCTTGATAAAGATTGATATTTTATCCCTTTGATAATGGGAAACTCTGATTGCACTTTCCTCTAATACTTTGTGTTTTTTTTTCTTTTTCTTACAAGTCATTCCCTGAGGAGGACATCAAGTCAAAAGCAGAGATGGATTTATACCTCTTAAAGGTGCAATCCATATCTAAGAATGAGCATTGTTTTATGCTGCAGATGGCATTAAGTATGTTTCAAATTGTTATTCTTAGGCATTTTTGGGGTAGGGAGGAAGCTCCATTTTGTTGCAGAATTGTTCTTCTGTACAGCGGAATTACATGAAGGACTACCTCACAGGTAACTTATTTTCCTGTTAAATTTCCTTGCTGTTTTTCTCAGTGGTGAAGGAAATACCAGCATGTGCCCTGTTTTACATGTCCAGCTTGGGGTCAGCAGGAAGCAGGGAAGCAGGTTGGGTCCCAGGTTAATCTTAACCTGCCATGGCTGTGAAAAGACTAGGGAAAATATTATCTTCATACAGCTCTTTTTTTCTCCATTGTTTTCCTGCCCTGGTTCCAAGCAGGAGCTTTTTCAAAAAAAAAAAAAAAAAAAAAAACCCCACAAGGGTGTGTCCATAGACATTACCGAAGAAAACAAATGCCCATAAAGTTTTCTGTCCTCTTGCTACTGCAGGATTGTTCTGTGCAGAATTGCTTCCAATGCTCCTGGCAGTCTAATTTTAATGTGAACTTCTACCTCTCTGCAGGGGAGACTTCATATAACTGGCTTGTATTCAGCCTGAATGTTCTCTGCAGAGTTTCATCCCGTTAATTCTGGTCTCGTGTAAGTGTGGTGCTCTGAGCTGCTCCTCATGGTGCTGTGCCTGTGCTTGGAGCAGTGGCAGTGAAGGGAATGGGACATTATGCTGTTTTCTCATAAGCAGCAGACATGGGTTGGGGTGCTACTTGCAGTGTGAAAGCCACTTATGCCTGTGCTGTATTCAGGGCATCCCTATTCGAGGGAATATTCCCTCCCCTGCAGGTTGTCTGCTACCCTTGGATTCTGCAGAGAAGTTCCTGGTGGTGTCTGCACAGCCTGGGATGTGGCCTGAAGGCAGAGTGGGGTTCAGACCTCGCAGTTCTGTCATGTTCTCCAATGTTGCTGCAGATCAGTTTGATCCCTTTAGGAACCAGATGCTTGGAGGAGTGTCTGCCTGTGGGTGTCATGAGAAAGTGGGAGCAACAGCTGTGCACTATGTTGAAATGCACCTTGCAAATGAGATAGGTGGTTTGTGGGAGAATATCATATGTTGGACAAAGTGTAAAAGAAAGAGGTGAAAATAATACTGTTTTGGAGCTGGAGCCTTTTTAAAGTCCTGTCTGTCCTACCCAACAAGTTCTCTCTAAAGTATCACAGGTCACCAAAATCCCATTAAACTGTCACATAAATTATCTGAGTTTCCTTCTTCCATCACTGTGGATTTCCCAGGGAGATAGTTTTATGACAAGGACTTTTTCAGTCTGTTCCTTCTGCCTGATTTCATGTCAGGTGAAATCCTCTTGTTGGAAAGCTGTTCATGGCTTTCAGAGCTGCTGTGGATCTCTGTACTCGGCCTGTACAGCCATTAAGTGCAGCACAGACCTGTAGCTACCTCCTGCATGTTTCTTTTAGACATGGGACAACTTAGGATAATGCTTCTGCTTATTAATTGATTCAAAATCAGATTGGTTTTTAGTCTCTATTTTAGTGGATAACTGCTCGAGTGTCTTCTGCTCTTACAAGCATCAGCTGACTGGTTCTCTTCTCAGCCCAGCATTATTATCCCTGCAGTAGGGTGAGAATAATAAATGTAAATGTATCAAGGCAATTCATTTTTCTTAGTCTGGTTGCAAAACATATATGGATTGATGGTCAAAACATAGCAGCATGAAATACTTGAGTATCTGAATTTTTCTGCTGCCTTGGAACAAATGAGCATTATGGAAACAGGAATGATAGATGCTTGCTTGACTTTGATAGATGATCCAGAAATCCATACATTAGCTAACCAGATAAGTTGTGAGAAGGACTCTTGGAGCTGAACCGAGTATTGCATGTTCTTCTGTGCCCTGTTAAGGGGGTGAAAAGTGAAGAAAGTGAGAAGCAGCAGACTTAAGGATAATAGAGGGGGCCTCCAGCAGCTCTGCTACTCCATGCTTAAATAGAAATGGTAGGACTGTCAGTAACAAAGCAAGCAGGACAGATTTTTTTTTCCATAAATATTGCTTATCTTGATTGGAAAAGAAGGCCAGAAGATGCAAAAAATACGCTGATGAAATTTTCCAGAGCGATGCTAAATAGTTTGTTAAACATCAACAACTCATGTTAGCTGTTTAAAAATAGATAGATACCTTGTATTGAAGAGTTCCAAGGAGACTGCTGAGGTGCTCTCTGCAGTGGGATAGTGACTTCAGTAGCTCTGTAAACAGAAAGGTTGTTGCAGAGGACTGGGGGGACCCGTCCAGATTTCAAAAGGTATCTAGAGTGAGCCAAGTGGACCAACCAGGACATGAAGAGGAGCTGGAATATGTGGGCACACCAGAGATGGCAGCAAGGCCAGTGCAGGCTGACCTAGTGTATAGACAACACCTTACACTTTAATGCAGCCTTGCCATAGCAGACAGTGATAACAGATGATTATTTCTTTTATTGTGTCCTCTTGCACTTCTTTAGGCTATTTCCTTCCTCTCAGTCTGTCTCTTTCTTAATCCATTTTTATCCAACTTTTCTTCCTGTTTTGTCTTCTGAGCCTGTGTCATTCCTAATGGTTTCCTCTTCAGGTTTTTGTCTATTTTATTCTGATACTATGATGGCCAGTACTGGGTGCAGTACACCAGCTAGTTGTCACTGTTCCCTGAGTTGAACAGAGTAAATAACAATGTTAGTGCAACTGGGAGGACAGTTGTTATTTTTGGAGCTGTTTTGTGTCATTTAGTAGCATTCCTGGTTCCTTTCTGACAGCACTTCTTCCTAACCAGCTTTCCCCCATCTTGCTTTTATTCCTTTGGGATCTGCCTCAGTATTTAGCATCTGCATACAGCTACAAGGCTACACGGAACTTCCAGCATGAGATCATAGATGGGAATGCTCCTAGCCCACAGTGCCTGCAAGGTAGCTTATCTTGTTGCTACCTTATTAGTTTGGTTGTGCTATTGTAGCTACATGTCTTTCATTCTGAAGCTGGCAGTATCTGAGCAGCCTGGGCAGGCAGAGTGTGTTTAGGATATGCCAGTGGATGCTGAATTGACATATCCCAAAACAGATCAATATCTAGTGGCTCAAGTTTTTATTAGATGAATTCAGCATGTGCTACCGAGGAGGATATTGGTTATTATCCAGTACAATTCACAAAGGGTTATAGTCTGTTCTCCATTGGTGCAAGTTCTAAAAATAAAATGTGGTTGTCTCCCAGTCCCTGCAAGCGAAGACTTAATTGAACAGGAATTAGTTCATGGGGCTTTCCTATGGCTTCAGTCATACAACAGGCCAGACTAAATAAAGATCATTGTTCTTCTTGCCTTCAGAGTTTGGAATTTTGGCACCTACCTCAAAAATGGTTATTAAAATTGCTCACCAGTTTCTTGGCATCAATGCCCAGCAGTGGTAGGATGTCAGGCTGTACCAAGGCTGGGTGGTCTATGCCTATATTCAGCTCTTTGATCATCTCTGATTCAAAGGCGAATGAATTCATATATCAAACATGCACAAAAAGAGGTTGCCAAGCAACTTGGAGCTTGAAACATCCCCACTAAGCTACGAAGGTACAGGACAGGCAGTCTGTGGCTCAGGCAATTTGTAATGTTCCTTTCTTTGCTGCAGGTAAGTGTAATAATGCATATAGCATAGATGTGTTTAAAGGAGGAACAGCTCATTGATAATTCTGGAAAGCAATACCTGGTGCTGCCAGTGTGTGTATTCTGCCTGTGTCTCGAGATGTGTCTGCTTCTGGAGCATTTAGCCCAAAGCAGGGTCAGCAAGGAGACAGCAGAGGGATGGGAAGGGGGAGGAAAGAATTACTGTGTCCTAAGGCAGCTGAAAGACTGACAACTGAAGGAAAAGTTTTAGGAGAGGGATAAAGTGACTGGCACAGATGCTGCCTCAAATCAGTCTCATGTTTTCTGTGATTTCAGTATTTGATGTTTTCACAAACACACTTTAATATATTCATTGTACATCACACCATATCCTGCCTTCTCACTGTCTTTGTGTAACTGCAGCCTGGGGCGTATCAGATATATACAGGGCAGGATGTAGCCGTGACATGCATGGAAGAGCTTTACTGTGGTGCTCCTGTCTACCCATCATTTGACTTGCAAAGAATCTTCTGTAGAGGTCACAGCTGATTAGGTTGGGAGGGGAGAGATCAGCTTGTCCTGGGCTAAACCTGACCCTCTGATTTGTGTAACGCTCATGATAAAGTCATGTTGTATTTAGGCATGAGGTGAAAAAAAAAATCTTATGTTTGGACAGCCCTGGGCTTGGGGGAAAAGGGAAGAGGTATGCAGAAGCACAGCCAAAAAAACCTCCCATCAAGACCTAGATCTACATTGAATTTCTTATATGATGTGCATATAATTCCCTTTGGTGCCTTGGAAAAATCCCAGTATGGTGGTATTCAGTAACCTGGCCCTTTACAAATGACATTGTCCAAATTTTGGCTTGAAATAAGTTAAAACTTCAGTCTGAGTCAGGGTATCTGGAACTGCACTTAGTCCTCTCTCTGTGCCACCCTCCATGAGGGACCCTGCTGTGTGAAGGGGTTTTGTTCAGTTCTCTCAGGCTGCTTGCTCATCAACCAAGGTCACAATTAGTGGCTTCAAAATCTCCTCTCTGAATGTTGATGATGTGACTAGAGAAGTGTCTGTATAACAGGCAGGGCACTAAGCAGTAAGTTAGAAGTACTGGGAAAACAAAGCTTTTATTTTCATGCAAATATCTGCGGTCAAAGTGATTGGTGGGAGGCAAAAAAGGCAAGATGGGAAGGAGATGATATGTTAGAATTATTACTCAAGGGGGTTTTTGCTCAGAGTTTTGCAAGAGGAATCAGTGATACTTTAATCTCTCACCTTGATGCCATGTTATATTCTGGGTATGTCAAAATGTACTACAGTGTAACATGACATGATCTGGATCATGTCTTGGATGAAGCTTTGTGTAGCATGAAAAGATTCCTGTGCTTTCTCTCTATTATTTACATTCCCAAAGAAGGTTCAGTGTCGCATGGGCTTTGCAGAGAAAAATGACTAAGTGGAGCTTTCTGGCAGCAACCCCAGGACTTGGGAAGGAGTCTCCAGAGCGCTAGCCTGAGGAGTTTGAAGGTTTGAGCTCAGTTCTGGGCCTTGAAGAATAGATATATGCACTTGTAGGCAGATGTCCTGAGGATGCATGCAGTGGGGTACAGGAGACAGTCCCGAGGGGTTCAGGATTGAAACAGACCAGGCTGTTACAAGATGTATGTTGGACTTGCTGCATGTGGCTTCTGCTATTGCAAAAACACTGTTCTGCTCAGGACTGTGATTGTGGAGGTACTAAAAGTGAGAGAAAAATAAAATATCTGAGCGAAGTGCAGGACCTTAGATGGGTGCCTCCCAGTTGTTGCACTGGATGTTACTGGCCAACACCACCATCTGTGCTTTCATGAGCAATGATGTTTATGGTAACAAATTCAAGGCAGGAAAGCAGTTGAGTAACTGGATGTGTTTTAAAGTACAGTATTGAGTGATTCCTGCCTGCAACAGTTAAATCTGTTTTCCAGATATTTCAACAGAAGTTTTATGGCCGTGTTGTCAGCTCTTTGGTCCAT
This sequence comes from Crypturellus undulatus, assembly GCA_013389825.1. Classification (NCBI taxonomy): domain Eukaryota; kingdom Metazoa; phylum Chordata; class Aves; order Tinamiformes; family Tinamidae; genus Crypturellus; species Crypturellus undulatus. The sequence goes on along the minus strand of VWPW01003897.1, from coordinate 398,456 downwards.
GTGCTACTTCATTAGACTTCATGTTGGGTGCAGTGAGCAGGAGCATGGCAATTGGACATGGGATTTGGCTACAATGGTCTCTGTGAAGGGAACAGGCACTTAGGTGAATCTGTGGTTTGCCTGCTGGTGCCTGCTGGTGTTACAGCTCTCCTGTGGCTGGGATGTTGGAGATGTGCAAGTTCTTATCATGAATTCCTGTTTCCAGGTTGGGGAGCTTTTAAGGGAAGTTTAGCTTGAACAGAGAGATTCTCTGTTAGACCTACAGACTCTGCATGGGTCTATTCTTTGTCACACATGCAGAACAGTGCCAGATAAATGTTTTCCTGGTCTCCTTCCTGCCACCCTTTCCTAGATTTGGATACTTTGGAAGCTTTTCTGCCACTGGATCCGAGTAAGATTGGATGTGACTCTGTAAGCCTTGGGAGGAGCAGAACAGGGATTCCTGCTAGTCCCACTGTACGTTGCAGTTATGTCAAACTTCCCTAGATTTTTTGAGAGGAGGCAGCCCTTGCTTAGTGTTTGTGTGATCTTATTTTTCTTATTTTGATAGACGAAAGATCCTCTCAATTAATATGCTATGCTTTCTCCCCACATAAAGAAGAGATAAGAGTTGTTAAAGCTGTAGTCATCAATTCCAAAAGAGAACATGTTTTATTTTGCTTTGTGCTATTTACAGCTGTTGTCCATTAGGAGTCCTCAGGAGCCTCATTCTCAGCTCCAACAACAGAGTCCCATAAGTTTACCTTAGCAATGAGCCTGCAAAACAGCACTAAATCATAATGATGGGAGAAAGAAGAAAATGTTTGGAAATGGCAAAACACAGCTGATGTCTTTGCAAAAAGCTGTTTTTTGCTTGCTGTTATTTTAAACCCTTCAGGTAGACTGCAATGTGCAACATCTAGCTGGAGTAGATTAGAAATTTTGTGCTCTAACTTTGGAGGAAGAGAAATCAGAATGGCTAGTAGTTCTGCAGAGGGTGAAGGATTTTTTTTTTTGTATATTTAGTATTTTTATATGATTAGTATTTTTTGATCAATAAGTGTTTATGAAACCTCACGACAAGGTAATGTGCAAGAATTATATTAAACAAGTAGATGGCTAATGAATTCTATGTGCTCTACTGAACACACACGTGATTGCTCTGAGCTCAGTGTAGTTCAGTGGTGTTAGTGCCCTTTTCATGCAGTTGCTGAAGAGGATAAAGTAGGGAGCTATGGGGGCTGCTGCTTCTAAATCTGAGTCTCATCCTGACAGACATAACTGACTGCCCAGCTGTGGAGAACAGTTACTGCCCTTCTTTGACGGGGAAGGGAGGAACTTCCCTTCAGTCTGTTCTGAAATGGACAAACTGCAATACAGCTCTGTAATGCATGTGTATTTTTTGTCTATATGGATATTCTACCTCCTTATATCAGCTGATTAAGGCTTTAATTGCTTTGCAAAGGTTTTGGAAACTAAATTTGGAAACAGCGTTGGGAGGTAAGGGCAAAGGAGTACAAGCTGCTAATTCAGCAATTGTTTACAAGGTTGTTGTTCACAGGATAGCAGTCAGATGCTATCCTGTGCTGTCCTGTGCAAAGATGCTGCTTTTGGAAGGGTTGTGCTTTCTGTCTTGTTACCCCTCCAAAGGGCTGTCACTGAGGTCCCCTCAGTTTGTGCAGGGGAGCAGAGGTGAGTGCTGGAGCTCTGTGATGGAACAGGACAAAAAACATCCTGGCATCAATGCAATACCTTGACAGATATTGTTTTGCACAAAAGCAAAGCTGTTAGATGCACTTAGAACAATAAGCACTCACAAAAATGTAACTTCAAAATAAATCCTTGCTTTGTCCTTTGCTTTCTTGTTACTGCCAGGTGTCTTCCTCTACCTTCTCCTGTTTCCAGATCCTCCTTGGCTCATCCGTAGGTTCCGTTCAGCACAGATGGGAGCTTCAGAGAATCTGTTGTCAAATTTGTTAGTGTGTGTGTGTTCTTTTTCTTTGAACATATTTATACTGAAATTTTTGGAGACTTACAAGTAGGCCAAATGTGGGTGCTTTTTTCACAGGAATAATGAACACATCTGAAAGCAGGGCAACTTTTCCTGCCAAACTGAAAGTCTGCCTCAAAACATAGGTTCATCAGATCTTATCAATGAACTGTTCTGTAAGGTTTTTCTCCTCATTTCAAAACAAAACACCCCTATCTTCCAACCAACCTCTGAAATGCCTATACACTATGTGTCTCCTCTCAAATGCATTGTTCAAAACAACTGAACTGTTCTAGTTATTTTCTGAGAATGGGCTTCACAAACTTAAGTCCTAGCTGTTAAATTGTGTTCAAGCTAAAGAACTGAAGACTCCATCAAAAGTAATTCTGCTTTTAGCTATGTAGGTTGCAACTGCTACCATCTGAGACTCAGTCTCCCTGTAGCTTATTGGGGTGACATATTTTCTTTTCCTCTTTTAGTTTTATTGAGGTAAGTCCGTTAGTTATGATCCTAACCCTACAACACAGGCTACTGCCAGAGATCAGACAGTTTGTAGGCCTTGGAACCCTTGGGTAGATGGCCAGATCTGTGTCTGTGTTTGAAGAGTTATTAATTTTTAATGGAGAAAAATGAAAGTAAAATAAGGCTTTAGAAAATGAAATTATTTCTAACTGCCTTTTAAACTTTAGTGTGGTTTGATAGGGCCAAACATTCAAGAACTGGTTGAAAATAGGCAGGTGTCACTGAGACAGTAATCTGCACATGCAAAGCATCTTCTAGGGGGTCAGGTAAATGTCTGTGAGACAACATGAAAGTAAAAAAGCAAAGGGATGGGGACGAAACTAGCATATGCCATAAAATTCAAAGTCCTGTCTAGTTTTTGCTTTTGTTTTGCAGACAGCCGTCCTTATGTGTTTCTGATGGCCCGTGTTCACCCTGGTGAAAGTAATGCCAGCTGGGTAATGAAGGGGACTCTGGAGTTCCTTGTGAGCAGTGATCCCATTGCTGATCTTCTGAGGAAATGCTTCATTTTCAAGATTGTTCCCATGCTCAATCCAGATGGAGTCATCAATGGCAAGTGAGTTGTAGTGATGTCTACTTATTCTGGGGGTCGTTTCCCAGGCTGCGTTTGCTGGGTTTGTCTCCCAGGCTTTGATGTTTGGGGTAGGGAGAATCCCCTTTGCTTTGACCTGGTTTCATTCATTCTGTTGTCAGTCCCTGTGCTGGTGGGGGAAAAAAGATAAATCTGAGATGGAGCCCAATGTTTCTTACGTGTCTCAGGTATCTGTGATGGTGCTGTGTGTGACAATATCCGTCAGCTGCCAGGATGGAGTAGTAGTGTTAGACAAACCAGGCTGCTTGACATGTGGAAATCTGTGTTCTGTTGTGCCAGTTAGGTAGACTGTACCTACGAGGTAGATATACTTGGGAATAACTGACTTTATTTAATGCTTTGTATAGCCGGAGGGGAGAAGATGAATAAAGACCTGTAAATCTTCACATTTGCATAGAAATATTTCCATCTAGTGAAGCTCCCTCCTCCTCCTCGCTGCCTTTTTTTTTTTTTTTTTTTTTTTTCCTGTACCCTTTCTAAAAGATAGGGAGTTCTGAGCTTATAAAAATACTGATTCTGTCTGGATCTTTTTGGAGCTACCCATCCACACTAACATGCCTCCCCTCTTGACAGGGAAGGCAAGGTGTTTTGCCTTCCCTGGTTGCAGAAGAGCTTATATAAATAATATGCAGCTGGTAGGTCTGGTAATGGCTATATATTTTAAATGAAATACAATCATTACCTTTCATAAAGCTGATCTTTATAAAGGAAGCTTGTAAAAAAATTTTATTATGGCAGCAAGAAGAGCATTTTATGAAGAACCAGACCCTTCCCATCCTCCTTCGCTTTAAGGCGTTACCATGCTTGATGCGTTGACTGGCTTAACACACGCGCACGGACCTGCACAGCTGGGTGCTACTGGTGCTGCACCCTTGTGTGCTCTGCTGTCTGCTTGAGCTCCTGTGCTGTGTCCACCGGCAGCCCCTGCGTGCAGCTGAGCCTTAGCACCTGCTCCAGTGGCCATTCCAGCCTTGGGAATGCACCTGGAATGTGTGCGCGCAGGTGTGCTCTGCTCAGCGGCTTGTGTTTGTGGCCAGGTTTCTCCAGACACCACCATTCTGGATAAGTATTACTGTTTATTACACTTAAAGTTGAGTGTTATTAATTGTATAGGTATAATGTAATTTATATCATAGTAAACAGCAGTAATGCCCGTTGCCAAATACTAATACGCCATGCTTGCCAACTATGCCTGTGTTTGAGGATTTTTCTTTCCCACTTCCCAGAAGTATTAAATTAAAACTAATTCAGCCTTGCAATGTCATCGATCACACAAGAAGTGGAGGCTCCCAAGGAAATATTTTTATTATTTAAAAAAAAAGTAAGCGTGTGGGGAGGACACTCTATGGGCAGCTTGTACTTGAAGGTGTTTGGTATATTCAAATTCTCTTCCTACTCACCAATCCCCAATTGACCAGTGCTCTGCTTAGTTTCTTACTCCTATATTGCCACCCTTTTCCTTTCTTCCTTTTACATATAGCCTTTCTTCTCTTTTATCTGCCCTTTTCTCAATCACTCCTTCCTCTGTTAAATTAAAGCAGCTTTTTCAATGAAGGAAACTTGATGCATTTTATAAGTGCATTGAGCTTGTCAGTGGAGGTGGGAGCTGGTGAGCCTAATTCTTGGGCAAGGAAGATAAAACTTTCAGAAGCTGTGCAATTTCTTCCAGGCCATGGGGTACCTTAGTAGCAGAGCTTGGAAGTGGAGGCAGAAATTCTGATTTGCATTTTGGATTATAGCCATGGACTACTCTTTATCTGTGTTCTAAACAGGCTGCTTCCTCTTGCACCTCCCTCCTTTCCTCCCCTAAGCTATGAGCTCTCTTGCTGCTTGAAGGTCATGCAGGTGACATGGGGGTTTTTTGCTCTCCCATGGTATTCAGTCTCTTCTGCCAGGTTGTTTATTCCACCCTGGTTTGCTTATGGAGGGTTGTCTGTTACCTCATGGAAGCCAGCAGGGAAAAGCTTCATCTCCTTGACAGTTGCTGAAGTGGAGAGATAGAAATGTCCTTTGAAATCCCCTCTAGGATGTGTTTATTTTGCACGCTCCCAAAAGCCCCAGAGGGCAAAATGAGTGGAACCCCATCCTTCCTTTTTAAAAAAGGATGCTTGCAAGAGGATGAATTAGTAGATTTGACTCTAATAGAAAAATAGTCTGCATATGACTTATTTTTCCTTTTTGTCTGACTCTAAGAGACAGAACTGATCAGGGACAGGAAGAAAGTTAATGGCTAATATAAGGATTCAATTTAGGATCCAGAACTGCATCCTCAGGGGTTAAGCCTTGAGGTGGTATCAGGCAGAGCTGGAACTGCAGCCCTGCTATGCCAGGTCCCCTGGGTCTCCTCCCCTCTCTCTATTGCTGCTCGTTGGTCAGAGGATTGCAGGAGTTTAATTCTCAGAATCAGGGCTTGCGTAACTAAATTGGTGCCGTGCACTCTGCAAACACACTCTGAAGACTCTCTCCAGACTAGCAAATCTGTGATGTGTGTGTATTTCTGACAGCGCTGTGATGTGAGAAGGCTGGGAAAGGAACATTTCTGAACTGTGCTGTTAATTAATGCAGTGGGAGACCTTATCTTTAGGAGCAGGAAGTGCTACAGGATTAGTTTGCTCTATTCTCTACCAGATGCTGTGCAAGTCTATCCCCATATCATCTTCAGAAGCCCTGAATCTAAATTAGCAGTGTGAGTCTCTTCTCTATGCCGTGCTAAAAGCAACTGGGTAGTACGTGTGGAAGCCGAGGTATATGGGATAAAAGAACCTGTCCTGAAAGGTGCTGCTCGTGATCCTCCCGAGAGGCTGCGCTCAGGGCTGTGTGCCATCTGGTCGGGTAGCGTGTCTGCTGNCCGAGGTATATGGGATAAAAGAACCTGTCCTGAAAGGTGCTGCTCGTGATCCTCCCGAGAGGCTGCATGCTACCCGACATCTGGTCGGGTAGCATGTCTGCTGGCACTGATGCTTTGTGCAAGACCTTGCAGCAGGTGGAAATGCCACTTCTGGGAAGCAGCTGTACTGGTTGGGTCAGTGTCTCTGGGGAGCAGGTATGAGCTGTGGGATGACTTTCTCCAGACTGGGTAAGGTTACCCAGTGAGCTCCCCAGAGCAGCACAGGGTTCCTTCTCCAGGGGTGAAGCACAGCCAGCGAGTGATGCCTTCTTGTTAGGAAATTTGGCTGCCTTGATGGGCCAGCCAAAAACACTTTGGTGTGCCTGTCTGCCACCATGGATTCTCCTGGTAAAATAAGGCTTGGAGACTGCTTGTGTCTCTTGAGGGCAAGCAGTCCTATTGCTTCTGACTGCCTTACATGACCATCCTTGCACTGGGACTTTGGGAGCATAGGCCATCACATCTGCATAGTGCACGGGCAGCGCTAGGCAAGCTGCAGACTGCAGCATCCCCCCGTTTTCATTGCCACGTGCTGCTCCCTGCCGGAGCTGGAAGGGGGTCTGGCCCTGCCCCGTGCCCCTCTGAGCACATCGGTGTTGTGGGACGTGCCTCAAACCGGGCTGTGCTCCTTGGTCCTGTGCTGAAGTTGCAGCCCATCTTGGTGCTTGTGCTGCATCCGTCTGCAGACAGCGGCGCCCCAGGACTCCCCTCGGCAGCGCTTCCCACAGAGCGTTGTTTATTCCTTCCTTTATCATCCAGAGCTGCTGGGCCCCCTGAGTTATTAGCTTTATTCGCTCGTTGTCAGTGTTTCCTCCTTCGTAAATATGTCCCTGTGCATCTCTGCTCCTGAGGAATATGCGTTCTCTTCTATTTACTGCTTTTTGGAGGCCCCCACCTTCTCATCACTCTCTCCACCCAGTGGCCCAATAACAGCCAAGGAGATAAATAAGCTACATAACTCTTCCCAGCTATTATTTTTTGCTGTTGTTGTTGCCCCGCATGGTAATATATATAACAACAAGGAAACAAATCTTATTACTAAAGTAATTACAATAAATAAAAAGCCGAGAGGGGAGATGAAGGGTCTGTTGGGGGAGTGATTGCAGCAGGATTTTTAAAATTTAATTTACTTGAGATTTTCTCTGCCACTTTGTTGGTAGCCTGCTGAGGGGGTTGTGACTAATTAGCAGCCAGCTGTTGTTCCAACACCCTCACCTAATTTATTGTGTGTCTGAGTCTATGAAACAGAGCCCTGTCTGCTACCATCATCTCTGGGACTTGGCACTAGTCATGTGCCAGTGGTTGGCCTTATTGCTTGGTGCTTTTGTATCCTGGAAGCTGAATAGCTGAATTCTTGGGTGCTTGGCTGCTATACCTTTTATTTTCTGGCATGTCCTGTGTGCTTCTAGGAGTTCAGACAGGCAAATGCATTCAATCTGCTGAACTATAGCTTGGATGTCCCAGTGTCCCACCTAATAACAGACCAGCACTATTGCTGGTGTTTGACAGATTGCCCAGAAAACTGCACTACTGCCTGTGTATCTTGGTAAAACACAAAAAAGGACCCCCAGAACATAGTTGTGGAGCAGCTTCTAGAACTGTGACTTACAACAGGGGCATCTCCCCTTTTGTAAGTTCCCTAAAGGGCCATAAAAACTAATTAGTTAATAGCCATATTAATACCCGGCGGGTCAAGAGCATTTTTGCTAATGTCATTAGATGTCTAGCTGCCGATTGCATGAGCATGTGCAGCATTTGTCAAGTTCTCTGAAGCAGTAAAGGTGCCCTGTGAGCTGAGCGCACCTCCCTTTGCTCTATTGCACCCAATTTCTGCTGGTGATGCAAGGTCATCTGGGTATTTCATCACAAAAATTACTTGATGTCTGCTCAGTGATATTGCTTTATTGGGCTTCTAAACACTTCAACTTTTAGCTTTGGAGATTATTTCATTTTAGATAGGTACTGCTTTGTATTTTCAAGCTAGCGTGAATATCAGATATGAACATGATGTTCCATGAGCTCAGAAGGGAATCATTTTGCTCTGCATTGGGGTCTCTTTTCTTGACTGACAGGAATTTGTAATCAGATGCATGTACTCCTTTGAAGATGTTTCTAGGAGCCTGGAGACTGGTGTATGAAGCAAGCTTTAAGTGGAGCTGATGAGTTGATTGAATCATATTATTCTTGTTGTTCTTGGTTTGATTGTGTATGATTTTCCCTTGTGTTTGCTGTATGCTTATTTGAATCCCTTTTGTGATATATAATTCCTGTGTGTGGAGGGGGTTGTTGTTTTTTATCTGTTTTGGGCTCTCTGCAGACAGGTAAGGAGCAGCTTGGTCCCTTTTTAGGAACACATGCATTAGTGGGACAGCCCATGGTTGGGTGAGAATGTCAGTGCCCTAGTAACCTTTTAGGATCTAGCACTAAGCCTAGGCTGTCTTCTCCTTCACCACTGTGTGATGTGCTCTGTGGGGGTGTGAGCTTTGCCATTCCTGCTCTCCTTCACTGCTGCATCCTGGGGTGGGGGAAGCAGCTCCACCACCGAGAGTTCAGCAACCACTTAGGTTCAACCTTCAGTTTCTGTGTTCATGAATTCACAAAAGTTATATGGAAAACAACAGACTCTTGACATTTGAAGGTTCTTTGTAAAGGTTTGACTGGCTACTGCACAGTTGAAGCTGTGCCCAGACTGTCGTGGTTACTGCTGAATTTGCATGATTGCTTTATTTGATGAAGAATGGCAGGTACCAAATCCTGACATCAAACTTGAATCTATGGGAGATGAACTCATGCTGTGATGGTAGGACCTGTTTTGGTCACCCATCTCAGGACAAAATCTGCCTATTCAGGTCTGTTAATGCCTATTGGAAACTACAGATTCAGAGCTGGAGTCATTATTCATGGAACCGGAAAAGAAAGTCCACAAAATGAAATTGTAAAAACTTCACTTTTATAGGTGCGATGAAGAATGCCCATAACTTTACTGCAGTAGCCACACTACCTGGAAAGCTGAAATTGCCTAGGAATGAAGGTTATTGTCTCTTGTAATATACCTTTGTATATTATATTGTGTAATAAATTGGGCAGTATTTCTTTTGCTCTGAAAACTGGACATCCCTGGAGTTCCAAATGACATTTCAAGTTTTATACAACCATTCAGTCCCTTTTAAGTATTAAAACACATCATTTTTTTGTGATATATATGCACAGAAATTCTTTTAAAAACCTATGAATAAAAGATCTGGAGCTTATTTATGCGGATGTAGAGCTGCTTTTCCATGAGTTTAGCTTTTAAACATTTTTGGGTTGGCTGTATGCTGTGGATATATTTAAGATTAACATTTCTATTTATTTCTGGTTTTCACTTTTCTCTACCCTCTCTTTGGGATCTGGTATTCAAATAAAAGGTGGCAAAGTACTGTGATGGGGGAGAGATATAACAGCTCTGGTCTGGAAAAAATGGACTTGCAATTGAAAATTGTGTTTGTAGAAATGGGAAGAGGAGGCTTATCAACAAAATAAGCGTCATTTAGAAGGCTGTATTTTCAAAATTGCTTGTGCAAAAATGCACCTATAGAAGACCAGCTGAGGTTGAATTGTTCACCTGTGCAGACAGTTTCTGTGATTGCACATGCAATTGGGATAATTACATGGGCAAATTTTGCTCCAGTGATTTGAGCAAATTGCCACCCTAATTTGTAAGTCCAGCTGAAAGTCCCAGAGAAGCAGCAAGAAAATGAAAAATAGAAAATTGAGTTGATGTTGGAATGACAAAGAGGGTGAGAAATCAAAACCCCTTCTGCAGTCTAACAGGCAGCACTGCTGGAAGTCAGGGAAAAAAAGTGGAGTGTACTTGTAATGCTCCAAAGCAGCTGCGAGTCCTGGAGGGTTGGGAAAGCAAAACAGTGTCTGAAGTGGAAGAGATCATCCAGGCTCCATCACCTGCACGTGGGTGTGAGCTGGGGAAGCAGGCGGATTGTGAGAAGGGCAGGGAGCAGAGCTCCTGTAGTGGCGCAGCTTGGGTCTGCGCCTCCTGCAAACTCTGGTATTTGAATGCACCCCAGCACAATGATGTCCTAACCCTGACAACAACCCTCGAATAATTATGATGATATATTATTATGTGAGAGTAGCGGTGATTTATGCTGTCAGAGGCTGTAGGAATCGTGCTGTATTTGGAATTTAGTAGAGCTGAGCAACTTATCTGTGGTCTTTCAGAATTGGCTGCTGGAATTTTACAAGAAGATTTACAATTGCATGTACATCTTAAATGGTTATTTCATGTATTTTGTCTGACCTGGATTCTAAACCACTTCTTGGCTTGCCTCCAACTGTCTGCAACCACTGACACACTTAAAGCATAATTATTACGATAGTTGGAACAGACCTGATATATTATCCTCTGTGTGTATATATTAAACTGCAAAAATATAAAAGTATTTATTACTGAATATGTACATGTAACGATCCATAAGCTAGGCAGTGTCTTCACCTAATGCCTTGGTTATTTTATTTCTTTTGACCTACCTTTTAAAGTTCTCTTCATCTTCCTTCTTCTATAGAGCTATTGCACAGTAACAGGTTTTGCACAAGTACAAGATGTCCAAGTTGTTTAGAAGTCCACGTGCTGGTGAAGAGGCAACTCTCCCAGACAGGACTTGCTTCTGCTGGAACTGTTCAAGCAGATACGCAGGTCCTGGTAGCAGTTCTGCTCCTTGAAGTTTTCCACCAGCAGTAATAGCGAAATTGAAAATAGTGGAGTTGAAAATGAAAACTATGTAGCAGCTGAACTATCGAACTATTTTAATGCAGTTTGGAAATGAGGAGGAGGAAAAGAGGCTATAGGGAGCAATGTAGTTTATTGCACTAATTATTCACCTCTACAAAGCACTGTAATGGTTTTAAATCCTTGCTCTAGTGACGTGTGAGGAAAAACAGGGTGGTCTCATCCAACTTCATAATAAAAGTGAATGTATGTTCTAGAAATCTATAGTACCATGTTGGAGCGAGCAGTCAGTTCTGGGCTTGGGTGGATATGATGTTACGTGAAGGAGCTCTGGACTTTACTTTTGATAGCTGTAAAGCAAGCCATGAAAGTGAAATAGAAGGATCCTGGAAGGTGCAATGAAGGAAGGTGTGTGTTACAATCTCTCTGTATTTAAGTAAGTCTAGCAGCCTGAGGTATGGCTGAGATCTCCAGTAAGTCCAGCTGGAACAGGAGGATGCTCAGGGCACAACTGTCTGTATGGAACAGCCAAACCTACCGGTGGTTGAGCTGTCTGCTGTCCTGCTACAGGCTACTGTGCCTAAAGATTGAATGTGAAAATCCTAAGAGTGAAGGCAGCGGGAGGATACTTGTGGGGTGGTGGTTTTTCCTGTCTGGAACATGCATGTTAAGAAAAGGGAATTTGCGTAAGCATACCTTCGTGTTAGTGGAAACACGCTGTGTGTTTCTGTGCAGATGCTAGTGTTCAGATGGAGAAGAGCACTGAAGAGTCGAGTCCTTTAAGCAAAGGTAACTCCTGCTTTTTTCCTGACATGCAGGTGAGGGCCCCTTGAACTGTGCAGCTTCTCCATCTGCAGGTAAATGGCAACAGCGTGTAATTGTCAGGCCCATGTGTCCATGTGGCTTTGGACTGAATAACATAAGAAGGAAAATTTTAAGAAAAAGCCTTTGTTGCAGTAAGTAGCAGAAATAATTTGAATTGTTATGCAAAGTTGCAGTAAAATGAGATCTTGGATGACGGTGGTTAATTATAAAGAGCTGTCTTTGTGTTGGTACTTGATGCCTTTTCTAGCTGGTAATCACTAGTTCTAATTCTGTGTGTATACAGTTACACAGTTAACTCGCTACAGATTTTGTTCTGAACAGTCTCATGGTGCCCTAACAAGCCTTACGGGTCCTGCTTGTGGATGATCCTTGTGAGCCACCCCCAGACTGACACAAAGCAGCTCTTAGGCAGCCTCTGTGAACTGGTTGTCTCTGAGTATTGGAGGCAACGGGAGTCACTGATTTTAAGCTGTTAGACCAAACACTCCTCAAGCAGGTCTGGAGTAGATGTTGAAGACTAGAGTGATTTGAAAAGGAGTCACTTGGGTGTAGTTAAACTCCTCCTGCTTTGCCTTGTTTTCCCCACCCCTAGAGTATACCATCCATCTCTGAGAAATCCATATAGCAACTCTGAAATTGTAATTTTGCTTGCAGAGTCTCAGATGGGATGGATAGTCCCTGAACAGCTCGTATGTAGCGAGCACTAATTCACTCCAAACCAACTGTGGTGTACATATGAGTCTGTCATTGCTAATTTTCCCTTAAACTTAATTGGGAGTCTAAATGAGGAGCTTGCTTTGAGGTTTGCCAAAAACCCTGTGGTCCAAGTGATACAGTATTCTGTGTGTGTAAATGCATATACAATCATGGTAATAGAAACCGTTTTGATCCAGATTGTCAGGACTGAAAGGATGCAGTTGTGCTTGAAAAATTTGTATGCATATGCGTTCACAATACTCAAGTTGGGGTTTAGGTATTTAAGTGGCCATTTGTGCTCTCATTTTTGATTATGTTCATCCTACGGGAATGGATTGTGCAAATTAGGCACACAAATATGCATATGTTTTGTTGGGTGCTTTACTGAAAATGTGCTGCCTTATTTGGACATAAAGTTGAACTGATTTATATTTTCCTCTCTTGAAGTTTCTTTTCCAGCTTGATGTGAGCTGTGGTGGCTGAATGGTGGTGCCTGAGCAACGTGTTTTCCTTTTCCAAATGGTTAACTCCTGTAATTGTTTCTTTAATGTAAGCTAATATTTCCAGCTAACAGTTATTTAGGGTACTGTCATAGCAAGTCATAATTCAAGTCTGTTGCTTACTGGTCCACATAATGACCAGGGTTTGCCCCTGGCTGAATTATTGTTTCTTACCTCCCTTTTGTGTACGTGAACAAGTCTGTCTCTATGCCAGGCTCTGAGATGCAAAGGAGAAAGCAGAAGCAATAGTGATGACTTGGAAATCTTGCTTGGCAGCTTCAGGGAGAAAATTGCTTACAAGGGTCTGAAGGCTTCTTGGAGACTTGGCAAGCTCCACTGCTGGCATCTTTAGTTCTGCACATGCAGCTCTTACTGCAAATACCTAGTAGGGAGATGAGGAGGTCCAGTGTGACTTGGGACTGGAAGACAATTTGGGTGAATGATAAGCTGCCATGCCTTGGGCATACCAAAGCTCACACAAAAACTGGGAACCTTTGAATCAGCTGAGTTATGACCCAGTTAATAGAAATGATTCCTGTGAAGATGATAATGTTGGATAGATCCACCTCTAAGGAGGATAGATCCTTCCTCTAAGGAAAAGGAGGCATCAAGGAGGCATAGTAATGACATTAATACTACTGAGGTACAGAGTTTTGTTGGTAAATCTTTTTTCAAATAAATTAGTTTGTCCAAATTAATAACTGCATGAAGGCATTAGTATAGTAAAACTGTGACTAATTTTCTGTCTGTAACTTGCCAGTGAATCTTCTGAAACAATTATATTTTTATGAAATGGAAACATGCATAAGCTGCATGACAATGACATAATAAAATGGTAAATCATACTTTAAAATATCACTGGAGTGACCCAAATGGCATTTTAAATCTTGAAATTTAATATCATTCTCACTTGGGGAATCTGTGAATGATTTGAGTAATACAGAAATTTGTCTGACCTGGGAAATGCTAACAAGTACAGGATGAGTCTATGAAATGGTTCCTCTAAGTTTAGGCCAGTAATGGTGCTGGGAGGCTGTGTAAATTAATGAAAGAATGAGGAAGATTGATAACTTTGACTTTTCAAAGAGTGATTTGTATGGATTCTTCTAAGAATTATTTTTTTATCTTCTTTTGCTAGCTATCTGACTTTTTTCTGGCTTCTATATTGAAGACTTAATTTCTCATTGATGTGAGAGAGGGTTAAAATTAAACACACTGGCAGATGGACAGAATAGTACTTGATGTCTGGAAAGCTGCAATGAGCTGTAACTTAAGAATTACAGTGCTTCATATTCAAACTTTTCTTTTTGATGCATTGGGGTGGCACAGGAGCTGACAGTGACATATGGAGAAGGACCTGTTAGCAGGATTGAGGCTGTTACGTGATAAATGATGCAGTGTGTCAGAGGACTTCTATTATCCATCATGCCAGGTTCCTCCAAAGACACTTCCATGAAAGAAAGAAGTAGCTACACAAGCAACTGGGGGATGCTGTAAATAGGGTCAGTGATTTCCTTGAGAGCTAGAAAACCTGTTGTCTTGTGGAAATTAATGATTCTCTGAGTGTTATTCTCCCAATATTCTTAAAAACAAGATGAATGTAAACATCCAAGGTACCCCAGTCTATATCACTGTAAAGAATGAGCCCAATCTTCAGCAAAAGCTGTCTCAAGTCATTCATTCAAAAGGTTTCAGAAATCCACCGAGTTCTTGGTGTTGAATGGGTAAGCTTCCTCAGAAACAGTGCTGCATAACTTTGAGTTTTGAAGTGAAAGCCTAGTTTTGTCCCCTAGGACATCCCCATGCTATGCCTCTTGTGCCTTTTCACTTTCATTGACTAGTTTGAGTCTGTAATGCAATGGGGTGAAAGTTATGGACCTGTTCTCCATAGGGAATGAGAAGCATGGGAAAGATGGGCAAACATCAGAGCAGCGTGGTACTGTTGTTCATACAGGTAGAAAGTACCTTTTAGGAAAGAAAGTGGGCTTTGACTCTGAAGACCCAATGCAAGACTGTTCTCTACATGCTGCTTTATAGCATTTTTGGCAGGTTAAGTTAAGATATAACAGGGCAGGCTTTCACAGCTGCATGCCTTGCACTATTGGAAAGTTTCTTTTGGCTTTTGATCTTAGACTTCTTTCTCTTCTGCCATCTTTAACCCAACAGACTCTCTTTATTTTTACCATGCTTTTCAGAATGGCATGTGCACCAGTGGCTGTTAGGAGCAAGGGACCTGTGGCACAAGATGGACACATGTCCTGCTCTGCCTCCTTTAGCCAATCTCTCATTGCTTCAGCCATGGTGGCTGCTTTCCCGTAATTGATTAATGGACCCTCAACAGCTAAGTAGTCTGTAAATCTACCCAATTCAGGTAACTTATTTTTATTTATTTATTTTTTTTTTAAAACTCCAGAACTCCTAAAAGCCTGATGCTGACTCTAGGTGGTAGTTATTTGCCCACATGCAAAATAGTAACTGATGCAGAATAACAATGTCACCATTTGGTATTTCTTTCATAACAATATTTAAAATAAAGACTTTGACTTGATGATGCATCAGTGGTCATTGCCAAATGATCTGGGATGGTCTTCATTTTGCACGTGTCAGTCAACAACTGAATTCTTTTGGAGATGATTAAATCTGTGTCCATAGTGAATTGGCTAAAAAATCATTTCAGTTTTGGTCTATTATCATAGTCCTGTAGTGCCCGTGGTGAAGCTGTGGTATGTGCCTCGGAGTGTAGCCCTGTTGGAAGGGTCGTTACAGCTTCTCTGGCCCCCTAAGGAATCACTTGTGGGAGGAAGGAGTTGCAGCTCCCTCAGCTGATCCTGTTCTGTAGTTAGAGAGGTTGGATTCCATGACTGTCAAACTCGCAGCTCCTGCCCAGAATGAAATTTGCAAGACAAACTAAATATATAGATAACTCGCCCCCCTCCAATTCGCATTGCTGTGATGCTCCATGTTATTTGACAGTACAGCTTTTCCTTTACAAACTCTTCATGTGATGAGACACTTATTTCAGCTGTTGACCCTTATCAGTGATCCCTCACTGGGAGATCAGGTGTAGAAAACCAGGCTATTATCTGCCTTCCACTTGCACATTTCTGATCAAAGCAGCCAATTTTGCTAATGCCTATGGCTGAAGTCACAGTAAGGGAGACCTGGCTGAGTACAGAGAAGGGAAGTTCTTGGAGCTGGTAGAGCTGGGGGGTAAGAAAGCCTGAGGGAAAGGCTAAAAAAGAAAAGTCAAACTGTGAGAAAAGATGAACAGGCAAAGCGGAGAGAAATTTGAAATTCCATTTTTTATCTAATATAAGCTGTCATGTGAATCAATCGGCAGAGTCGGGGAAAAGCATCTTTCACTTGTGTCCTCTTGCCTTCCCTTCACATATCAAAAATGTTCCTTTATCTTTCTTTCCATTAATTATTGGTAGTCCCTAGGACACTAGCACTGTCTTAGATTTTCAATATCTGTGCATATGCCTAAACAGGCAAAATATGCCTAGGCAGCTCTGCAAGGAAGCTGTCTCTTCAGATACTATCCAAGTTGATGCTTAGCCCAGTTATGACCTCTGAGCCTTTCTGCCCTGTCCTTGGGCTTCTCCATAGCCCTGCAGAACTTGAGGTTTTGAAGCAGAGTGTTCTGGGTTTGGAAGACAGGGTAGGCAGGATTGCCATGTGGCACCTTCTACTTAGTGTTCAGAACTCATGGTCTGGGTTATGGGTTATCACTTTTCATGTTCATTAAAAGTAACCAGATACTTAAAGAGGACAGTTATTCCTGCTGATGTGTCAAGCACTCAAGTAGTTCAGCAATAGTTTCAGCTAATAACAGTGCTGCTTGCTTTGTTTCCAGCATGATGGAAAGGTGTTATGGTGTCTCATGTCTGAATGTTTTAGCTGCAGATCAGTAGGAGGCAGATGATATCAATATTTTAGAACCTGAGAGAGCAGTTTACAGTTGCAAATGGTGAGCTGACTTCTCAAGCTGGCTGCTTGTCGTCTTTGGTGTTCAGGATGCATGATTTAAAAGACTATAGGCTCTAGTCTTTAAAAGACTGTCTGTAATTGCTATCATTGCTTTTTGGGACTGTTAATATTGTATTGTTAAATCTAGATTTAAGAATAATTGTTGCCTTCAGTTTCTGCATATTTCACTGTCTGTATTCTAATTATAGTCCATAAATTGATTTAGGAGCCTTGGGAATGAGGACTGTACTGAAAATGAGATTCTTCTCAGTATTTGCCTTGTTCTG
Source organism: Crypturellus undulatus (assembly GCA_013389825.1). Classification (NCBI taxonomy): domain Eukaryota; kingdom Metazoa; phylum Chordata; class Aves; order Tinamiformes; family Tinamidae; genus Crypturellus; species Crypturellus undulatus. The sequence continues at coordinate 381,483 of VWPW01003897.1, read as the reverse complement.
CAAAAGATAGGGAAGAAAGAGAAATGTCAAACAAGACTGATTTTTTATCATCTTTCTGTGTTTTTTCAAGAAAGCTTAGCTCTTTCCCCAAGATTGCCATCAGATGTCCCCCAGCGATACCTGTAATAACAGCATGAATTTTTAGGTAGACCCCATGATGCTGTGGAAGTGTTTTTAGCCATAGGAAACTGAACAGATTATTTTACTAGCATCTTCAGCGTACAACCCTGCTGCAGTTTCCCGTTAACTCTGCGCAAAAGCTAGTGGTAGAAGCTCTAAGCAAAGTCCTGCATCTCTGTGTGTAAACAAAACAGTACTGGGAAACTCTAGGGATGAAATATTTCTTCTTATGTTGTATTTTTTCCAGCTCTGTTAGTAGAAAAATAGAAGAATAGAATATAAATATTTTACTTATCTTTGTGTGTTTTTCTCCTCGCTGTCCTGGGATACGGTTGTGTGTTTTTCCTTGCTGTATCCCAACTGGTAGTTAGAGCCTCATTTCTTTTCAGTTCAGAATCCATGTGTCATTATTGGTGGAAATCACTCAGAGCTCTATTTAAAATTGTTTCATCTTAGTGCAGAGACTGTTTGAAGATAGTAGATTTTTCAGGTGGGTTCAAAGAAGGCTGTCACAAAATGCTCTAGTTAGTTATTGCACACCAGGTAGGAAACTCTTAGGTTTCTCTGGTTCTTCTCAGACCCTTGTGTAGGTTTGTTTTCTAAGCCTTAGAACTTAGGATCTTATGAGTGTTTGTTGATGTGATGTCTTCTGAAAGATGCCCTTAGTTTGGTGCATCCTAATTGCAGTGGATTTTTGCCATTTCTGTAGTTTCTGGATCTGTGGTTGCCCTGCAGTCTGGCTTGTGCATGGTTTGTTTGTTTCTCGCTCTCCTCTTTGCTGTTATGCCAATGCACCTCAATATTGATCTATAAATACTTCTTAGATGGTGGAATCTGTCCACCCTGCCACCTGAGGGAATGGCCTTAGCAGCTCTCCTGGATCCCCAAAGCAGTTCATCCTGCCCTGTCCAGTAAAATGGGCCATACAGCACTTAAGTAGCTTTGGTCCCCCTGATTTGTACTATTACAATATTTTTTTTTTCACCCTTATTTCTATGGAACTCTCTTTTATGTTGAATAGTAGGGAGTGTTAAATGGCCTCATTATTAGCATCAGAATGTCTTTAGTGTAGTTGAAACTCTTCTCAAGCTGATATCTCAATAAGGTTCCTGGGTTTTTATTTTTCAAATCATAGCTTTAATTTCTATGGCAATTTCCCTTCATCACCAAGAAAAAACAAGCAGAGTTTGTAAATTCTTTTGCTAATAATTCAGGATTAAGATATTAATGTCATTGTGTCGACTGGGGAGTGTGGGGGGAAGATTTAGAAGAGATTTAGAAGATTTAGAACAGAAGGACCACCATCAGTCTTGAAAATGGCTTTAGATTCCTTTGTTTCTCTTTGAAAGTCATTTGGCTAAGTGAAGTAGGACTGGGTTTGGTGTTTTTTTAAATAGAAAAGCATGTTGCTAATGTGCCATTTATCTGCGGGATATGTAGAAGGACTCAGAACTCATGATTTAACCATAAACACTGATGAGATTATTCTTTGTATCTGTGCATGATGCCACTCATCTCAAATAGGTAAAATGTACCTCAGCAGGGTATGAAAAGGACTTGAAATCATGTAAAAGATCCATTCTATTTTTTAAATAGATAAAATAGATAAACCATTATATGCTGCTATATTTTGAGTGATATTAAAAAAAAAAAAAAAAGTCTTTCAGGAGTTGGTGTTAATGTTCCTGTAGCTTCCAGTAAGGACTGAAGAATTCAGGAAAAATCTTCTTTTACTTCCAGGTATATATGTGAAGAAGCTAGAAGTCCAGCAGGAAAAATAAATTTTATATGTGGCATCTGAATTTTGGTTTTATACAGCTATAGACCGGCTAATTGGATACATTTGAAAAGAAGATTGACTTTTATACATATTAATCCAGTAGGTGTATGTTTTTATTTGGGGCTTTTGTATTAAAATCATTATTATGATTTTTCTACACCTACATATGTGGAACTCAATGAAGATCAGGGTCATCTTTGATAGGGAGTGGGTTTTTAAGGAGGTTTTCACTGTCTGTAACCATTGTTATTTTGATGTTTACCAAAGATGTTTATAGTCATTTAAAAAAAAGATATATTTTATATCATGCAAAGTAGCAGAAATTAAAAGGAAGGTGGAAAAGACCAATGAAGAATTGCTGATCAAATATTATAGGGGAAGAACTGACACTTGTCACCTTCATAGTTATTAGGTGACCCCAAGTGCTCTGTTAGTGAGCTCTGTGCAATAATAGCATGACATTATAATGGCAATGCAGGTGATAAGGAGAGAAGACTTTTCTTTTAGATCTAATTGCTGAAGTCATTTTATGCCCAGGAACAGAAGGAATAAAGAATCCTTTTGACTTTCTGTCCTAAATAATTTACTTTCATTTGTTCCTCTTATTAATACAAATCACTGTTTTAATGTATGCATTATAATATGCACTGAATACTAATAGTGGAGTCACCATTACAATCTGAGCCTATGAATGTCCTGAAACCATGTGTTCTGTTGACTAATGACTCAGTACAGTAAAGCAGTGATTGGATCCTCATTTTCTCTATTTCAGGAAATGGTAAATAGACTTCTTGAAGGCCTTCCAGATAAATTGAGACATCACTGACTTCTGGCTTGTGGGGCATGCTGGTCAGCCTAAGAATCTTTAGAAAATGATTTGTCTTATTGAATCCATGTTGACTGTTCCTGATCAAGCTGTTATCCTCCAACACATGCTTGGAGATGGCATTAGGGTCAGTTCTTCCACTGCTTTTCCAGGTGAGACTTAGCGACCTGTAGTTCCCTGGATCCTTCTTGCCCTTTTTTGAAGACTGGAATAACATTAGTCATCTTGCAGTTCCTAGGCACTTCTGTGTTCATTCGGAGGTAATTGGGAGTGCAATGCTTTGAATCCCTGCTGGCAAGTAGCAAACCGTGTGGTGTCAGCTTGTGATGTCAAAGCCCAGTTTCTTTCAGGAAAAGTCAAGGGAAAATACATGCTAGTGCTTTCTTGTTACTGCCATCTTTGCTAGAATCTAACACATGTGTATACCCGTGCCCACGAGTATATATTTTATACTTTATTTTATATTTTATATAAAAATAATATATTTTTACTGTGTATGAAACCCATATGCTTGGTATCCTTTGCTCATCTGGCCTACCCTAACCCCAGAGTGAGTGTCCCTACTACATGACCAACTTGTTTTTTATTTGTACTGACACTCTTGGACCCTTTGGGTGAGTAACAAAAGAGCTGACCCTTCTGCTTCCCAGAGGACAGAGGGAAGGATTATGGCAAAGTTTTCTGCCAGCATTCAGCACTTGGAGAGACTTTGCTGGCATCTGTCCTGACAGTAGGTTTTAGCCCAGCTTAAGCCCTCATTAAAAGTGTGACCTATAGCCTCAACCCTATATGCAAGGCACAGCTTTTCAAAATATTACTTACATATTTTGTGTGTGGACATTCTGGGTTAAGTTTAAAACTCAGAAAAACGATCAGGTTAATGGAGCAGCAAAGGCATATTTGCAGTTGCAAGCAGGGAGCTAAATAATAATAAATCAGTAAGTAAATAAATAAATAAGGCTCAAGCTGCTCGCTTCTGAATGCGATTAAGGGAGTGTGTCCATTCAATCAGCACGGGCGTTTTGCATTTGATGAAATCCAGAGAAGTGGATGTAAATAATACTTTGAGGATATAGTTGACTCAAATGTCCCTTGGCAATGATAGGAAACGTGCTTTGGAATCAACTTCAACTACAGTCACTGAATCAGGGTTCCTGGGGAGGTGATTCTTTCCTTCAAGGCTCTTGAATTGCTTTATACATACGGAAATAAAAAATATCCATCCATCTGTTCTAAGCTTTATTGTTGACACTTCCTCTGCTTCAGAAGGATTTACTAACCTGCAGGAAATGATTTGGCTCAGTTTTTGTTCAGCTTGTTTTTCTGTTCAAATAGCATCTCCCAAATTGCTGCTGCAGCTACACTCCTTTCTCTTCTTGTGAGGAGAACTCATCACAACAATAAACACTGGGATCTTTAAGCGTCCACTCTTTCTGAAGGCTAATCAGCCTAGAGATTTTTGAGAGGCAAGCATAACATTTAGCAGAGCTTGTGATGGATGCTGGCTAATTTGCCTTGGAACACGATCCCAGGGCACTGTCATTCCTTTGGATAACATCCCGCTGATGCAGTGGGTGGTTGTACATAGCACGCTAGGCAAATTGTAATGTGAACACAAGTTGGTAAAGAGGAAGGATGAGGAAGAGAAGATCCTCTTGGGGACTTGAGCTGAAACAGTGGTGTAACCTGTTTCTGTGCTGTGTGAAACTTAGGCAACTTGCAATCAGCAGTGACACATCACCCCTGCAGGACCCCCTAGGGTGAACAGAAGTAGCTGTGAAGAAGGAACTCTGCAAAGCCCAAAGCCAGCACTGCCTGTAAGGTTGAGTGGCTTTATGCATGTGTCCCAGTGACCCCTTTAAGGTGACTGAAACCTGGTGGTTATTTGGACAACAGCTTGTAGCAGAAAACATGGAGTTTCTCCCTTGGAAGAGACTAATGAAAATGGGGCTTGTTTGCAGAGGATAAGTGTTAGATTTTGTTTGTGTGTTGAGGCAGCTTTAAAAAAGGAGGGTGAGAGATTTCTTAATTCCTGTGTGAGGGGAGAGTTGGTGTTGTTTCTGTATAAGAAAAAATGAAACGTGAAATTTCTGAGCAGCCTTAGGAGGCCAGGCCAAAGGTGAACCCTATAGCAGAGATGCTGTGCTGCTTGCCATTCCTTGCGAAGCCCATGTTCAGTCTTGATGCTTTTGGTCTCTACAGTGGATGCTTTCTGTGCTGCTGGAGATATTGCTGTCTTTTCCATAAAGTCCTTGAACATATTGTCTGGGGACTTTGCAATTGATAAGAGATCAGGATTGCAATTAAGTGATATTCATGGTCACTTTGTGTAACTCTTACTAGTGTGAATGCAACTGGACAGCAAAGGGACTTCTTTGCAGGATCCAAGGAGGGAAGAAAAGGGATAACTTGGAAGGGAAAAGCTATCAAATACATAATTGGAAAAATGTTAGGCACTAAATTGTCTTGTTTGCCCTAGATTTAAACTAGCTGAGGGGAGCCCATGTTTTGGTCCTCTACAATTTAGATGCATGTAATATGTAGTATCCAGGATGCAGCTTTAATGTTAAAGAAGATATGAGTTTGGTTTTGCTTGTAAACCACTATGTCTTTAGTTTATCCGTAATATCCATGGATCATTTGCAGTATTTGTTTTGGACAACAACCAATACTATCAGACTACTCTTCAAAGACGTGCGAGGAAGAGGCATCATCTTTTTCTTCAGTGATTAGAGCCTGGCTCACAACTGGAATAATGAAGGTTTAGATTTGCTGTAAAATATTCCTACTCCACAACTCAGTGGTTCTTTGGCGACTTGAAGACTTAATGCTTAGGAGGTCACCTCATCACCCCTTTTTGTTTAATGGTATGAAATCACGCTCTTCGTTTTCTTCCAAGCAAGTCATCTTCACCTGGCTGAGCTAGCAAGTGCTAGACTGAAACTTTGCTGAGCAATTTCAGATCATTTCAGCACCCGCAAAAAATTGTGTTTTACTAATGTTTACACACAATTGCAGTTACTGCCTTTCTGCTAGGGAGCAGCTGGGGGCTGCCGCAAGGCCAGCTGCAGCCTGCCACAGCCAGCACTGGAGCGCCTGCACATATAAAAATGATAAAACGTCCAGCCTTACAGTTTTCTAATTGCAGCTGGGATTTTGCAGCTGTGGAGTCACATTGTAAGAAATATATTCAGTGCTGCAATTCAATGAGCGTGCTTTTCAGACCAACAAATCAGCCTTGTGAGCTGAAGAGAAATAAGCTCTGTAGACCTACTTCTTCCTTTTTTATTTTTATTTTTTTTTTTTTTCTCCCCTGGTTGCAGTCCATTTTTGCTCTCTGTCTCTTGTAGTTTGCAGTGCTTAGGAGTAGAGATAAGCATCCTTCACAGTATAAATCTTTGAGGACCACTAAGCAATTGCTTTCCTTGCTGTGAACAGCATCAAAAAGTTTTCTAGGCAAATGATTGTTTTTCTTCCTTTGAATGATCCATTTTCCCCTTTTATCAAATGTTTACTGTATGGCCTCAGACAAGATATTAAGCTATTCTGTAGTAACTTTACCTATCTATAGAGTGATTCCAGTAATACCTTAAAGAAGCACTTTGGGCTTAATTTAATGATAATGGAGTTGTCTGAAGTAGCTAAGTGTTTGTTTGATAAAAGATAGCTCCATTGAAATGGAGTTTTCAAAGAAAAAGTACTTTTCCATACTCTGAGGGAGGCTATGGGAGGTTTTTAAGTAGATTTTTCTATAGGCATCAAAAATGAAGGAAAATGTATTACTACTACTTTTCTTCCCCTCTTAGCTTGCTGGAAAGTCTGGGGGTGAGATTCTGCCCTGCTGGAAAGGCGCAGACAAAAAGTCATCAGTTTTTTGGAAAATGCATGTTTCTATGTCAGTTTCTTATAGTATTTTTAGAGGGTGGTTGTAAACATTGTTTATATCCTAACAGTAATTATGGTATCAAGCATATTAAGCACTACATAGCATTACTAATTATGCAACTTAATTGGAATAAAAGAGGTCAAGAAGGATTATTTAACTGGCATTTTAGCTAGGCCCTATTCTTCGGGCAACTAGTAGCTTCACTTCCTTATAAAATATTCCTAATGACTGAGAGAAGCCATAAAGCTGAGGAAGAACTAATTTACCCAAATGCAAATTGTGATGGCTGAGCTGTGTTACTTCAGCAGAGAAAGAGAGTTTAGATCTTGGGTCATTTCTATGCTATTCTTTGTTCCTTGTTGTTCTTTGTAGTCCTGGCCAAAATATACGTAACCTTGAGCAAGCTTTATTCCAGTTGATCAAAATGGTCTACATGAATTTCACATTGATTTTTGTAGGGGAAATTTCTGTGAGTCTATCTATGTTGACTAAATACTGTACAGCTGAGGTTTTAATCACACTAGAGTCTGTGATTGGTAGAATAGCTCAAAGAAGGAGCCTTGAAAAACTCAAAAAGCAAAAACCTTATTAGTCAGCCTAAAAACTAATATAGAGATTTGCCAGCCTTTCCAGTGCAACACTAAGTGGACAACTGTGTTTATTTTGGGCTTCCTTTAAATCTCAGAGTTGAGCAAATTTTAGTCTTCTCTAATTTTAGTCTTCTCTAATTTCTTCCCTGTCCTCCTCCTCCTAGCAGAGACATTATAGATACAGCTCTGCTGGAAGCAGTGGTTTAGTGGTTTAGTAGAATCTAGGATTTTTTTAGAGTATTGGTCTTTTCTTCAAAAAGGTAGTTTTAAAACCTGCTTTGGTATCTCCTCGCCAGTAAATGTCACATTATTCTCTATATGCTCAGCAGTACATAAGTGCTGTCTTTCGCCTGTTAAGTTTGGATGTGCATTAACAATTGTGCTCAGCTCTTCTATGAAAATGAGCAAGCTCTTGGTTGAAGTCTTCTCCCCAGGAGAAACAGGGTTTGCTGTCACAAACACAACCTTCAGGCACTCATCTGAGTAAACATATGGCCCTGTTCTTTGGTTAGTGATTGAGTGTGCTGAGTTAGACGAGCCAATAGATATAAGTAGTTTTCTGTGATGCTGTGTCAATATATGCCCGTAGGCCTTCTCTTTAGAAGGACCATAAGTTACCCTTATATACCATTGAAAATCTCTCAATCATTTATTGCATTTTCACTTTCTTCCCCTTACCTCCATATCTATGTAAGGGACCTGCCAGTCTGGCACTTGGTCATTTGTTTTTTCTAGAAGTATTTCAAGTTCTGTCCAGGACTTGATATCCTTACCTTACCTTGTTGGAACAGGAGTCTTATCAGAAAGAGCTTTTAAAATTCTTTATTACATAAAGTGGTAATGATCATCCACTTCATGAGCACCTTCCGGCTTATCTGTTGATCCCAAAATATTCATAATCCCAGAATGGTGATAATCCTTTACCTTTAAGAGGTTTTTATAGTAAGATAAAAATAAATGTGGAAGAGAACCAAAGGAAGAAAGCCTCCGGTGGATAAATCAGTGTATCCTCCATTCTCCAATATTACTGATATCTTCTCATGCTTCAAACTTTCTGTTCTTAGTTTAAGAACAGAGTTAATGAATGAACAGTAAGGACTATTTCCTTTTTTTTAAAAAAGGAAGCTAGTTAAGAATTTCCTGACTTTGGATGATGCTGAGTACTTGCTACTCTCTTGAACTTCAATAGGCAGTGATGAGTAGCTCCATATTTTGAAAAATCAGGTCATTTATTTTAGTGTTCAAGTAATTTCACTTTACAAATCTGTTTCAAGAGGGAATTTTTGATCATGTTAGCCCTCAATTAAATTCCATCATTTGCTGTGCAAAAAGAGCTTTAGTGGTTTTTTTTCTCCTACAAATGTATAGAACCACTTATATTTGTTCCTCACTAGTGCCCTCTTTCTTATTTTATTTAACCAGATGTTTCCAGCAAGCTAAATCTTTTGTGTTTTGGTGTGGTTTCTCCTGCAAATTTTTCAGTGCCCCTTGGATTCTAGCAGTTCCTCCTAGCAATTCTAAATCACTCTAGGCACTCTGCATTTTCCATGCTCTCTTTATTTAGCAGTTACGTGAAGTCCCTCGAACCCTTTCATGCATCCAAGCACAGATTTAGGAGCTTTCTGGAGAGCTCAGTTGGGTTTTTAGATTTACAACTGTCCTATCTATTATTGTTGTGTTTTTATATACATGTATATGTATTTTTAAAACTTTCTAGATGTTTTGCAGAATTGTAGAAGCCCATTGTGTTTCTCCAGTGTATACTTTATTTTAATAAGACTGCATTGAATGCTTCGTTTAACTTCACTGTTGTGAAGTGCCCAGAGACACTGTGCTTGGATGAGCAGTTATGTAAGTGCAAATTGTTGTAGCCTTTTGGTACCAGAATTAGCATCCGCTGCGATCTGAAGGCTTGTTGTGCAAGTGCGTAGGGGAAAGCAAACAAACGAGTGAGCTTGGTGCATCTACAGGCATAACCCCAAACCTCCTAGCTCACCCCTGGCTGCTTTGCAGTTTGGTCCCTCGGATGCTCCTCCAGCTGTGCGGGACATGCTGGTGCCTGGTCTCTGAGGAGATACTGAAAGATAAGCTTCGTGTTGGCTGAGTTGGCTCATTGCTGTGGGGTGCAAAATGGTTGAGTATTTTTTTTTCATTTTGCATTTTTCATAATTAATTACCATTTGACATGGCTGTCTTGGTGAGCATGGGCTGTGTTGGTAAGCCTGTGTAGAGGCCAGATGTGTCCTTGGTCAGTTGTTAGGAGGTTTCATATAGAATGAATCAAGTTTATCACTTAAATGGCTGTCTGAAGGTGCTGAATTTTACTGGGTGCTGCAGAGCTCAGTGTTTCTCCTCCTCTCCCCTGAGGCTCTTAAAGAAGGGATGTGGTAGAGGAGGCTGCCTGCACATTTGTGTGCAGGAGGGTTCGTGTAAGAGCTACTGATGTATTGGGATCTCTTTCTTAACAGCTCTAATGGCCTTATTAAACTATTTGCAATGCATCACTTAATAGCTATTGCATGAAGTAACCTCCAGTCCCTGGGAGAGACGATATCTCTAACTCATTGCTTAAGTTGCCTTCAGTCTCCCTGAATGCACAGGGAATTGTGCTGTACGCTAACCCAAAGTGCACCGTGTAGGTGAGGAGAATTACGGGGAGGAAAATGCCACATACTGGTAAAGATGCATGTAGAAATCTGTGGAGTTAAATGGAAGATGACCACTTTCCTTCAGCGTTGGAGGAATTTATAGCTAGAAAATGAAAGTCATTTTGTTTCTCCTGCTTTGAAGCTATATTGCAGAAACCAAGCTATTTTGTTGGAACTTGTTATGGTTCTTTGGGATTCACAGGCAGAACTAGAGATCCCTGGTCCGGCAGGAGAAATACAGCAAGCCTGGGTTCGTGTATGTAACTGCTCAGAAACCTGCAAGGAAATGATACTCCATTGCAGAGAGATGCTTGCCATGCAAATAGCAAGGGATTTTCCAGTGATATTTCAGAGAGTAATAGTAATATCATAATCATATTAGTTTTACACCATGGCTTAAGAAAAGAAAAAATGCACTTTAATTTGAGGAATATAATCTAATTTTACCTTTCCCTAGCTAGCCTAATCCTGCCTGGTAGAGGAAAGGAGTTGGCAAACTATGCACTTGTTTTCTGTTATTCTGTAAGCTACCACTCAGCATATTTCAGTTAATGCTGCTGTGTCAGAACTATAATTTACTGGTGGAGGAAGCGTAGTGTATCTTCTCGTATGTCAGCTGGTGGCTGTTTCCACTATAAATCACATCACAGCCTCATGTACAGTGAGGTCCTTTTTGTGCTCCTGCACTAAGCTGAGGGACTTGGTGACAAAATAAACCCAGCCATGTGCAGTGCCTGTTGAATTGCTCCTACTGTTCAAACAGGAACAAGGGTTCTCTGCTACTGCGTGACAGTAGTGCTGGATTCTTCCAATTATTGTGTAATTTATTCTGCAATTATAGTGCAACATATTCTGAGGAATCTGAAATTGAGTTTTTTGTTCACAGTAACTGCTTTGAGAATTTTTTCTTTCTGTTCTAGTTTCTCCCCCTGAGAGCAGAGAGGCTGTTTCTGAAGGGGAGCTCTACCTTCTGGTGAGCTTGACTAAAAAGGATCCTAGAAAATGTAATTTTGCGTATTTTTGCTGTTTTGTGGGTCTCTTTATGATTGCTTTTGTTAGTCTGTGGCTCAACACGTTGTCCTTTTGTAGCACTTATTGTAGTCTAAGGTTAGATCAATTGTCTGAAAGTTGAAGTTCTTAGAGTTCATTTATATGCAGATATTGTAGTGATTTAACTAAGATTTTAAAAATGAACTCTGTTAAATTGGTGCAACCCATATGTGAGCAATTAGCTTAAATCATCTAAGAATTCTCTGAAGCTATATGGATATAAGCCACACTTAAGAATGTCAGAATACAGGAATTTGCTCAAGAACATTTCTTTAAAAAAGAAGTTAATCTGGTATGCTTTCATCAAATCTCAAATTCCATCCCTACTTCTATCACTAATTTACCAGCTTGGTTTTGCATGAGTTGTTTCACCTCTTGATACTCCTCGCCTGCAAAGTTAGGTTTGCTGACACAGCTTGTAGGAGAATGCAAGCAGGACTGTTGGGGAAAAGTATGTTGTTTCCCCTGCGGGCCGGGCGGGAAGGGGGTGGAACGTAGTTTTCTATGAATAATGGATAATAAAACCTTGAACCAAAACTTCCTTTTAAAAACAGTATTTCAATTTGGGTAAGTACCAGCGGTGCCATCTGGGAGTTGTTGCTTGGCTGTTGTGTTCCCTGGCCAGGCTACAACTCCTGTGGCTCATCGTCATTCTCCTCCTTGCCGAATTGCTGCTGTGGAGTCCTGAGGTGGCATTACAGGACATACGGGCCAGGCAGAGACCTATGTCACAGAAAAATGAGTGGCTAAGAAATGCATGTATGATATGATAACATTATATTTCTAAAACACTTTAAAACTTTTTAGATACATTTGATATATTTTGGAATTTTGGCTGTAAAGTCAAAGCTTTGAGAGGGGAGGAGGAGGAGAACAGTGTGTTTAGTTTGTGAACAAAGGTCAGTGTTTCCTGCAGAGAAAAGATACTTATGAGAAACTTCTTGAGATGACATACGCGTTTTCCCCTTCAAAAACAATGCTTCAAAGTGCTATTGTAGAGCTTGCTTATCAGTAACATGCAAAATATTTAGGGATCCTGAGAAGAGCCTTGAGATGACTCCACAACATGGAAGATGTCCAAAAACACAGAAACCACTTTTTTTCTTGTGTATGCTCTCTGAATTCTTATTTTCTCCACTATAAAATAGTGCAAAGTGTTATAAGTTTTATTTGCATTGTAAATGACTGTGAAGTATAGGCAACTATAGGAGAATGAATTGTCTGGTATTTGATGGCTGCTGTTACCACTAAAGGAAGCTAAAGTCTGCTGAGGATCCTCTTATGTGGAGCTGGGAGGTAGTTCTGCTCATCCATGATAATGCTGTTAACTCACCTTTTCAGTAAATCATGTGAACTTGTTGTCTCATTTGATTATGTCACTGACAGTATTAGCTGGGGGTGAAGCAGATCGCATTCTGTGTCTCTAATTAGCTTATAACAAAATGTGACTTTAATGAAATGTGTCCACAGAGAGAAAAGGACCTCTTATATAAAAGAGGGAGCTGAGCAAGACAGCAACCCAGTTACATGCACCAAGTGCACCACAGACTGCATGTCATTTATCTGGGGAAGCAGGGACTGTCCACTGTGGCAAAATCAGTCAGATGTAGGAACTGAAACACTGAAGGCTCATTACGCTAATTAGTATCAGTGCTCAGCTGTAGGGAGGCAAGAAGAAGCTGGCAGAATGATCTTTTAGAATAGCATTTGCCTGAGAGGAAGCATTATGCATCATGGATTCATTAGCCTGTGCTGAAAGGGAAAAATCATACCGCAGGCAGGGTCCGAAGAGACGGATCCCTTCAACAGCACTGCTAAATTGGTCGGCAGCCAGATGGCACAAGTGTCATTCCAAAGATAAGTTCTGCGTTGTGAGTTTGGTGCAGAAGAGAGTAGTACTAAAAATAAAGGCCTAGAGATGGCCCAGTATGGCGCTAAGGTCATGGTGCAGGTGAGAAATAGCCATCACTTGTTACTTTACAGGAATTGCTTAGGGGAAGCCAACTTTCTGGCATTGACTTTCATCATCTGGTTACATCGTGTGTGCCTGTCTTAATGCCCTAGTACTAGTGTGGCCTCTGCCCATGGTGAAAGCAGGTCTGGTGGTAGAGTCTGGTGCAAATCTGGCCTGAGGGCTATTGGTTTTGCAGTAAGTCTCAAGAAAGCAGGGGAGTGGAATACAAATATAATTTAGGAATGGGATCTGTACTTCGATGGAGAAGTGGAATAGGGGTTTTGGCAGCTGTGAAATGATGCGTTTTGAGTAAAATTCTAGAGGGATATCCAAACAATAGCATAGAAAAGACAGTATGGGTCAGGCTTGAGATTAAACAGACGAGGTCAGCAGGGAAACTGGGAGTAGCAGCTGTTCTAGCATTTCTGCAATCCTTATATACAGCAAAGCATGCTAATTCTCCCCCCTGTACGCGCCCCCCTCCTCCCCAAAAAAAAAAGGAGAAAAAAAAAAACAAAAACCACCAACAAAAAAAAACAGTGAAAATGAAGAAAAAGTAACAAAAGTCTTTGCAAGCTGAGAAAAGGAACCAAGCTTTGAGGCTCTCCAAGATACGCTGCGTGTTCCCCAGTCAAAGGCAATACTACTGTGCACGTTGAATCCTTGAGCTTTCTAAAATGCCAGACAAGCCAGATCAAGAAGTTGCTCTTCAGGCTCAGAGTTTGTTGTCCTGAGAGGGAGGACAGTGATTTTATGCTTTTCCCTGCCATACCTCTTAATCACAACTGGAAGAATGAAGAAAAACAAAAATTTCAACTCAGCTTTTGGGCTAATTTAGTATTTGCTGGTCTAGTACTAAAAGTCTGGTTTTACTTTACGTGTTCAACTGGACCTGTGTGTGATGTTTGTTGTCCTTGGTGGCTCATTTTTTTTTTCTCGTTTATTTGTAACTTCTTCCTCCACACTTTCCTCCCTTCTGCCCCTATACAGTGTCAACTCCTGAGTTCCCAACTGTTTTGATTGTATTGGGAAAGCAAATTACTTTTGATTTTGATTCTTGATTCTGCTCTCAGTCCAAAGGAGAGTCCAACGGACTGGTAGTGAATTGTTAGCTCCAGTAATGCCCATGGGAACTGTTTTGTTCATCGGTGTCTGTGTATATTTCTCTCTGCTATTCACCTTCATTTCACCAAATAAAAGTGAAGATCTAATATTTTAATGCCTTCAATAAAAGAACATCACCTTCTCCACTCCTTGGACTGCATCAGGATCACCTCACTTCAGGGAAGCCCTCCAGCTTGCTAAGGTACAACAGTGAGACCTCCTGTAAGGAGGCTTATCAGTCCACCTGGATGATAGGGCAGATATTTCACTGTTGCTGGTGCAGTCTGGAGCACCATAGGAAAAATACCTGTACCCCGAAATGCCCTTTGGTTCCAGCTGTAAAAGTGCTGTCATACAAGTCTATCCATTTGTCAACCATAAAATGGAATAGATTAAATAGCTCTACAAATAGGTCCTCAGTGTGTCATGCTTTCTCTCATGTTGAGAGGACAGAAGATTAGTTCTTGCTTTCATTCTTCAGCTTCTGAATAATATCCAAACATTTCAAAGCATCAGACTGTTCTGTATCACATAAACACATGGTTTTATGGGGTTGCTCTCTACAAAGGTTACCTGAGGTTGTGCTGCTCTGGGGTTTTTCTGTTCTTGAATGTCCATTAGTGTCACAAGGCAATACCATAGTGTTCTACCTCCATGGCATGGGATGAGCATCCCTGTGAAAGGGCCATGTGATGGATAAAGTCACTGGCTTAAGCAGTTCTGAGAATTATTTTCTCTGGTTTTGACTATGTTTCTGACACTTTCCATAATATTATGGGGAAGAGCTTTGCTAGTACTGTGGCTTTCTGAAATTCAGAGTTTAAAAATCAAACAAAATGAAAGATTCCTTCCCTCCTGCTGCCTCCCCAGGTTCTTATGAGCATGACCAAAATACCTTAACACAAATATTCTTACTTTCTTCTTTTTTTTCTTTTCTTGATGGTAGTTATTTATAAAGTCCAGCATGCTCCCTCTGATTGAGGCTGCCCCATGCTGTTCAATGGCATCCTGATGTTTGCTTGCACCTACTTCTTTTATAGATATTCTTATCTTATAGGAGTGCTGTTGCCTGCTATTAAGATGCACAGTGAATGGTGATGCTACTTTCTACATATCAAACACAATGCATCCTTTTAGATTTTATAGTTTGTTGTGCCCCAGGTGCTGTTATTATCAATCCTGACATCATTCACTCGGTATGATGGGCCCTGTCTTTCCATTTATCTGTAATGGACAGGTGATTTTGAGTCATTTTATCTTCCAACTACAGCAACAGTTTTTCTTTAAAAAGAGACTTTCTTCTTTCTTTGTCTTTCTCTTTTGGTTTCTTGCTTCCTAGTCTAATATCTTTCACAATATATTTGTTCCTAAGGCTTTTTACTCTATCTTCCATCTTGTTTTGTTTTTTCCTCTGTGTGTGCGTATTTATCTTTTCTCCCCATTTTGCATCTGTGTGGCCCTAATCCAGTACTGCAAACAAAATGTTTCCTTGGCTGTATTAACCTTGGGTTAAGGCCAGGTAGCGTTTCCCTGTCCATGCATACGGTTCACAGAACTTTTGTGCAGATGGAAGCTGAGGGTGCTCAGTATTTCTTTTTTTCTGCTAAATGGAAAAAAATAGTTTTCTTGCCACTACAGAAGAAACTTCATGTCAGTGTCCTATGTGATGACAACAATTTGTGATTCCAACAATTTGTTGGACCATGGCCTTGCCATGCATGCAGTAACAGGAAAACAAGAAACACTGCCCAAATGCTTTTCAGAGGAAGTAGGGATAAGTAGGGATCTGTATCTCTTAAGTCTGTTAAAGTATTGCCTTTTCCTTCCCAGAATTCAGCTTCTAGGTACCTTTGAATAGCCGTGGGATCTGGTTTCTCATGTTGCTGGGGCTGTTAGTGTACATACTTTTGTTTGAGCAGTATCTAGAGTTTGCTTGCTCTCAAAGCCTAGGAAGTTTAATAAGACAATAAAGATGACATTTTTAGTGAACCTTAAAGCCAAGTTGAATTAGGGGATTAAAAGCAAAATTTTGTAAGTGCAGACAAATTTAAAATTAATTCCAGCCTTTACTACTTGTTCAGTTTTTCTTTAGCTACTTAAACTTTTTTTCATGAGTCCCTGTAAGGTGTGCCTGTTTTCAGAGCAACGGTCCAGTGTTTTCTTCAAAGCATGTCCAGTATTGAGAAGGGGAATCTCAGCCTCCTGTTTTTGTCTGAGGCTTGATCTGCTTCTCACAAAGTGGTTTTGTGCGCAGACCTAGGTGACTCCCTGCATGTTTACATCTCTGGAGCTGGGGCTTTTCTTCAAATAAGAGTGTACTTGATGGTGTGTGATGATATCTGAATCTAGCTGTCATCAGTAAATTTACTTAAGGATAAATTTGCTCTGGTCACAATCAGTCATTCAAAGTTTGTGAGTTGCACATGTTCCATAAGATATTTTTTCCATTAAGTTTTTGTTCAGGGACTAGACGATGTGGCACTGTGGGAGAGCATCTGAAAGATAACCCAAGTGTTTCTTTCCTTGAGCGTTTCTGGCTGCTGAACACCTTGTCACGTGTCATTGTGGTTATATTTCTGAGTATGTCTTTTTTGGAAAAGTTGGGTTTAATAAGTACCAAGGGGTCTGCTTTTCTGCCAGCTGCATGAGTCATTCTAGTGGGACCTCCAGTAATAGAACAACTTTATGGTCTGCTGCAGAAGGTGAAAAGTGGACTTGTTTTGGTTTGCTTTTCCTTTATCTGGTAGAAAAGATGTGTGAGATTTGCACAAGTCATTATTAGGCTGGAGAGGTGATCATTTCTATGTGGGCACTAATGGATCATGTCACTGAAGCCTGTGGCCGAGTGTTTAATGGGACCGTTTCAATTCTTGCACAGAACAAAGGGAGAAAGAGGGTCCTTTCCCAGAGCACTGCTCGGTAGCTGTGCGCTGCCCCGGGGGCAGCTAATAGCGATCCAGTCGGCTGGATCCCATCAAAGATTTTTCTGCACGTTTAAGATAGAAGAAGCAACGCTATAACAAAAACTTAATCCAAAACATTACGTTTGTGAACTAGTCAAATGCAGTTTAATTATGGTTTGCATGTGGGTAATGCATCTGGGCTGAAGATGTGTACCAAACAACTGTGTTGCAGGGATGCTTTAAAAGACAGATGTGGGCTTTTCTTTGCTTTTTGGAATCCTTAGGCAACAGGTTTCGTTGCCCTTTGAGCTGCTGCTTGTCCCATCCAGGGTGGCAGGTAATCTCCCTGATCTTGCTAAGGTGGAAAGACATACAAAGCATTTAAAATGGATATAGTGTCTTGGAAGTGCATCGTAAGAAATGCATTTGATTTGAGAAGTGAATTTCATTAAATCCTGTGAAATGCACAAAGCCAGTCTTAGCTTTCCAGACTCTTTATTTGTTATCAGCACTTGCAATCAGCTTAATATTTTACCTTCACCCTTGGCTGCAGAGCATAATGGACTATCCCATTATCTGTGATTGTCATCGCCTTTAGGAAAGGGAAAGGGTGAGAAAAAAGGAAAAAATCAGAGAATAGCATTGGCAGGGAGCTGGTACCTCCAAAGTAAATGGGCTTTAATAGAAAGATGGGAGGGGGAATGGGATAGGAAGAATCAACATCTAATAAAGTTCTGCATCTCTTTAAGAGCTGTGGATAGAAGCTGTCAGGTAGAGAGCTAATACTTAAAAATGATTTAAATGAGCAGGGATGTCAGCTATTGAAGACATAAGACTGAACATTTTGTTTCTTAGCATTTTTCTACTAAATGTTCTAAAGGAATATGGATTTGTAAACAGACTTTGTTTGATCTGAGAAATATCAGAATAGAAATTTAGTTTGGGGTTGGTCCGACATTCACCTGTAGATCTGCCTAAGCTTTTGGGGAGCAGTAGCTCAGTTGTGCCCCATTTCAACTCCTCTGCAGGCTTGGCTGTGTTTGGACTCCCTTAGCATGTACTAAGGTGCTTTAGCAGAGGGAGACATGCACATGGTTTGGATAGATAGCAGCTAATGTCAATCCAAACAGGAAAGGAAAATAATATTTTTATTCATAAGAATGATAATGCTGAATGGTGCTTCTGAAATCAATTTTAAAAAAATTGTCTTTGGAAAAGGTGCAACTCAAATGCCTCTTTAGGGTTAAAGGAAGCCTCTATGCATGTAAGTTTTTTGGCATAAATACAGCTGCTAATCTCAATTGAGCAGCTGGTGTCCAGAAGATCAGGAGAGGTGGCTTTATAGGTAATTTCACCTGAAAACTCATTAAGAAACATGATGGAAATTACCATGTTTTCTTTAGTGTTTTATTTTCTTTCTTTTCTCTTTTTTTTTTTTTTTTTTTTTTTTTTTTTCCCTTCCCTCTCCAGCAGAGGGATCACATCAGCATTTGCTGACTTCTCATGTCTTAGCTGCTGCTAATGTTTTCCAGTTTGCAGAATGAGTAACATGGGAACTGTGGATTATGAAGGAAGAGTGAGGGGATTCGGGTAACAACGATAGTAAACCTACAGTAAAACTGGAATGGATCTTGTGATGTTGCTGGAAACCCCAAGATGGCATCAGAGCCTTGTTTTTCTACATTAAAAAAGAAGAAATAATTCTTAGTGACTTGTTGTTTTTATTTTCTTCCTATTTCTTTTTTCCATAGATATTCATTGTTTCTACTCTTTTCAAAGCAATTCCTTGTTAGGATTATTCTTTCTTCAAAACCATGTGTGCAACACCGTAGTTGTGGTACAAGCCTGCCTGTGCAATACCAATCTTCATCCCCAGGTGCGCACTTCTAAATGATATTTTTTTGTTACTTGAAGGCTAGAACTGCAAGGCTGGGTGCAACTTCATGACTAGAAATTCACCCAGTGCTTCGGGTAGGTTTTGTTTTGTGCCACCATAAACGCTATAGTGTTGAATTGGATAGAACGGAAATGAACCTCCTACACGTGGAGATAGACCTGTCACAGTCTCACATATGATGCAGGTCTAATTCTTGAGCTTTATTAGCATACTACAAATTGCAAACCAAGCTACAGCAAGTCCTTTGAAGAGTGTGAGCAGGGTTCTGAACTACACAAAGCCACTAATGAGGAAGATTAGCCTGAATTTGCAAAACTGCAAATGATGTAATCCGTGCAGCCCAATATCTTCTGCTAGTCACTGAGTCAGAAACACCGTGTTCAAGCCAATTATGGAAAAACTTCCCTCATGCGAATCTGGGGTTCTCATTTAGGTTTTTATTCAGCTTTTGTAGTGAAGCTAGACAATTGTTCTGTCTAATGATGTGAGATGTGTAAAGGTTTTCCTGATGCATGTCTTGGATCACTCATGAGAAATGCAGCTGAGAAGCTTAATTAAGCTGGATATCTCATTTAAGTGCATACATATTAAAACTAGTCTAAGAAACACCTATCTTCAGTTTGAATGAGTATGCATTGAATTTACTTTGGTGTGGAAGTTTTGAGAAGCCTCTGCTTTATATAAGCTGGGTGAATTTCATAATTTTCATATAACGTAGAACTTTTAAAAAGACATCTTGTTGCATCTTATTTGCAATTTGTCTGCTTATTTTAGTACGTATCTATGTATGGAAAAACTGCATTTTTTCAGGACTGCATGTGAAACACAAGCGAATGATAACAATTTACTGTAAGCACTTTTAAAACAAACCATGGACTCTTTGTTTATAGCAGCTCAATTAAAAACTTGCTATTTATGTACTAGTTGGCATCGCCTGTGCTATTCCAGGACAGGTCAGAACCAATAACTTTCTGGAATTAACCATCTTTGGTTAGTTGGTGATACGCTGCTTTGTGATTTCAGCCACCGTTGCTCCTTGAGTGGGGATGACCTGAACAGACAGTGGTTGACCCCCAGTTCCGAGCTCCACCCAACCATTTACCACAGCAAAGGTCTCCTGTACTACCTGCGCAGCATAGGCCGGGCTCCGCTGGTAAGTCTCTTTCCACGTGTCTGTGGTGAGTAACTGCATGGACTGCTCAGCGCGCTGCTCCAAACAACCTTGTTTTACAGCTAGAAAGCTTTGGAAAGCATCTTGTGTGGTTATGTTTTCATCTTTACAGAGCTGTTTTGAAAGTCTTGCATTTTTTATTACTTACTGAATCTTCTAAGCAACATTTCTGAATTTCAAAGTCTTTGCCCACCTAGAATATAAATGAGAAAACTACTTCTTTAAAGCTCTTTAATATCCTCAGAGTACTCTAACTAAGCTAAATATTACGAACAGGTTATTGCCGTCTTCATGGCAATGACAGGAGAAACTTCACAGAGGTTTTTACCTGAATGGGCTGTGTAAAAATCCTGTGATGGAACAGGCTGTACAGTGACAAGGGAAGTAACCTTCAAAAGGGTTGAACTTTCATGCTCCCTTGGTGAGGGAGTGAAAATGCCTGTTTCTGTGGTACCACAAATTCGTGAGAGATGTTTCTAGTCTCAGGGTGGTAGGTGTGGTAGGGCAGGGACTCTTCTTGTCTGCACAGTGGTGTCCATCAGAAAGGGAAGATGGTTCAAATGTGGCTAAAGGGAGGTGGGTTCTGGCAGTGGCAGGACAGGTGCTGATAGTTACAAATACAGTCTACAGGCAGGACCTTTGCAAAGACTGGCAGTTCCCTCTGATAAGAAAAGACCCAGTTAGAGTGAAAAGGTCGGAGCTTCTGGAAATGATTTTTTTCTGGCAATGTGGTTTTTGGTCAAGCCCTGGTGTTCAAGTCTGCAGTCTGTAGGTTTTGAGGAAGTCAAGTTTCAGCTGGACAAGCAGTTGGGAGCTCAGCAAACTTTACCAGTGTGTTGGATCCAGGCAGGTTCACTCTAGTGAAGAGCTGCACTCTTACCCCATTATTTTTATCTGCCCTTTTCTAATTCTCAGTTATCCCTGCCATATCCAGGTGCCTAAAGTTGAAAACGCACCCATCCAGTGCAAGTTTGCATCATTGCTGAGTGAAGGGAGACTATTGATCCTATCATCTATCCTGCTTGCAGGCTACATGACAGGCTGTTGGTAAACTCCTTTTTGTTTGCCTTTGAAGAACACATTGATTTTTAGTTTTTCCACACTCAGAAATGCCTTTTCCTACTCCAGAAGTAAGAAAGATTTCTTCTTCCACCCTCCCCCAAAACCTACTCCTCTGCCTCCCTGCAAGAGCCCATGGAACCAGGTTCACTGGCAGCCAAATGACTTCTGTGAAGTGATTTAGTTTAATTTATCCTGGCAATGAGTGATTTTTTTTTTTTCCTTTTTTTCCCGAAGCAAAGAAGCTTCAAGGAGAAAAAGAAAACTTTTAAATGTGAAACCAAAGCCGTTTTGATTGTTACCTCCTCCCATAGAAAATAGCCTGCTAAATGTGTGGGGTTTTTTTGTATGTAGTGTTGTTGTTGTTTGTTTGTTTTGTGTGTTTACTTTTTCCAGGTGTTTCATCAGCCCATGGGAGCCCTAGTTAAACAAGGGGCTGGTGGCATTGCAGTGCTCTGCTTTGTGACATCTGCTTTTGACTGCAAGAGCAAAGCTGCATGTCTCCAGCAGGTCTCCCTGAAAGACGTAGTGATTTAATATTTCTTTTTATTTTCCTTCTCTTCTTTTTCTTTATTTAAATGTCTGATAGCCTTTACTCTTAACTTGGAAAGTGTATTGTGAGTAGAATTATCAAGACATGCCTACCTCAAAACTGGATGACTTGGACTCTTTCAGCAATGCTAAGGAAAAAATGAAAAAAAAAAAAATCAAAATGTCCTGTTTTCCACCAGAATTGTTTGCTTATCAATTTATATTTTCCTTTTTTGTCGCTTTGGAAGATGGCTGATTCGCTAAGTTATGAGGAGGATTGAGCTGAAAAGCAGACTTTACCTTTGCAGTAATCTGTTCTGGCAAATAATTTAAAATAGATTAAAATTTGCATGTTATGCCTTGAGTTCTATCCTCGTGACGACAAGGCTTGGAGTTTGGAAATTTTGTGTACATTAGTGCAACTGCTACATAGCAGGACTGTCTAGGGGAAAAAAAGGACTAGTAAATCTCAAGTTTGCTTAGTGTTTTCCTGACAAGTCCCAGGACATTATTGGGTTCTCAGGCTTAAAAAGTATCACTCAGTTTTGTTTGAATGTTAGAACATAAGCTCCCCTGAAATGTAAAAATGAGAATGGTCTATGAAAAGATATGCTCTCATAGAGAAGAACTGGTCATAAACCAGTGAGTGACCGCAGTATCCTGCAACTGAGATTGCAAATCGCG
Source organism: Crypturellus undulatus (assembly GCA_013389825.1). NCBI lineage: Eukaryota > Metazoa > Chordata > Aves > Tinamiformes > Tinamidae > Crypturellus > Crypturellus undulatus. The sequence continues at coordinate 359,280 of VWPW01003897.1, read as the reverse complement.
TAGAGCAGTGTTTTAAATGAAATGACAATTATTTCTGGTTGCAATGATTCTTCTGCTGTGAAAATTAGCAACAGCTAGAGAGGGAAGGATCCTTAGCCTGAAAATGCAGCAGCATTACAGAAGCCACTGTTGATGGTAATTCCTTACCAGTACAAAAGTCTGTGCCTGTGTCATCCAGCAAGGCTCCTTCCAGGCCTGTTATTAGGCTACAGGCTCCTTGAGATGCAGAATTACAGAGCTGCTACTGATCAGGCAGCACAATTACCTGACGAGCTGATCATCCCAGTGTGGTTCCTAATACATACTGTTTTAGGTGGATAATATGCGTGCCTTTTGCATGTTGGTAATGCTGTAAATTGGCAGGTAATTGATACCCAATTGAGCTGTGAGCTCTTCCTTGAAATAGGCCTGAAACTATAAAATCCTTTATGATATTCATAAGAATAAATTCCATGTGGTACCTGTAGTTAGTCTAAACTATGGCTATGTATCACTGATAACTTAAATGAAACATTAGCTGGAGAAATGCCTGTGTCATTACAAGAACCATTAAATGCAGCTGTTTGGAAGGAGCCCTTACAGAGCAGCTCTCACACTGGCCTGTTTGTCTGCTGTTTTTCTTCGTTATCAGATGGCAAGGGTCTAAGTAATGCAGGAATGTTGCTGCTGAGTAGGTTGCTGTTTCCCTGCTCTGAGTGTGGAACATGCCCTGATGCATGGAGAGGACTTGGCAACTCTAGAGCCCTGCAAAGAGCTAGACTGAGTGATTGCGCAGGATGGAGGATTAAAATTTGGAAACCAAAAGGAGCAGAGTATAAGCAAACAGACCACCAGTGTGAGGTCTGTCTGTGTTGAGGCACGTGTGAGTTGGTTCCTTATGCACGTGTGTTGCAGCCTCTCCTGCGTGTCAAGCTGGAGTTCATCAAAGGTAATGAAAGAATGTAAATGCTCCATTCCTAGACAAAAAACTCCATGACTGCCTGCAGCTAAACATAGTTGTTATATGATCAGTAAATGAATTTAGTGGGGTATATCTTGCCCTACCAATTGATGGGGGAGGGGAATCTACTATTTCTCCTCTCCTGTACCTGTATTTATGTAAGAATGTGTATTGCTTTCCTGTATAGATGTGTGTCTACATATTGATCCAAAATTTTTTCTTACCTTTTTACACCTGTCCCTTTATTTGTCTCTGACAAATGCCCTAGAAAACTGTTTCAGTGAGATCTTTGAAGCTCCTTTCTGATCATTGGTGAACATTGGGTTTAAATGAACCAATCCCTTCTCATCAGAAATTCTTGTCTTTTTATTGACAGATTTTGGAATATTGCTGATAAAGACAGTGAGAATATATGTAACAGCAGTGTGTGCATTGACTTTATATCTCAGAGGGCACTAGTATTGATTATTCTTTAAGACTTGGGTCAATATTTACCTCTTGGGCCATTAAATTGTAATTTTCGTTTCTATAAGAGTTGATATCTCCTATGAAAGCAATCAAAGTTTCCACTAAAACTGGGAGTGCTTTCTTGCCTCGTCTATATGACAGCTGACACAAGATGGATTAGACAAATGGATTAGGTTGTATGATATGAGGTTGCTTGCCGTGAAGATAAGTCATGTTCAGTGCTTGGCTTTAAAGGGTTTCATATAAAGAGATGACAGCATACATTTTACACAATTGCATGATTATAATTTCTTGAAAATTATATAGTACAGATCTTGAATTTAAGGAAGCTCAAGCGATGAGTAATTGTTTGGGAAGGTGCAGTTCCCAAATCTCATGAGCTGAAGTTTAGAAGTTAGAAAGGAGCCTGACAAATTGTGCTGCTATATTAGAAGTTACCATGACCTCGTAAGTTCCTGAGTTACTGTGGATTCTTGCAGAGGTGTCATGTTTATTTCTGCTCAAACAGAACTGCATAAATCTTGACTCTAGATCCTCTGAGATCATGTCAGATGGAATAGATAAAACAAAATACATCCAACTAACGACATTTGACGCTAATCATAGATGTGACCAAGAGTCTAAACTCCTCTGAAGAGACCTGATAAAAAGTAATGCCCACTCTAATCTTACAGTGCCTATTTTAAAGGATTTTTTTCTCCCTCTAAGAAAATTTTACCTTCTTCCCTAGGTATTCTGTGACTACCATGGCCACTCCCAGAAAAAGAATGTATTTCTGTATGGCTGCAGCATCAAGGAGACCTTGTGGCAGGCAGGCTGTGTGGTTGACACATCAGTTATTACAGAAGATGTTGGCTACAGGGTAGGTCCACTTTCTTCCTCTCTGCAAATGCTATGTTGATATTTATGTGTGCCAGTTTGTTAAAGATAAGCCTGATCCATGAAGCTGGGAGATAAGTGTAAGCTTTCCTCACTCCAAAGGAGTAGCATTCCACAGGGTTTTGAATACTGTTTCATATCTTGATACAAGTACAAGTAAGAATATGATTAGTAGATGGAACTCTATACATCTCACTGGATTCATATGTTCTACTTTTCTGGCTACAAACTGATAGAGCAGCCGGATTTTTTTTGTAAGTTCCAGACATACTTCTCTCTAAGGCAATATATAAAATTGTATAGTTGTTCCTATGAAATAGATAGTAATTGAGAAAATGCTGATGTACCATTGTCCTACTCAGTTGAATTGCTTCATAACAAGAAGTTACTGAAAAGAGCATTTTTGGAAACATGAATCTTAAAAACAGAAACAAACAAAAAAACCCACTCTAATTATAGTCCTAAATGTTGATTTTTGCAGAACTGTGATAGTGGTTCTAAAGTGGTAGCAGAGCTTGGCCATCTGCAACCTGAAATAAGTTTAAAAGTTTTTTCAGTTTGTAACTCCATGTGATTTTTCACTTCTCCAGAACAAATGGACTGAGTCCCATGTGAGGGGATCAGCTTTTCTGGCTGTTGTACAGGCTAAATCCCTCTGTGCTTAAGAAGGAGAATAGTCATATTGCTGGATTATCATAAAAGAATCTTTTAAATGGGTGTTTTTTTCCCTTTCAAAGTACACAATTGAATGATAATTAATGAGAAAAATAAGTAGGGAAGAAAGAACCATTAGTGTGAAATCCAGTGAACGCTGGTAAAATGAAAAGAATATTAAATTCAGATTTGCTAATGCTCCCAAATGAGTCTTGTGTACAGAGACATTACTGTTACCTGCCAGCATTTTTATTTAATTAAATGCAAAAGATTGATTATGCATATAATTTCAATTGTTTTAAAAGGCTAAATTGGATTAGGGACTTGATTATTGTTCTTTATGATATGTATTTACAAAAATCTGTGTTGGTTCAGATAAGGACAGAATGAAAACTATCTAAATCTTCATACATGATTGTAACTGGATCTTGTGGTTGAGCTGAAGATTATAAATGTTTGAGTAATATAGCCCTGTTTTTATTCTTTGTTTGTTAATTCCTATTCAGCCCAAATCCTGAAAAACCTAGAAGCACTGCATGAAATCCTAGTATGTTTGTGATTTCCATGTAGAAAATAGCTCTCTGAAAGCAGTTCTGAAAGGCTGGCTGCCAAGCTTTGAGGGAGCAGTCAATCTTGGATCTTCTTTCACTCTGCCTGCAGCAAGGGGACTGCTGTGGCTTTTACCAGCACATTTAGAATCTAGAGTTATGAGTTAGGTTCTTGGTGGTCTCCCGGATTTAAAATGGAGTCTATTACTTTGCTTTAGTTTTCTCTGCCTCAGTTTCTCTGTCTGAAAATGGATCTGGTCTGAAATGAATCTGTTAGAAAATGAATCTATTTGCTGGCAGAGGCAATTGACTACTTCAGCCAAGATATACTGAGAAATGTCATTTATATTTTGATACAGATGTATGTGTGATTAAGTTGATTGGAGTGGATATTGCAAAATAATTTAGGGCAAAGATTTATTATTCATGTCAAACATATTTTAGGAAAAAAACTGCTATTAAACACTTTTCTTTCAATTTTTGATGAAACCAACTATTTCTGTAAAGTATTATGAAGTAAAGCTCAACAGATTGGAACTGCAATTGCTCAGAATCAGTCAATGAAACTGATTGGTATTGGAAAGTGAAATTACTGGTTGGGTTTCACCGCCCAAACTGAATGAAATTCCAGGGTAAATGTCATTAGCGACGAGCAGGAACGCCTTCTATGCAATTTCATTCAGCTGAAAAGTCTAAGGAAGCTGTTGTCAAAGAAATAATGGATGTCTTCATTTTGCTTGCTCTTCTGTAGATGAACCAGATGGTCTTTTGGCATATGTTGTAGTTAGTTATATCAGAACCGAAATGTGTGCACATGTGTGTGCATAAAGATCCAGTTACTACCCAGAGCGAACCTAGTGTTAAGTATCTTGTATATGTTCTTATAAAATGTAAAAGTAACACATCTACACTGTGTAATAAATGGTAGCTGTGTATTTACAGAAATGTTTGATATTTTGGCATACTATATTTGTGTACAGCTTTTTGTTGTTGGAAAGAATTTCTAAACAAAATCAATGAAGGTTAAGAAGTAATTTTTATAATCTTTATGATTATTTTTGATTGTGTTTCTCTAAATGAAGCTTATAATGTGTATCATTTGGACCCTCAAAAAATTAAGAATTTGACTGCTATGCAATGCAAGTTAATTAACATGTACATATTAACATTATATGAAAATGTAGCTTAATCATGTGTCTAACCTTCTGTGGCACATCCCCTTTTTCTCCCATACAGTAGCCTCATTTAGGGAAAACATCTCCTATAGCTGAATCCTGATGCTCGATGAGGGATGCAGCATAGCTGGAGAGGGAAGAATGGGATCAGCAGGTATTTAGCTATGGCCCCACTGCTCTGGGCAGCACATCAGGAAAGTGTCAGTTAATGCTGAAGCAACTTGAAAACAAAACTCATAAAGTGACTTCAGTAACCCAAGACTACTGGATGTGAAAATGTTTCTTTTAGAATGAAATACACCAAGCACGATGGACACTTTTGCATTTTAGTCTTTGACTAGGTTGAAATAAGGGCTGAAAACTGAGGATTTTGTATGGGATGGACATAGCCGAATTTGGCATCAGTTGGAGCTATCTCAGTAATAGTGATAACAGATAGATTTGATATATACATCTAAAAAATAATCCAAGTCTTTCTCTAGATGCTGTATGATTTAACACATGCACATCTGTTCAACTCATTTTCTCATTCATTGCTGCTGATATTTTCTCATAGACCCTTCCTAAAATCCTGGATAAAGTGGCCCCAGCATTTGTCATGAATAGCTGCAGCTTCCTGGTAGAGAAGTCCCGGGTGTCGACGGCGCGGGTGGTGGCGTGGCAGGAAATGGGTGTCCTGAGGAGCTACACCATGGAGAGCACCTACTGCGGCTGCAGCCACGGCCTCTACAAAGTGAGTACAGCTCTTATCAAGCTGTATCAAGCTCTTTCTAACATAGGTCTTTCTAACATGAGTTTAGAACTGTGAGATGATAGCTGCCGTCTCACTACTTAGCTTCATCTGCTTTCTCTAGATCCTCTACCGCATGTGGCTAACACTGCTGCTTAGTTTCTCTTCCATTAAGTCTCCACATGACTCTTGCTCTTTGGCCTTCAGTGCCAGGGCAGTAGGGTCCTTTGTGAGGTCTCATTCAAAAGTGAAAGAAACTTTCTGCTTGGATAACGTGGTAAGGGATGTCATAACGACAATGAAGCAGCTGAGCTGTAACATTGCAAAGAGCACATATGATTTATAATAATTTTTTTTTTGCATAAGGAAGAGTTCCCATGAAATTCATCTGAGTCAAATTTATTCCTTTTTTTTCATTTTGTGAAGATAAGCAAATATTCTAAGTAGCCTCACATCATTTGTTCTATTTAAAACTTCGAGATCTAGCACTCTGTATATGAGCTGCATTCTCACATGTTTCAAGGGAATACCCCAACACTGTTGTAACAGATTTATAGCTACAGCTCCTTGGGGTTACCATGATGTGGCTTCATTCATTTGATGTTTCTGTGTTACATATTGTAATCTTACTGCTGACATGGGATTTGCATTAAACCAGTGGGAAATAAAGCCATCATATAAGGCATAGACTACATTGCTAACAGCAGTAGCAGCTACAGCACATGTATTACTCTGCTTGCTTAGTGTTTACCCCGCAAGGGTGTGTAACTAAGAGGCTCTGTGACATTGGGTCACGTAAAACACTATTAAGGCATGATGATAGCATTATTGTTTTAGTGAACTCTGAGGCTCCATGGCCCCTGAAACAAGGATGCTCTTCTTCCCTCTGCCCCCTTATGTTCTGTATGCACTCCCATTAAGCTCCCTGAAATAACTCTGTTAAAAAGAATGTGTCAGACCTTTCAGTTTGTTCATAGACTTCAAACAACAGCATCCACCATCAAATAACTTGAGATGAAAGAGCATTCTAGGTAAAGTTATGGAGATGAATCCTGTCCTTATGTTTTTCCTTGCACAAAATCAGTTAGCTGGGTGGAGTTTTTTCTGTTTTGTCTTCTTTTTGTGCCATAGGAGAGATATTGCAGTTGTTGGGCAATTCAAATTACTTTTTGCTGGCTCCAGGTAGATCTGATAACTCCAGTTGGGAGCCCGAAGGATTGAGCTAAATAAAGTAAGGCTTTTGAGATAATTCAGGACATTTGCCCTTCTGAGGGCATTCACAGTGTAATAAAAATGGCCTTACATGTGATGCAGACATCTCTGAGTTAATTCTAAGGTAATCAACATGAATGTTAGTGGTAGCACCCTCCTTGATACAGGCTAGGTGCCTGAGTGTGCACCTTGCTAACTTTAGGAGTCTACCTTTGAGACTCTTGCTTTTGAAAGAGTTAAGTTAGCCTGTTAATCAAAGCTAGCTAATAAAGTTTAGTTTTAATGGCTTTCCATCAAGGTATAACTTGAACAGCCTGAATCAGCTTCCAGACTCTGTGAGAAGGGCTGTGCTCTGGGCGAACACTTGAGATATCAGTTTGAGATCTCCTAGCCCTTTTAACATGAACTTTAGTAAATGTATTTAGCTGATCATAGTTTTCTATTCTCTATCAAATGGTGAATTTTCTGTTTCTTTCCCAAGCCGGTTGCTTTTGCTGAATGGCTTCGGCATTCCCCCTCCTTCCTTCCACTGGGGAACAATCCTTATCTATGCAGCATTAATACGCAGTTATGGATCCTAAAAGACTCACAGGAAAGAGTCATTATTATAAATAATAATCAGTAGACGTTCAAATGATTCTTTTGCAAGCTCTATACTAATCACAGGATCACAGAATGGTTGAGGTTGGAAGGGACCTCCAGAGATCTCTGTATAGTGTAGACAAGAAGTACTCTGCTTCTGTTTTAACTATCTTTTGCAATACATGCATCAATTCCAAGACAGGAAAGAGAAGGAAAAAATGCAGAGTTTAAAGAAGGAGAATGTAATTGCCCAGAGCGGGGACTAACACTGCCTGCTCCTGAGTGTGCTAATGGGTTTATAATAAGGACCACAGGTCAAGACAGCTGTTTTAATCTTCTTTAGAAGACAGTAGGGGAAAATCTTGCCTTGACTGATATCGGTGGCAAAGCTTCTAGGCTTCTTAAAAGAAAGGTTTCACTTAGTTCTCAGGATGACCACAATGAGGCCTAAGAGCAGTCAGACTGTATCAATATCTAATGATTTTCCTTTTTTCTTCATTTACTGTCTGTGATGTTTTCAACAAAAATTTGCTTAGTTTGTGACATCAGATGCTTGAATAGACATCAAGTACCACACTCAGATGCTAGATTTAAACATTTATCCATCCATTACCTTATTACACAGTGAGGTGCTAAAAAGCTGAAAGACCTAATGTAGCAGGGCCAGGATATATCTTTCTTCTAGAAATTTTTGCAGTGTTTTAAGAGATTCTGCTCTCCTTGTTATCTTTATCACTAAAACTGTGAGCAGGGCAACATCCAGCCATTGAGGGTGTGAATGTCTTGATGTATGGTGAGGAAAGGGGACTCTTTCATGGGTGGCAATGAATCCAGCCCTCCTGTGGTCTGTAAAGAAGTTTGAGCTCTGAAGCAGTTCTGAAATGTCTGTTGAAAATTATTTCTGTTTGATGAAAAGCTGAGACCTGCTTGGATCTTGAGGTGGTTATTCTGAGGCAGTCTTTTTAATTTGTTGTTTACCAGTATTAATCTTAAAGACGGAGGACTCCTCGCATACAGCCAGGAGGGATCATCTCCTTCATCCACTGTAAGGAAGTAAAGACCTTTTGCAGTTTCTCTGGTTTAGACAGCTTTAAAGTATTTTCAGTTGTTTTCCCAAGTGTACTGAGTATCTGATTAGTTAGCATGGAAATGAAATATCATTTCTTACACTGACATTTCTTTGGAGCTATATAACAATGCACAAGTTCAGTTCCAAGTAATTGATACTATTTAGGGTGTTGCCTCTTTCTTTTAGCACTCTTTAGATTTGTTTCTTGACAATTCTTTCAGATGATTAGGGTATGGTCTTGACAGGCTGACCTAAAGATTTGGTCACGTAGTTGCAATTAAAGCTCAAGTTCCACCTACCAAACCAAAACTATTGTAAACTGAAAATAAATCACACAGGTAATTGTGTGTTTTTTCCAGACTTCAATGTGTATATGTCAGTCTTGGGCCCAGAAGTTGTCTCTGAAAAGTTGAGAGCAATACTTTGGCAGTCCCTGTCAGTGTCCTGGACTTGGATCTGCCTATTTACTGGTATCAGTAGATCTGCATTCGCATTTAGCTATGGATGAAACCACCTTCTGAGTTAGATGAAACTGTTCTCCCTCTAGGTGTATATCCTGGATCTTTTCTGGACAAGCACATATATTTTTAATGTTTTTATACACTGAAGGACAGTGCAAGTAGTAGATAGGTTTTAAAATATCCAATTTTATACAGTAAAGGCTCACAACTCCAGCACTGTTCAGTAAATCAATGGTCAAACTTCTAATAGTATTGCACAGCAATCCCTGATCCGAGTCCCTAGCTTCCTTCCTAGTTGTAAATGCTGAAACTAATCCATTCAAGTAGCTGTTTTGCTGACTGCAAGCGCTGACATGATGCTTACACTTGCACATCTGCTAGGGAGTTAGCAAAGACTTCAGCAGGGGCAAGAAAGTCTTGCAGAGGCTGCAGTGAAAATAAGCTGTGCAGTGCGCAAGGCTGGCCATGTACCCACTCTTGCCAAAGAGCCAGGGTACAGGAAGGGCTGAGATAAAGTAGAACCTGGTGTTTCTGGCAGCGAGACCAGGAAAGTCTTTGCTAAATATCTTCCAGGGAATGTAACCTGTGTTAGACTGACATTTAAAGACTTGTGTTGCATTTTTAAAGCAGTTCAATGAGTGAAAAATGATACAGGAATTTTGCTAGTGATATGTAAATGGGAAACAAGAGTGACCCCGGCCTCATTTAAAAGTCATTTGATTTTAAATGGGAGAGGGAGAGGAAAAAAAAATTAGCTTATCTCTGTCAAATCTCCCTGTCTGTGTGATCAATGGAAATGCAATAAACCAGCTGCCCTTAAGGAAAGGAAACATAAAACTAAAGAAACTATTGATCTTATCTGAGGTTTTATCCAACCTAAGGAAGAAGAAAAGAGCGGGAGGGAAATATCCAAACTCTCATTTTTTTTCTAGATTGCCCAATTGAGTCTTACAGGAGCAGTGTCTCCATTTGAAAGGTTTGAGAGTTGCTAAAAACAAAGCAGTGAGTTTCCGCAGGGAATTCCTCCTCCTTCCTCAGCCAGTTTACAGCTCCTACGGTCAAAACAGAAAACAATCAAAAAAAGCTGCTCATCATTTCTTTGCCATTGTGAAGGATGTCTGTGTGTTTCCCCCCACGGAACAGTTTGCCACACGGCTTTTATTGCTGGCTCTCTTCTGGGGGATGTTGAGGGCCTTTCTCATCTGTGGCCTGTAGCAGACTGCAAGGCTGTACTATAGGAAGCTCCATTCTGTTTGCGAGGGTACAGTTACAGCCCCAAAAGAATTATGTCTGCAGTGACACATTTTGATACACTTTTGAGTTTGTCTTTCATTTTTATATTTTATACTTGCATATGTAATAATTGTTATATTTTCATATGAATATCTTTGCTGTTACTGCGCAGTACCGTAGCATGTGGTGACAGGTTAGGCTGTTATCCCATTCTTGATTCCTTGATATATAGCCTATTAATTAAAAAATTTGTGTAGAGTCTTGCAGTGAGCTGTTCTGTTCGGTAGCTGCATCTATCAACGTGCAAGTTCCTATCTTTGGAGTCATGATATACAGTTGAGTTCCAAACTCGTATATCTTGGTACTGTAGTGGCTAAAATACGGCTTTGCACTGTGTGATTGCATGCTGTGTTGGAAAAGTGTTTTACTTGGCATGTTTGCCTGGTGGAGGGGATGTAGCACTAATGGAAATAGATTTTAACTTCTTGCTTCAAAAGGATTATAGAAAACAGGGAGTAACAAATGAGTTTTAAAATTATTGCAGATGTCTTGACAGTGCCCTTTGAAGGAGATTTTACCAGTGATATGGATCTCTCTTTGAAGAAAGCCTTTGGGAAAGCTGAAGGGAAGATTTTTTTATTTTTCAGTCCAATCTGAGACTTCTAAGTCTGAGAAACTGAATACCCCCAATTTTCTCATCAGATTTCATGAGGGGGAAATGCCTTCTCTTTGCCGAGATGATGACAGCAGAGAGAAGAGTGTTGAGCAGAACGGTGGTAAAGTTTATAAGACTTTCTTGGTAGTCCTTCAAAATGTCCTTGTTATGAGGAGGACTTCAGGAGTTTCAGGGTGGTTTTACCCAGGACCAGTGCAACACTGTAAAGGCTTCCTCTGTCATAAGTCTAACCACTCAGCTTGGTGAGTGATGAAGCCAAGGGGTGATGGATGAACGATGAATAAAGCCTGTGAAAGGGACTGTCTTTCTAAGAAGATTTAAGTCATGAGTTGTTGTTGTATTGTATCTCCTCCAATCATTTACATCACTAGAAAGTTGAGGTGAAATGTTGCCTGATCAGAATAGCAGCTGTTGGCAGGGTAGAACTAAGCCAGAATAACTGGCAAAAAACTGACTTGGATAATCATTTAAAATAAGGCTTCTACAAATTGCACCCATAATAAATAGAGAGTACTTGTCCCTAAAGGTACTGTGCGCCATCTGCCCAGAAAATGAGGGTGTAACATGAGGAATGCAACCTGTGTCCTGCAGTTTCAAAATAAAGGTCTTCCAGCTCTTCTAAAACTATTGGCCCTGATTTTTTAGGGATGTCCTTAAGTGCTGGGGTAAAAGGACCAAGCCTGCATCATGTGCAAAGCCAGCAGGAGAGCTTGCTGGAGCCCTGCATCCCAGCCCCCTGCACAGCTACTGCACTGATGAAAGTTAGTCTAAAAAGTCGAAGAGTTGATATTATGCATTCCCTTTAGCCTGGCTTGCCCAGGCTAGATGGTTCTAAATAAGTGATGAAACAGTGAATTACTGTGGAAATGTGGCAGAAGTAAAGCAGTATACCAAGATGAAAGTGTTTCCTCCTTTTAGTAGTTCGGAGGTGGACTTCTGCCCTGATTTCACCTGCTTCTGTCCAAATTAGCCAAACTGTTCCTAACATGCTGCTCATCCAGCGAATTATAACACTATTTCTTTATGGTGTCTTTAGGCAATGTAAGATCTTTATCTTCCTTATTATTAGAGATAACTTAGCAAATTGCTATGAGGAATTTCTGGGTAGTTTTTTTGTAAGTAATTTTTGCTATTACTTAACAGCCAGAAATTGAACTGTTTTAATGGTGTTTTCAGGTCACATGGCTCTGTTTCTGTTCTCTACTAAGATCTACCTCATTCTGTTAATTGGAAAGCTGATGCACAAACTTAAAAATAATTAATTTTAATTTGTCCTCTTGTCAGTATTCAGCCACCAACAAAATTGGTTTTAGCAATATTCTTGCCACTAAGTGTATTTGATAACTACTTTCAGGAAGGAAATCTAAGGGTAAGGGATGCATTCTCTACTTTCTAATATACAGTTGCAGAAAATGTTTATGATATCTTTGCAACTGTGATTCTTCATTGTTTCTAATTTCTTTTGCACCACAAATCTTATGCTTTTCCTAAACATGGGTGAGTCTGAGGCATTCAAAAGTCTCATTCCAAAAAAACTGCTTCTAAGATGTGTTTAACTGACCCTTTGTGATCTGGAAATCTCATCCAAAAGCAGATGCTGAGAATACAAAAGAATGCCTTTTTTTTTTTTTTTTTTCTCCCTGATAATTCTATTTCCAGTTTTGATCCAAAGTGGCTAAAATTGGAAGCAGCTGTAACTTTGAGAATAGAACAGGAAAAAAAAGTAGTAGTAATCTGTTAGTAATCTAAGGATTGAAGGTTCAAATCAAGGGTTTTGTTTGTTCTGCTTGCCTTGGGTAGTGACTTGAGATTTGCATTTTATTTTTATTTTATTTTTCTGCTTCTCTTGTTTTTGCCAACCCCTTGATTTGATTGATGTTTCAGTTTGTAAGATTTTGTGGTTGTGCATTTTAGACTTGCAGACTTCACTTAGTGAGATTAAGGCTAGAAGTAATTGGTGTGGGGAAAGGCATGGGAGGAAAGAGTTGGGGAGAGTGAGCAAAGCAGGAGATCATGGGCACTTTTCTGGCCTAAGGAGTTGGTAGGTCTTGTATGATCTGCAGCAAGGTTTTTCACTTTGAGGTATTTTTTAGGAATTTATAATATTATTGGAATAGGAAGTGAAAAATTAGCTGAGGGAATGCCAAGTTATATGCTTTAACTGTGATCAAATCTGTTTGGTTAATGCCAGATTAAACAATAGAAATTTGAATGTGTGGTGACATTTAGCATTTTCAGATTGTTTGTAAAAGCAAATCCTAGGACTGTGGGGACTTAGAGGTGAAGCTTTGGCCCTTATTTCTTCAAGAAAACTGGAACTTGTCTGTAGGACTATCCTGGCTGGTCTTATTTTTCTTCATGGGTGGTAAAACAGTTGTACTAAGGTAATGATGGCCAAAGCCATGCAGGATGTAAATACCATGTTTCCCAAAATCCAGGGGCTTGTTAGTTTACTAATTTTTGACAAAGTTATTGTGGGGCAGTTGATATTCATGTAAAAGTCTCTAACTTTTAAAAGATGACAGTTCAGACTTCTGTCTTCCTGTTTTCTGACCTAATCCATAGTTAGTTCATCCTTGTTATTTTGGAAGAGAGGATCATTTTCTTGTCAGCATTTCTAGACAAGACTCTGGAATTTTTTTTATTATTTTTTTTTTACCCCTTTCATACAGGGCAAGCCACATTTGCTGGCAGAAGTGTGCCTGCTCAAAGCATTCTGTTGACAACTCTTTGTTGCTTTTCCACTGTTTGCCAGTGTAGCTATTCTGTGAATGAATCTGGAAAAGCAGTGGTCCCTTAAGCCAAGAGACTGAGTTTTTGCTGCTTTATAAACAAGCAGCTGCTTTCGCAGGGTGACCAAATAATTCCTTACCTCTTTCAAGAAGTCAGTGGAGGGGTAGCTGCCTGCCAAATGCTATGCACTAGTCCATCTGTTGAGGTGTCCCATGGATGCTGCCTTGAAAAACGTTTTGGAAAAAGTCTTCCCCAGCACCTGCTGCAGTGGATTTTTGCTGTCACTCAGGCCATCTGCTTTCTTGTTCCTGTGCTGACAGATTCAGGCATTAGGGGATCGGGGGATGTTCCATTGTGGTGGAACTCGCATGGTTACTGTATATAGAGGAGAATGACACTAAGAAAAATGGCCACCTTCAGCTTCTCTGTCCTCAGAGGACTCAGGAAGCAACAAAATCCAACAGTGGGTGGGAGGGGAACAACATTTTAATCTTCCTTGCTATTGGAAGGGATCATTTATAATGCATCATCCCTAAGGAATGATGTATTTGGAAAATTTAGGTATTTATGACCAAGGGGAAAAAAATAATGTTTATCTTCAACTGTGACCCAATGAGCATTAATTAAAGTAACTGCTCTGTTTTGATTACTTCTCCAGAGATGTTGGGCCACCTGTATCCTAGATTTTCTAGGTTCAGTGGTGTTATATCAGGGCAGATTTGTATGGTTAGCTTTGGCGAGAAATTCCACAGACATTGACACATTTGGAAGGAAGGGTGAGTTACCAGTGCCCTGGGAATAACTTGTGGATGTGTTCCCTCCCTCCCAGACCCTGTTTGCAAGGAAACACGAGTGCCTTTGCCAGCTCTGTACCAATAGCTAAACTGACTGGAGAGACATCTGGTTTTATGGTTGGCCGTATACTAGGATAGGCTAATCTAGGTATGAACAGGGCTATATAACCCCTGTCCCAGGCAGGTATCCCATTCCTATAGCATCCTCACCCATGAGTGATCAGTCTTGCCTGTGTGGAAATGAGCAGCGCTAATGGTGCCAAAATGAGCGGTTAGGATATTGATTGCCAAAGGGACATAATGATTAGGCTGAAGCCACCGCACTCTGGTTATGTGGCTGCAAGCCACAAACCCCCAGTTCTCTGGTGCTGATAAATTGTATTGAATCAAAACAGCTGCTCCTGAATGGGAGTGCTCCTCAGGAATGCCAAGGTAGTGCTTCCAGCCTTTCTGCTCCGGGCAGCTGTATTTGTGGTGGTGGTTGCTCCAAGCCTCGACTGGGCTGCTATTTTTTGATGATCTACCTCCAGCCCTTGCCACAAGACCTTTTTTTTCTACCAGGGATTCTGAGCGTGTATTTTACTGAATGACTCCATGTAGAACATGAGATGTCTAAGCCATAACAGAGGCGATATAAAATAAGGTCTCTGGAGTAACCTGGAGCTGATGTTAATCTTCCTGTAATCCTAGAACTGCTGGTGAGAAGTAAAATAAGCTTTAAAAAAAAAAAAAAAAAAAAAAAAAAAAACACAGAAAGCAAGTTTACCAGGGATATCCAGGGTCAGAGAGGGAGAATCTCCCCTCTGTGGCTTTATATTCTACAGTAAGGTACAAACCAAAGCAATTCTAGCTACTAACAACCTACTGCTCGAGCTGTCCTCATGCCCCACTGCATGGCGTGGATGTTTCTATAGTTTTTTCCTTTAAAATAAAGACACTACACTGTAAATCTGCAGAAGCAGGAGTGCTAAAGATAGCATTAGCGTAAAGTGGAATAGACAAAGGGCTGGAGATAGATGAACATTGGATTTTAGAACCAGATTCATGATGATGAGTCTTTTAAGTCACCTTTCTCTGCTCCTCTTACATAGTCATTCAAGCTAGGAAATGAGATACAAATTGTGTTAAGTCACCTTTCTCTGCTCCTCTTAGTCATTCAGGGTAGGAAATGAGATATAAATTGTGGCTTGGCAGAAGAACTGGTGTTACATCCTGGCCCAGTTTTTGTTGGTATTACCAAAGGAGAAAACCTGAACTACAAAGAAGTGAAAACTCAGCTGGCTTCATTGCCTTCTGGAATGAATTTCAATGCTCATACTAAGGAGAATCCTAGGATCTCTGTTCCTCTTTTTCCTCCTGCTTCTAAGTATAAAGAGCCTGGTGTAATCAGCAGAAGTTGCAGGTCTTGAATCAGCTCCTTTGTCTCTGCTGTTGACAGGTTATTGGGTGTCAACTGGTTCTGCAAGTGGAGTATAGGTCCCCTGCCATCTGCAGCACAATAGGAATGATGTCAGGGATGAGATCAGAGTAGGTCTGACCGCAGTACTGGGTTCTTTGCATCATGTGCCCCCTCTTTTGGCCCACCTTTTCTCGACATCACCTGTTTGGAAGATTTTTCTTGGCTCTGTTGTCAATCTCTTCTGTATGGGACTTGGCCTTTGAAGTGCTTGTTCCATCAAGTCCCTACAACTTCCTGCTTCCCTTTGCCTTTCCCAATTGGTAGATTGTTTTGTGTGTGTTATTTTGACACAATGGAAAGTGAACAGAAACAATGTGTTCATATAGGGGCATAAAAACAATAAATCCTGTTGTCTTACTGTGACTGAATGGCTCCTTCTAGGTGTAGTAGTTCTCCTAGCTTTCAAGTCACTGTTGCCAAGCACAGAAGTCAAACCTTCTTGTGTTAAACCCTAAGATTGAAAATTAATAATAAAATGTGGCCAGGCTGATTTCTGAATTTATTCAATTTATGGTATAAGTGAGGATCTTGTTTACTCCAGATTTGGATCTCTTAGAGCTTTACCTACTTTCACAGTAGAAATTATTAAGCCAAGTGGGGAAACTATGGAAGACAGTGAGGCAAATTAGACACCTAAATATTATTTCTAACTTTCTAATAAATAGGTGTAACCCAATGGTATAATATATACCAATAAATGGTAACCCAATAGGAATGCTTGCATTCACATGCATGTATGATTTTTATGGATGAAATGTTTCATTTGAAACCTACAAAGTAATCCTGAATGGCATGACCTTGAATGCCAGTGGGAATGCATTCTGCTAAAGCAAGAAGAAATTCTCTTTGGAAGCATAAAGAATTAAAATCAAAACAAAAAAAACCCTAATGAAAAACCAACTGCAGTATTTTGATAATGTCCCTTTAAATGTCCAAAGATCATTTCACATCATCCTTTCAAGTTTTCTGTGGGATTACAGCAGCTAGCTTTTTGATTTCTGATGTCTCTCTCGCTTGTTAATCTGGCCCCGTGTGGATTTGTTGTACAAATCTATTTGGCAGCCGAAAATTGCCCTTTGATGAAGCTCATAGTCTAGTCATGAACTCCTCAGGCATAGAGAATAAGAATGGGGAAATGGCAAAAACACAGGCTAAAGGAGCCATGTTTGTGTTTCACTGTGTGGGTTTTAGAAGCATCTAAGTTTCAAAGGCTTTCACACGCAGGATTTTCTACAGAGATTGATTTTTGCTGCTCTTAAGATCACCAAATTTGCTATGCTGGATCAGACCATTGGTCCATATAATCAGGTGCCCGGGCTCGTACAGAAGCTTGTTCCTCATGGCTAAGTGAACAAAACTTGCCTGTAATACAGTGACTCAATTGCACCAAGACACCGAAGGGAAATAATCCTTCGGCCTGACCTGCCCGCCCTCCATTTCATACACTGTAGCATGAGACTTTTGATTAGCATTATCACAGCCTTGAACCAAGACACTTTGTGACCAGTCATTTGCTCTTACGTCCCCTTTCATAGTCCTTTGCTAAATGTGACCTTCTGTAGCAGTGAACTCCACTGCTTGAGACCTACACTGTGCATATTGGCTATCCAGCAGTATGTAAACTGCATATAGAAATCCAGTTTCTATGTTTTCTCCACTCTGTCCCTTTCCCAGTTTTTGTGTCCTTGTAAGACACACTTTCTACAGCTGGAATGAGTTTTTACTCAGATTGTCCAGTATCTACCCCCAGGTTCCCTGGTTCACTCTCCTTTCCAACCAAACTAAATAATGTAATAATTCTCCCCAACCTCAAAATCTCTAAATATGCTTTTTCCACCTAATTCTTCCCAGCCTAGATTTTTTTTCACATATGCTAATATCTTGTGCTAATTATATTATTTCCTCCCTGTTTTCTTTCTACCAAAGTACTCATTCTGGTTCCTGTGTGCTTCCTATGTGTTATTCCTTGTTGTGTGTTATTCCTATGTACGAGGAATGACTGTCCTCTCTACATTTAAAGTAGTAAATCCTTTCCATACAGATAGGATAGTGATATTTCTATTTGCTTGCATCCTAATATGTGCCAGTGCTTAATGCTCTAAGTATCATTAATAATTTGTGCAGGTTGTGCCATGGGATGGTTTGTCCTTACATAGGATCTGGTCATCCCGCTGGAGAAGACTGTTGCATGGGCCTGCTCTGGGAGATTCTGCTTCTGTCAGCTGCTTTGAGTATTTAGTCAGCATGTCCTTCATATCTAACATAGCTCCATAATCTCTCTCCTTTTCTGCGACTTGAGTCGCTGGAAGGAGGTGGTGAGGGGGTCCGAAAACAGCAGCAGGAGGGAGGCCAGTGCGCAGTGCCATATGAATGGCAGCACCCAAAACCTGACCCCAGTGAGAATGTCAGGTCTGAACTGGAATCTTGGAAGATCTCCCTGTGTCATAGTAAGAGCAAAGGAGGTTCATAGTTCTCCTTTTCTCATATGCCTCGTGTGTTCTAGTCTGTCCGGCAGCAGCCAAGGCTGCCTCTGCTGGAAAAGGCATTAAGTGCTGAAAACAGAATTTCAGTAATGTATTCATGGAGTTTAGCAGCTAAAGGGGACCATTAGCTCATCTAGTTTTACCTCTTATATGTTATAAGCCTTTGGGCTTCACTCGGCACCCTTGTGCTAAGCCTGATAACTTGTATTGAAGTAGGTTTTGTTAAAAAAATATATATAATTTGCAGTGGATCTGAGGACATCACATAGTGAGGAGCCATCTGTTCCTCTGGTATTTTGTTCTGGGGTCAGTAACTGTTAAATATTATTGCCTTAGTCTAATTTGAATTCATCTGCCTGCTCTTTTCAGCTGTGGTGACGTTATGTTCTTCCACTGTTTTAAAAAACCTTAGTGACTTGCGGTTTGTTCTTTTAAAGGTACTTACAAATTGCAACCAAGTTATCTTCCAATCTTTTTTTGATAATTAAACAGACTAAAATCTTTAATAGTTTGTCTGTATCAGAATATGCAGGAGAGTGCCTCTGAATTAGCTGAAGCTGAGAATGGGGAGTCCTCTGCTAAATCCCATTAAGCCACATGTCAACACTCTGAAGCACAAGTAAGGTGACCTTAATTAAATTTGGCTTAACTCATTTCCAAAGTAAATTAAGTCAAACTGAATTGCAGACACTTAAACTCTGAGTAGCAGAGTAGATATATGTGCTTTGGTATATGATAAATACATTCTTATAGAATAAGTATATGCTTATATGAGATGATCTCTGAAGCTGATATGCCCAGCGGTATTGTTCTGGAGGGAGTTTGGAGAGGTATGTGGCTTATCTTTAGTTAAGATTCCACATTGCATATGGTACATGGGTAATGAAAAATAAACTGCTGTAATCTGCCTTGGATATATCATGTTCTTATTTTTCTCCGAGGAATAAAGATTTTTTTGATGTATATACTGCAGCTGATGGGAAATAATCTGAGAGTAGATGTTTAGGGAGACAAAGTTCAGCATCGTATAGGACCTGAGGAATTGCAGACGGGGATAAATCAGAAATTATTTGCATGCATACAGTATATGGTGAAGAATCAGACATGAGGAAGCTGAAGATAGTAGAAATCAAAGTTATTGGTTACTCACAGAGGAAAGAATTGAGGCATTCATTTTTTTGTATGAATCCTTCTCAGATACTTAGTAATACAGCTACTATAGTATAGAAATGAGGAGGTTATGTTTGAATGCCTTTTGATATGAAAGAAGAAATCATCAAGCAATGTTTTCAACTAATCAATTGTCATAAGTGACTTCCACATAGGAAAAAAGGGCAGAGGAGAAAAATGTAACATGATAGTGTGTTGTCTGCCTGGAGCAAAAATACAAAATACAAAGACAAGTTTGGATGACACAGGTGGAAACGTGTGTCAGAAACACTTGGAAGGGCGCATCATAGGATACTTTCAGGTTTTTAGTAAAAAAGAAAGAGGGAAATCTTGGTGATATTTTTAGATAAATTTTTAAAGCTGTAGAGGAGAGAAGACAGAAGAGAAAACAATGACTGTGTAACCAATGTGAATCAAAAGCCCTTCTCTTAGGGGGAAAACTGAGCCACTTTCTGGTGGACACCATATTGGTGAGGGTCTTTGCACTTGGGAGGAAATGAAATAATCATCTTTGTAGCTAAACAAAAATGCTGAAATGTCAAAAAGTGTTTGAAAATATATGCAGTTGAAATGCGGATAGCTTGTCATGAAGAAATTGAACCAATGTGGAGAAAAATGCAAAGGGAATATATTTCTTAACCGCCTCTATGTCAGTGCTAAGCATCTGAGTAACAAGCAAGATTAATTGAAACATCTAGTAGGTGCAATTTAATGTAATTGGCCTTGGTGAAACATGGTAGGAGATATACATGTTTGGAATTTCAAAATCTCCAAGTACACGTCTATCCTGTGGAGGAAAGATGGAGTATTAAACGTTTGCAGTTTTGGTGGGGAAAATAGTCTGTTGCATCTTCCTTTGATGGTAGTTCAGGTCTGTGTATTACAGGCATGATGACAAAGACTAGAAAACAACTCCAAAACTCTGAATCAAAATAGAAAATGCAATGAGATACCTCTTAAATACTTTTATTCGGTTTACAAAAAATAAATATGCAGTTTGATAGCAGTATGGGTGATATATACCTGAGATCTTAGGCTGGCAGTAGTAAACACTATTTAAATATTTCAGCATTATAAATGATCATTATCTAACAAAGGATGGTGGTTTCTTGCATAGTTCTATTTTGGACTTCATTATAATAGGAAAGGATGAACTAATCTTTGGTGTGGGAGCTTGTGGTTACCTAGACACCAGTGATCATGACCTAATTACATTTAATACGGGTAGAGGACAGTCTTCCTAATAATGTGTGTGCATATATTTATATATTTTTTTTGTTGATAAGCACTGTTTTTTCTAAGGCGGAAGAAATACTATAAACAAAAATGACTGGGTGGGGGTGGCAGTTTTACAAATAAAAACTGAGTCCTTGAAAGGGTTTTATTATATGTCCAAAAAGCCCCAAATCTGTAATCAAGAGTGAGAACATCATTAGTTAAAAACCATCTCGGGTTAGTGGCAGAGAGAAGGCAGTAATTAGAGCATAGAGGACAGTGAATCATAATATTGATGAAAAACATACATGATTGATTATAGTGAGACAGATTTCTGTTATTTCAGTCTCACTAATTGTTTACTAGTATTGCAGAGTGTGATGAGTAAACAACAGTAGAGGTCATTTACCTAAATGATGCTGATGAAAATGATCTTCTGAGGGGTAATAGCAGAGATTTATTCTCCCTGAACAAAGGGAAAAAGGAGAAAAGCACCAGCTAATGTAACATAGGAAATTGATACGGGAAGCTAAAGACATAAGTAAAAAGATCATGACAGTCAGCACTAAGGACAGTAAGAAAGCATTTTGTGTAATAACTGGAAAAGAAGCCATAGAACAACTCTTGAGAAAAGCAAAGCACCAATATGTAGAGTTGTAGAAAGCAATTTTAATTTTCAAAACAGCTGAAGCAAAAGCTGAAGCAAAACTTCAGCTGGGAAGGGTATCTTTATTGTGGGGTTTGATGAGAAATTTGACTGAAGAGCTGAGCAGCTCTTCCCGAGGAGTCACTTCAAACCTGTTGTGCTCCTGCAAACAACTTTTGGCTTAGATTAAAAAATAACAACTTTGAGAAAATTCTTCAACTGTGTCTTACCTCTTCTTGGCTTCTGGAATATGGCATAAATTTTACACTCAGAAGTCTGGGAATAGTGCTTCACAGCTTCACAAGGAAATTGCATCAAAGATTTATTCAAAGCAACAATGAAAAAAAGAGGTGATTTTTAGTAAGTTTAGAAAAAATATTGCAAATGAGTTTGAGAAAGTAGTACAGCTAAGCACAACCAGGGATACAAATGCCAGAAACCTTGTGCAGTTCAAAGTAGCTTATTCCTGCTGGAGATCACTTATTTATTTATCAAATACAATTAAAATCTCTCCCTCCCTTCCTCCCTCGTTTTCTTGCTCCCTCTTTCTTGCTCTTTCTATATAGATTTATTTTTGCAGTGTGATCAGCAGGGCAGTTGGCATTTCAGTGCAGGATATTCTTTTTATTGTCATTGCTTTAAATGCTGACAGTCAGCAGCCTGCAAGTTTGAGGACTTGTTCTTCATCTTGGAGAGGGGAGTGGTAGTTTATAAAAATGAGTGAGGAGAGCATTTATTTTGAAATGCAAACCTTATACAGAAACTTATGAGGAGAAATCTAGCACTTCTAATGTATTTACTTTGCTACTCTTTTTCTATTAAATCATCTTCAGTCTATTTTTTTATTGCCTTCCTCATATTCTTCTTTCCAGCTGTGAGAGCTAATAGGTCTGGATCTAGTTTTCATGTGAGCTGGGGAGAAGGGCTGTGTGGTCGTGTTGTGATGGCCCAGAGTGTGAACACCTCCCTGGTTGGCAACGAGGATGAACGGAGACAGCCCTGCAAGGCAGTGGCAGCTCCACCTGAGTAACCTGCTCGCAACCTTCAGCCGGCCTGTGCCCAAGTGAACAGGCAGCTGAAGGTGACACCGTAGATCGTGCTACTGAAATGAGCCCTGTGTCTATAAGCGTGTTTTCTGGTGGGTTTTTATGGTCCCTGCAGTCAGGCAGTCCACAGGGATTTAGCAGTAGGCAGTTGGACACTGATTTCCAATGACCTTTAAGGGCCGCCCTTTAGTCTTTTCTAGTGAGCAGAGAATGAAATAAATGGGATCTGAGAACAGAGCTTAGACTGGCTCTGAAAAAGTGACAGAAAGGTCACGTTTCCGATCAAGTCAGTATGTTTGGTGATTGGAAAGGCTTCCTGGGGTCAAAGTGTTCAAGCGTTTTTGGAGAGGAGCACCCCCCCTCCTCCTCCCACGTGCACTGAAGTGGCTTGAATTTTTTTCTCTGGTTGATCAATTCTGTGCACGTGTTGCATAGACCCGGTATCTGTAGCTAGCCAGCAAAGCTGCTTCTCGGGTTCTGCATATTCAGGCCTCACAGATACTTAACCAGTTCCTTTGATTTGTATACCCTGAAGTATGACTTGTACTGGGGACTGATATTAAATGTCAGCTTTGAAAATGGGCCTTGTCACCCCTGGTGCAAAATTCACTCCTGTGGTTAATTTAGTGAGATAGATTGGCAGACATCATACATTTATTAAACAAGCATAATTATATTAATGCCAGTCTCTGCTCAGGAGGGAATCAGACTTGGGAATAATAGGATGCGTTCATAATGCAGAACTAAGATCTTGGGATAGTGATACAGTGAGAAAGTATTTTAAGAGCAAGGCAACGTTGTCTGTTAAGATTGAGTAGCTCTGGGATCTTCAGATTCTCGTTCTTCACGTGATGGCGTGGGCTGTGATGAAGGAACATGATTAGTACTGATGTCAGAGTTTAGGAATACCGATGGAGTTGCTCTAGATACTGCAGGATAGGTTAAGGTTATAGTTTAAGGTATGTTGGGAGAGGTACTGAATTGCACTTCAAGTGCATATGCATGATGGTTCAACCTTAAACAGTCAGCTAAGCACTCTGACAACTTTAGAAGTAGCTTGCTGGCCCTGACCCATATTTACTTTCGTGCTGTCTCCTTTGCAAGATATAATATCTAGTTGTTTGTGTGATTCTGAACATGTTGCACATCTCTATGTAGATAAGAATATTGTTCAGATTTAGGAAACAGACTCACTGGCTTCTTTCTGGATTTTCTCGTGTACAGTTTTGTCCCTTCTGGCAAATGGCCCAAGATTGCCCTGCGTGGTTGTGTTTGGTTGCACTGATGTGTTGTGAATAAAGCAGAAATTTTCTGAACAGAGGCAGCTCTGCTCAGTTGGTTGCAGGAGGGACAAATGTCTTTACCGGATTCAGTAGCATCTGTCTGCTGCTTATGCTGACGCAGTGTCCAGCTCTTCTCCTCTGCATATTGATGTCCCCTATCTGTAGTCAGCTTGTCTGTCACTGTAAGGAGGAAGAACGAAGTTGACAGTGTTGGATTGAAGGGCTGTAAGTGGTTATTGATTCCCAGGCTTCTTGCATTCCTAGAGGTGGAGGTCAGGAAGGGGGTGTGTGTGTACAGAGCTACGCTCTGTAGAAGCCTGCTAGTATGCAATGATCCATAATCTGTAACGGGTTGTACATAATTGCACTTTTGATGTGGATTTATGTACCACTGTGCCTAAATGTGTGCTTATATGCACCCTAGGGATATGTTTACAAGTTATGCTTGGAAGAAGTTGTGTGCAAGGGGGTGTGTCTGTTTATCTCTGCTTGTATGTAGATGAAAAATATGCTATTTGCATCAGTATTTACTGCTCTAAATACATGTGTGCATGTATTGTGTGTGTGTATATATATATATATATACACAACTGCATATAGGGTTACTTGTGGATCCACACTGGGATAGATGCAGCTAAAATGAGGGTGGATGCAGCTGGAATGAGAATGGCTTGTGCAGTATCCTGTGTGCCACAACTGGTAGTACTGATAAGGTGGGAGGAAGGCAGGCATACCCTTAGCTCTCCTGCTAAATCCATCCCTCTTATGTAGCCTATCTGTGGGTGTCTGTAGCAGCCTGCAAAAGGGAACTCATTTCTAAAGGGAAAGCTGGGAATAAAACACACACAGTAACAAAGAAGGTTCGACTTTGATTACTTATGATATCTCTGTTCACAGCAAAAAAAAAAATCAGACTTCCTGGATGATCTTTTAGCAAATGCAGAGCTCAGGGGAAATCTGTCCTTCTGTTTCTTTATGTTTGTAGCTAATTAGGATGGAGATGACAGTAGTGGGGGAGCATGGTGAGGCCTGTGGAAGCACTGCCTGCGCTGCGCTGGCCAGTGTCCTGTGCTGTGTGACATGGGCATCGCGGGGGGCTGCTGCCCACAGAGGAGATGGAGCCTTCCGAGGCTTCGTCCTGCACGTTCCCCCAGCTGAGGTTGGACCAGAGGGATATGGCAGCCCCTTTACACTGTGCAGTTCAGTGGGAAGGGACTTACTGACACAAGGGCTGCTGAGATAGAAAGCAGGGGGGAAAAAAAAAAAGTGAGGGTTGTTAGGGTTGTTTCTTTTAGTTGATATCACCAGCTACATTGCAGAGAAAGGGGAAATGGTGCATTTTTTCCAACCTTCTTTATCCAAGGTTTATGAAAAGGTACTGCACAGGGCGCTCTCTGACTCTTCTTGCATTTCTTCAGGGTCCTGCACAGCTCTTTAGGATTGTCTTTCTCAGCATAGGTACAACATTCCAGGAGCTAAAATAACATAGCTGGATTTTGTGGCAGGGGAGGGTAGGACATAGCAAGGCCACTTCTTGTGGAGACTTGCCCAAGAGTGGGTTTTGGAGGAGATGTTGACAGAAAGCAGAACATGTGAAGATAGAGTCAGGTCCCAGTTAAGGACCCTTGACTATTTGATGTGGAGATGCTCAGTCCTATATGGGTATATAAGTGGTGGCCTGTTGTTCACTGCTTTGGTACTTACCCCTTTTGGGCAAACACTTGATCACGGTGTGTTCAGCTGACATTTTATTGTCTGCTTTGCCTGATGTAGTATGGATAATGTATCTTCTCTAAGTTCATTGCAGAGAATGGGGAAAAAATATTGCTTTCTTCGGAATAGTGTTTTGTGGTGCTCTTTGGGAGTGAAAAACTTGGGCACGTTTCTGAATTCATGTGAGAAGGTGTTTAGAAAAGGGTCAGCCTGAAAGAGAAGCTTCACTCTAATACAGATTTGTCTTCTCGCACATCCCAAGAACAAGAAGCATGTGGCACTTCTCAGCCTGTTTAGATTATAATAATAGTCCATAATCCAGATGGCCTTTAAGGTCAGGCTGGCTTTCCTAGGGCACCTGACTGGTTGAATAAGTGAGAGTAAAATTTGGAAAAGTAATTTATTTTGTGAGCATTGAATAATATATATTTCAATTCTAGAGGTGCTTCATTCCCCCCCTCTTTCTGGTCAGTTCCACTAACTTCTCTTGATATTGTACAGCCCTCAAACTTATTTTGAACATAAGATCTCATAATTCCTAAAATCTAAACCATAAAAATCTTAAATGTAGAAGTAGTAATTGATGGTCCTCTCTTTGAGATGGTCAGAACCCTCCCAAGGCTACCAAAAGTTTACTTGTGTTCTGTGTATCATGCTACAGAGTTTTGGCAAAAAACAAGTCCCTTCCTGTCCCCTCCCTGCCCACAAGGAGATTAAAAAAAAAAAAAAAAAACAAACGAAAAACACCTTCACTGTGTAAGAGCATAAAATAGTTTGCTCTGCAAAACCGCAGAATTCTGTCTCTACACATTTTTGGAATTGGCACCCCAGTCTAGAAGGGCCGAGTGCTGGAGTGCCGGGTGGGGACACGGTGCGGCTGTGTCGCAGCGGCGCTGCTTTGTGGCTACCCGTGACTGGAGCCTGCATAATCCATCTCCTGCTGACAAGTGTACTGTGTTCACGTAGAGACAAAGCAATGGAGAAGAATGAGATATATCTTTCCCAAATTATTTGCAAATCATTTTTGATCTTCATAATGAATCTGGAAGAGGCTGTCTGATAGTACCTCTCAGCCTGGCTCTATGTAAAGGGGTTTAATTTTTATGTTTCCATTTAGTCATTTTTATTGTGTTGTTTCCTAGTTTGTTACTGAATAAATCCATGTTATGCTGAAGCAAATGCCCAGGAAACAGAACAATCCTGTGCTATTCCTCTATTTATTATGGGTGACAAATATTACTGTGTTTAATGAATTCACTTACAAAGGAGTAAGATCTGCCTGAGTTCTGATATTCAGTTATTATTATTATTATAATCGCTAGAAATTATTAGCATGATGCTAATAAATGCATGAACAACATGGGCACGATTTATGGGAAAAATAGATGTGAATTTTTTTTTCCATTTAACTAACTGCCTGCCTGGACTTTCCTGAATCTCGCATTGAGTGTTTTGATGGGGTGTTTCTGTGCACTCATGTGTTTCAATGTGGGAGCACGTTCCCTGACACCTTCATGAGTGAAAATGTACCCAAGGATGTTCACTGCTGTGTCTAGTGAACATACGGTTTTGCTTATGTGCTTCTGAGAGTTCTGTTTGGTACCTGTATGTTAGAAATGTGTCCCTATGCATCTGTGATTGAGTGTATGTATATGTATGCACATAAATATGCAAACATATCTAAAAAGAAGTGCATAGCAAAGCTCCAAACTAGGAGATAACACCATGTACAAAATTCTGCTGGATTCCTCACCTCATATTTGTTTAACCTTAAGTGTTTTATGACAAAAGGGCATGAGGTTTTTTCCTTTGGGAAGGAAAAGCCACCAACGTAACAAGTGTGTGAGGGCATCGGTGGCAGGCGACAGATCACGAGTCTGAAACAGAGCCTTAGCCTCTGTGTCTTCTTCCCCATTGATCATGAGATGTGATTTCTGCTAATAACAGCTAATACAGTGCACTTTTTTCCTTTCTTTTTCCCTTCAGAGCAATGTGTGTAAGAGTTTGGCAGAAAGGCACTTCTTGAAAGCCGTGCCTAACATTTTCTCTACTAACAGCCAGTTGGTGCTTCTTTAAGTCTCCAAACATCAGATTTGCCAATATAAGCCCAGAAACAGCTTTTCTCACTAGAACCAATGTTCACCAGCCATAACTAGGGAAGAAGGAATCTGTTTATGTAGTGGATTCTGGTGTGAGTTATCTCTGACTGTAACAAAAATGAGCTTGGCATCTACAGGTTAACTTGACTTGGGAAAGCTTTTTGACCAAATTCAAACGTGATGATTGAGAAGTGCTGTCCACGGAGAAGGTGTCACTCAAGTGGGACCAGAAAAGTTGGTCTCCACCTAGAAGTGGCCTGAGCTGCCGTGAGTTCCGTGCCGAGGTGCATGGGAGCACATGGTGCGTGTGCCAGTCCAGTTTGTCCCCGGTGTCCATCTCTGAGCTGATAGTGACCATGGAACACTGGCTAGCACGTAGTGAGGCCCTGCAAGCCATAAATGTGCCGTAAATTGCAGTATTGGTAGCAAACCCCATAGCTCGAGGTTGTGATGGCCCCGGGCTGAGGCCGCCTGTGCCCAGCAGCCCTGGGGCAGGTCTGCAGCCCCAGGGCAAGCAGAAGGTCACAGGGCCTTGATCAGAGGGGCTGTGGCTGACATGGCTGCAACTTGGCTATTGCTGGAGCAGGCTGATCCCTGCTGGGGTGGGAAGGACCAAACTGCCCTGTGCTGGTTCTGTAAAGGGGAAAAAACCCACCCCACCAGCCACAGCTGTGCCCAAAGGCTTTATGGAGCCTCAGGTGAAACATATTTAAGAAGGGTGGTAACCCACAAAGTGGGAGGTGAAGAGGAGGCTCAGGAGAGAGGAGCAGGAGGGAGAGATGTTGCGTGCAGAGCTCCTGTGTGGCCATGGCGGGCCTGAGGTGAGTACTTGGCAGATGTGTTAATTGTTCATCTGAAACTTGTGACTTAAGATATTAATTTACAGTTTCTTTTCTCTCTTAAATAGCTAAAATCATGACAAGGAATCTAATACACAGGTGTAAGCCACTCGCACTTGCTTTTCCTCACCTCCTTAATGAACAAAGCTCAAGGTGGTTGTTTTGGCTTGGGAGGCAAGAATTCAGGTTCTCAGTTGCATTAGCAACAGTTACTCTGGTGGGGGTAGAAACCTTTCAGCATTGCATCCATCCGCGGCTGTCCATGAATGCTACTGTTGTTTCCTGAACTCAGGTATCTTTGGAGCCCACTTAGCTATGATATTTTGAGTAGATTTCATGTGTTGCTGTTGCTTTATTGTGCTTTTAAAAAAAAAAAAAAAGAAGAGAGAGAGAGAAAGAAAGAAAAGCTTTTAAGACAGGTCTTTTGAGACCTACCCTCTTTCTTACTGTTGTTTGACCAGTAAAAAAAAAGTATGGCAGGATTCTAGATTAATATCTTCAAACAGTGTTGCTGTTAGCAGGGGTACTGGAGTATGAGATGTAAATGGAGTTCTGTGCTCTCCCTCCAGTTCTGCCAGTGCCCTTGACTAGTCACCACCCTCTGGATACAGTTTTGCTGTTGCAGTTTGTAGTAACCCTCTCCCATCTCCCAGCGGGTATCCTGCAATTAATTGAAGTATGTATCTAAGTAGCATTAGCATGAAGGTTGAAAGTCGCCAGGGACAAAGCTGTTACTAGGGTAGGAATAAAGGTCAGGCCCTTGCTGACATGGTTGTCTTGATTAATTACTACACTAATGTCTACAACTCCACTTCAGCAAATATAATTTGACCTCATCTTCAATTTTGTTCATTTTTTTTGGTGACTAAGCTGCAGGAGACCTGATGAGAGGAGCTATGTGAAAATAAGTGAAAACCACTGCCTCCCTCCATCCTTCTGCTCAACCAGTCGTACACATGGCTCCTCTGTTGGCTTCCTTTACCCTTGCTGGTGGTGGAGGGCTTTGCAGATAAGTCCCCTGGACAGTTCAAGAACTCCTCACCATTTTCCAAGAAAACACTCCTTGATTAGGGATGTGAAGAATAATATCCGATTACTTGAATTAGTTCTTAGTAATTCCTACATGCTGTGGTGGAATTGGCTGAAGGGGAGGATTATGTTTGATACTGTTTTCCCACAGTTTTTTTTTTTATGTGGGGAAGAACAAGACAAGTACTGGAAAATGTTAGGAAGTTTTTATTCCTTTAGTGTCATCACCTCCTTATGGAACTGAGTAGTCATCTGTGACTGAGGAGAGTAGATGGCTGCTTTGGATTCTGACTGATGCTGCTTTGGGGTTCAGTGGTTCAAGACAACCCCTTCTGAACACCAATGCTGTTGGGGGCACTTTAGGAATCACTGCTGGCGTGCCAGGAGGATGCAGCAGGGCTTGGACTGGAGCAGAAGGAACAGTGAGTGAATGTGTGCAGCGAAGCCCGATGACCCGAGCCATCCATGGGCAGCAAGAGGGAAGTTTCCTTGCAAGTTGCTACCCAATGGGAAATCAAAGAAATGAAGAAAATCTCTCCTTGTCTCCTATTCAACTCTTAGTTCTGGTCTGTTGTATTTTCTATTCCTTTGTGATTACGTCCGTGTATCAGTCAGGTATTGTTTTCTGCTTGAGTTGGGAATGTTCCCTAAAGCTGTTTGCAGTGCACAATACTCTTATTCTCTTTCCCAGGCCAATTTCCGAGTGAATTTTGGCAGATTACACAAGTGCAGAATGTTTACCGTCCTGTCTTACATCATCATTTTCCTGTATCATTTATTTTCCCTTTGACAGATTTTTAACACTGTCAGCCTAATATGCATCAGGGGTTGAAGCCTATTACCATAATGCAATGCACTGTGGGTAATCCCATGCAAATAGTTCTGTGGAAAGTCATGCAAAATTATGTGCTTCCCCCAAAAAAGAGAAAAAGAGGGGGAGGGGACGAAACAAAAGATTTCTTTTTAACAGTTTGTTCTTCGGATTTCAGAGCAGCTGCCAGAGGCAAAGGTTTAAATTTTGTTTCACATTCAGAACTATATGCACTGATGCTCCTCCTCACAGGACGGAGTGCTAAAAAGACAGTCATGCACTGCAGTGGATTTTCTATGAATGTCTCTGATATTTAATGTTTAGTTTTATACTGTTACTATCACATTAGTTTTTTTCAAAGGAAAAAACGTGTGTGCATGTTGAAGTGGGCAAAGCAAGAAGAAATCTCTGTTGTTGATTTTTTCCAAATTCATTATACAAACTCTTCAGGAAGCATCAGTTTTTTGATGAACTTAGGGTTCATCAAATATGTCTTGAAAGTAGCAGATCTTATGTGGCGTTTTTATATATATATTTTTTTCTCTCTTGTTCCCTGTTACCAAGATCACTTGCTTGGAGGCTGGCTACTTTCTTCCTGAAGTCTGTACTCTTCCCCAAGCTGAAACAGTAACCCTTCTTTTTTGACAGAACAGTTGATTGGAGTAGAAATTATTACAGTGTCACAAACAGAGGATTTCAGTGGAAATCAAAAAGGCAGGTTGAAGAGGACCCCAAAGTAAAATCCAGGTTGAAGAAGGCTCCTAAGGAAAGTACAGCTTGCCCTTATGCACATTTTCCTAGGTAGAACAGCTGCAGGATGAGAAATTCCCAAAGCTCATAATCTGGTGACAGTCTCATCTCTGTGGAAAAAGGTTTGCGTGCTTTGCTGTGAATGGTCAAGAGATGTTCAGAGACTCAGTGACTTGTATTTTATTCGTGCATGGCCTATATGCTTCTCACCTGAGGCTCTCAGAAGTGAAGCATTGATTAGCTACAGTGCATTTGCTTCCTGTTGGTCTCTGAAAAAGCCCAAGTAGAGATATCCAATGTAGAACTGGGGGAAGCATAAGCTGCTTTTGTCTGAGTTGTATCAGTTATCCTACTTGCCGGAGATAACTCCCCCTTGCCCTCACTCTGTCTCTCTGATCTTGACTTCCTTTCTTCAGTCTGTTCCTTAGAGTCTTCAAAGACCTGACTTTTTTTTTCTCCCTCATTCTCTCCAAAAGCACCAAAAGTGAAGACAGTAAACTGAGCGTCTGCTGGTGGAATTATAGTGAAAGGGCTCATAGGTGGTTTGCAAAAGTCTGGGTCCAGCTGCTGGGTCTAGTAGAGACTCCTCCTTGGGAAACAAGTCCAGCTGTCTAAGGCCACGTGCAGACTCTGCTGGTTGAGTTCTTGGGAGGAAGCATTGCAGGCCCAGCTCTCCTGCAGCAAGGTACAGCCCTGAGATTTGTTTTCTATTGTTTCTTCCTTTCAGTAATCACCTTTCCAGCCAAAAGGGAAATA
This sequence comes from Crypturellus undulatus, assembly GCA_013389825.1. Taxonomy (NCBI): domain Eukaryota; kingdom Metazoa; phylum Chordata; class Aves; order Tinamiformes; family Tinamidae; genus Crypturellus; species Crypturellus undulatus. The sequence continues at coordinate 327,827 of VWPW01003897.1, read as the reverse complement.
TTAAGACTATTGATTGGTATTTCTGACTCTGTTTACTCCATATCACAGGATGGGTGGGCTGGCAGTGAAATGGACCTTTAAGTTTCTACTGCATCTGAAAACTTTTTTTATTCTGTTTCACGTCTCTAGGGCTCATTTCAGGATGTCCCTCCTCACTTTGCCTCTCAGTGAAATTATCAGTGTTTTGTCTCTTGGGCCTTCTGTTACAATCTCTCATTGAGCTCATTTTCTCGCATATTCTTTAATTTCGTGGTCTCTTTACATGGCATTGCTGTAGCACATGTCACATGAATCTACATTAAAGGAAATCTGAAAGAGGGCCCTGCAATATTTTTGCCTGAATTATCCTTGCTGTTATCAGCGATTCTGTAGGTGGCATGTATGGAGTATTGAAAAAGACAAAGAAATGGACATATTTTCACTGTTACTGCACATTTTTCTATGAAATATGACAAGCAGCAAGAATTACTCCAACTCCTGTGTTGGAGTAATTGTTCTGACATCTGTAAGGAAGCAGCCAACAAACTCCTTGCTTGTGCTGCTGTCTTTAATTTTCAAAGGGACTGGTTACAAAGATAGGGAAAACTCTCTCCTGTGCTGTCCCTCTCAGGTGTAGATGCTTTTTATGCTTCTCCATGTGCCTGTGGCTTGGAAATCAATGGCTCTTTCGTTGTTTCAAAAGTGTCAATACGGTAAACTGTGGAATCGCAGTGGTTTCCTGTCACTGATCCTGAGGTTTTAGGGAGCAAAAGGTAGGGACCAGCAACGCCCAGCTTTGATGGTCTTTGCTGAAGCTGACCAAAGAGAATTTCTGATATGGGAAAAAAAAAAATAGCCTGAGGAGTCATTTATAATTTAGGAAAAAACGTGGCTCTTGGGTTGTACCAACATAAGGGCTGGATTTATGATGCGTAAAAGGTTGTAATAAAAAGGAGTTGTAATGGAGCTGTAGATGGCCCTGTGCCCCCCTCTCTCACCTGTGGATCACTGAATGAAAATCTAATCTGATGTTTGTTTTAAGGGCACTCGCACCCAGGGGATCTCGGGGAAATCTCACGTGATCACGGACACAGAATGATCCTCTGGGAGGCTGGTGCCTGGGCAGAGGAGTCACCAGCTCTGCTCTAGGGTGCCTAGCAGAAGGTTTGGGAGGAAATAGGGGCTTTTGACTAGAGCAGGCTTAGAACTGGAAGAGGAGTGTTCTTGAAGTGATGACCAAAAGGCTCAGGAAGAAAATAACGGGCACTTGGGCTTGAAATAATAAAAATTGTGCAGGCCAAACTATAGATGCATCTCAGAGTTATCTGTGCTGCCTTGGAGTATCAAGTGTTATTTTATACTTGGCCAATGCTGTAAATCACAGGGGTCAAATGCAGGTTTTGTTCCGGCAGGAGTTGTAAGGGAACTAGGGAAAAAAGGATTTGAAATACTGGGGAGGAAAAAGTGGCCAGCAGACTTAGATAGCAAACTGTCTGGCCCATGTTTAACAAAGTGCTAATTGACTCCTTATGTTTGAGGACTTCTTCTAGAGACAGAGAACCACCAATAACAGAGCTAGTGCCACTGGAGTAACATAGGGAAAAGGAACCACAGTGCTTGTGAAGGGTTAATTGAGCCTTGATAATATGGTGAAGTTTTTTGTTTTTCTATATTTTGAAAAGGTGTTGGAGAATGAAGGTGAAATGGTAAAATTTCACCCATGGTTTCCAGGAGTAAACCAAGATTATTTCATATAGTTATGCAATTTGGATTGCTGTATACCCAGAGGAGTCGAAGGTGATGAGAAAACTTCCTGAAGAGAAAAAATATCAAGAAACTGGGGGAGTTATGGAGTGAGACGTAAGAGAACTACTTGTATAATCTAAACTTAGTTAAAAAGTTGGAATAATAGATGGGAGATGTGCTTTGTCCTTGGGATGTCAGAAGTTGATAGTGAGATTAGTCCAATTATCAGTCTGTAAATTGATTTTTATATTTAAAATTAAATTTTAAATATAATAATTTTAAATTTAAATTTTTATATTTAAATACCACAGGGCAAAGAAAGCAGCAAGGAGATGCACTGTTTGCAGCTGATGCAAATTATAATGTAGCAAGAGGACTGAAAGATGGTGGGTGCTAGAATGTGTGATGAAACATAGACAATGGCAGGATAAAGCATGTCTGAAGAAATAGTTTAAAGCATCCGGACACATGGCTGGGCTCTGAATTAGCTGTAACCATCCAGGAGAAATAAGAAGCTATTAGAGACCTTGATAAAGATGTCTGCTCCATGCAGCAGCAGCACTAAAGAAAAAAGTGAATAAGATGCCAGTATGTGTAAAGAAAGAGGTAGACATGGGAGATATAATATCCCTCTGGGTATGAATGGTGGTGCCTCCTGGGGAGGGTTGTGTTTGTTATGGGTCGTTTCCCCTGGAAGAGACAGGCAGGGATCAAGGGGAGCAAGGAGGAGCGCATGAAAGTGTTTAGTGGCCTGGAAGGCGGCTTCAGTCTGGGAAAGAACTAAGGATGCTGGAGCCATTGAGTTAAAGGGAAGGACTAGAGAGCGGCAGCGTGCCAAGGTGACGCGCAGCACTGTGGGACAAGAAGCTTCCCAGGGATGTGGGTGTTTGGTGGCAGCGCAGCAGGCAGCGGCACGTGAGTTCTCCAGCAAAGCACGCCAAGTTTGCTGTGTCATTTTGGTCAATTCACATTTTCATCACCTCTGAAGTGGGAACAGCAGCTTATGTCTCTTGGGATGAGAGGGAAAGGATCTAAGGTTCCTCCATTGCTCTTTATAAAACCCTGAGTTCTTGTGATAGAAGGTATTGTGGGAGTTCCCACTATTATTACTTGAAACGTTGAAAGACACATAAACATATCTAGTGTTGTGTGGTTATAATACAGTGAGATGAAGGCATTTCATGAAACTAAGATGCAACAATCAGTTCTCTGTATAACACGCAATTAAACTGTGGATCCCCATAGTGATAGCCTTATGAAGACAAATACATTATTAAGGTGTTTTGGGTTTTTTTTTTTTTTTTTTTTTTTTTTTTTTTTCTCCAAAAAAAGCTTAGATGCTTTAAGAATATGAATAGTATCTACATATATCTAAACCAGGATAGAATTATAGGCATCATAAATCCTTTTGTTTCAAGAGATGTGGTGATCTCTAGCAAGAATTGGGAAATTATTTTACTGCCGTAGTGAAATATGGTCAAACTGGATAAATCGTTATCTGAAAATTAGGCTTGGGTGGGCCCAAGGGTCATGTTATCTTTCTGTACACTGAAGTTATTTACACAGGCAAACTCCTAAGTGGAAGTGGAGGAGGAGGCAAAGTAATCCAGGGATTAGACTGCCAAATTAAGACTTGAAAAAATTCAGCTTTTCACTTTCTCAGGCTGCTTTTTAGAGCAAATTCATTTGACACGGGTTCTCAGACATATTTAAAGCTCGACTTGCATTTAATCTTTCAATACCTCAGGCTCTAACCTATCTGTGACTTGTTCAAGGGTGCGCTATTTTCAGATAGAAGAAAGCCTCTGTGTGGGAAGAAGTCACAGATACAATGCTGATGGGTTTTCAAGGCATTATTTCATGGGGGCAATAACAGGGAACCTGAGGGAAATACTGGGAGCCTGGTGGAAAAAGGGTGTTCTTGGGTGAAGCACCTGGTTGCCATTTCTGTAAGGCAACTTCGTTTCAGCACTATGTCCTGGGATTCCTGTGTGACCCTCGTTCAGTTTCCTGTCTGCAAAACTAGAGGTTTGACATATCCTGGGGCAGCATTTGTTTTCTTTGAGGAACTAGCAGGTATTTCCACCTTAGAAAAGCACAGGTAATGCTGTTGCCTTTGTTGTCTCTCTTGAGGAGTTTCCCGTGTCCAAAAGTGCTCAACTTCTCAGCTCCCTCCACATGCAGTAACAGGCTGGTGAGGAGCGTCAGACTGCTGCCCAGACAGCACACAGGTAATGCTGGTATCAGGCTGCACTCCCTGATCTCGCTGCTCTGTTTGGGTCAGGATTTATGAAGTTCTTTACCCAGGCAGCATGAAACAGAGCAGATGCCTCCTAAGTGCCTCTTCTGGCCTGGTGTGTCGTTCGCTCGTCCTGTTGGGTTGCATTGAGGAGGAAGTGAGAGATGGGTCAGTGCCTGCAAAGAGAAGACTCATCTGTTAATGCCAGGTCAGGTCTGTTCAAAGCCTGACACCAGCTGCTTAACGTGTCTCGTGGTAATGAATAGGACAGAAAACCCATGGCTCTTCTATTGGAAAGCAAGAGCCCTGGAAGGGATAGTATCTTCCTGCCTTTCTGGTTTGTGTATGTCCAGGGAAACAGGTGAGATGGATGTAGAGGATTCCATTAGCTTCCCTCTTGTTTTTATTCCTCTACACCAACATCCATTGCCCTCAGCAATGTCCCTGTCTTCCTCATCCATTTTCTTCTTCCATCCTTTTGTATTCAGTTTCTTACTTCAGCCCCTCTCATCTTTCTAGAAATCCTTGCTAGCCTGTGTATTTTTTTTTTCTAGCATTCTCCACCTTTTCTACTCACTCAATCCTCTTGAAATTCTATGGCCCAAATACCCATTCTGATGCTCCATCTCTTTTGCATGCCACACCTGCTGCTTAAGGAGCTCGGGGGCATGAGAAAACGTGGCTTGTTCTCTGCTCTCCTCGTTGTCTGCACAGCCAGTTTCCCAGCGTGTGCCTGCGCGTTTCCCTTCACGGGGGATGAAAGGACAGTATCTTTCAGATCTGATCCAAACTAAACACTAGGCTGCGGACACCAGGCTCCAAATGTTTCATTCAACTCCCTGGTTTATCCTCTGTAGCCTCCAAATGGTTTCTATTAGTATTCTGACTGAGACCTTGCTGATGGAATTAGTGGGAAACCAGACTGTCAATTTATTTATACCCGGCCTGGGCACATAACCGCTGTGCATGTGTAAAGCTATTGAGATGCAGAGAGAATACTCTGTGTGTGCGTGTGTGTGCTGACGGGAAGCGAGTGTGCTGGGAATACTGCTGCCCTAAGGCTGAACAAGTGAGCAAAAGTGTGAGGAAATGTGGGGGTCTTGTAGTGTGCTAGGGGTCCCTTTTCTCTGAATCCAGGGAGCAATTGCTTTCTCTGTAATCCTCTCTTTACTGGTGTGTATTAACGTCTTTAAACTCTCTCAGGTGTAATGCTGGTTTACTTAGTTTCCTGGTTAAATCCCTGCTCCTCAGTTTGCTGGGACAGTGTCAGTAAAGGATCCCATGAGAATCCTGCTGCCCCACACGCTACCTCAGCAGCAGTTTTTGCAGAAAAAGGAGGAATTGACTGCTCAAGCTAGGCCAAAGTTAATAGGCTGTTTATTTCATTCATCGGTTACTTGCCTCTGGAATTAGTTTCTTGGTATAAAAAGTTAAAAAAAAGAAAAAATAATTGGTGTGCCTTAGGTATCATCTCCTTCCATGCAGTCTTGACTGCTTAAAATCATGAAATGGGATTAGCAAAAGTTGTTGAGAAGTTTTCTCTGGTAACCACGAAACAGTTAACCCGTTCATCTGTCTCACATCAGGATACCACAGAAAACTGCCCGAGAGAGCCCATGGGACCAATGGACGTATTTGTGTTGCATGGTGGAGCCTGATGCGTCAAGCTGATGCTGGTCCAAACTGGTATTTTCATGTAACAAAGCATACCTGTCTAGAGATAGGAGCTGATCCTCAGCATTAGACAGCTTTGTTAGCATGTCCCTGAGCTAATTAGGACTGATTAGCTTGTCTGCAGTGTTCCGCTGTGGATACTGTTTCCTGTGCTAGAATTTGCTTGGTTATTTGCCAGCTCGGAAGTCTTCACGCCACTGCTTGGGGAGACATGTCCGAAGGCGGACAGCTGAGAAACACTGAGCTGGGGAGAAATGAAGCCGTGGGGAGTCCAGAGCAGCAGGAGAGAGGAGTAGGGGCAGAGCAGCTCCCTCTTGCAAGGCCTTGTGCTGCTACTGTGTCTACATCATTTAAGAGACTGCAGAAGCAGCTTCACTGCCTTGGAAGGCCATTTCCCACGGCTTGTTAACCATGGGTGCAGTGCCTCTACTGAAAGCCCTGCTCTTCTGCATCTCCCATGCACTGTTTTTCAATGTGTGTTTGTGTTGCACAGCTGCAAGAGAAGACCTGGCCCAGACAAGCGTGGCCTTTTAGCAATGCAGGTGAGATGGGTACCAGCCACTGTATCAGCTTCTTGCTTTGCGGGGAGGTGCTGTCAGTAATGTTAGTTTGGTGCATCTGCTGCGAACAGCTTCAAATCTAGTGAGTCAAGTTATACCCCTTCAGCTCCACCCTGCAAGCAGTGGAGGGAGGAAGGCGAGGAAGAGGATTATCTGAGTTTGATCAGAGTTTTAAAAGCTAAAAGTCTGTCAGGGTTCCAAGAGAATAAAATGTGTTAACAAGTCATCCTGTAGCTGAGGTTTCTAGCTGTTGCTCCTGAGCTGTCTGGGATCAAAGCAATATGGGTCCATCACAGAGCAGCTAACTTCAGTGGGTGAACAATTACTGTCTGAGGCTTCTCAGGTATATTATAGTTTTTTTTATTATTATTTCTCTGCTCATAGTTTCTTGAGGCCTCTTCATATCCTGAATAAAGCCCTGGGGGTTCATAAAGTCACAGGCTGAGTTTTAGCGCAGTCACTACTTGGCGGCGTCTGGATTGATAGGCATTTAATGTGGTGCCTTGATCGGGAAGCAGAGCCCTGAGATGCACCCCAGGGAGAGCCTCAAGATGTTCTCTCTATTTTTTGTCCCTGAGAAGATACCTCTTTTTGCTGTAGAGATGACATATTTTTCTCAGAAATGTCACCTCTTCTTCCTGCCCACTGTAAGTCTGCCACACTAAAAACCTTAAGTATTTTGAAGTAAAATAACAAAACATTTAGGAATCTATTCAGAATTGCCAAGCACTTGTTTTTTTTCATCTATGAGCCTTGGTTCTCACATTTCTTTCTCTGTTTTACTAAAACTATTAATTATTACTATACTTCATTGTACCTGGATCTTATGTGGAAAAGCTTGCAGTGAAGATACCTGTGATGGGAGAAGAAACAGCATCAGAGATTATGCGTTTTGATAAAAGTAGCATTTAAGAGACTGTCCAGAGAGTAGAAGCCAGTTCTCGACAGATCCCAGCAAAGATTTGAGCACAGGTGTACAGCTACACTGGTGTGGAGCACACACTTTGCATATGGCTGTTCCCAGGGTAGTGATGGGGATTTCTGACATAAGAAGGAATTTGGGATTGGGAGCTGGGAACTCTTGTCAGGAAGTTGGCTGCAGAATTTTATGCCCATAAAGCACTTTGGGTTAATATAGAAAGAGGCAACAAATGTTGACTGATTGATTCTACTGCTAAAGAATTGGTGTTTAAAGAATGCGTGTGATATTGTCTCTAAATGCCAAAGAGGAGGATTTTCAGTTGATTAGTGTTGTGAGGTTTTTTGGTTTGTTTTCCTCATCTATCTAAGCTCTTTTGACCTCTGGCCACCTCTCTGCTTCCTTAAAACTACTCGTGCTTGTGCTGACTTCTATGTAGGCCCTTGGGGATGCTCTTTCTTTACTAAACCTTTTTTCTTTATTCATTTTTATTTTACATCTGTGAAAAAGCAAATATGTAAGATGTGTAATCAAGCCTCCTCCAATGAGGATCCCCAATTTGCAGAAGTCACTTGAAAGATGATTCTGAAAATCCAAATACTGTTTGTGCATCTCTGTGTCTGCCTGTCTCTGCTAGAGACACACGAGCTTTTAATAGACTGTGAAATTCCTCAGAGGTGTTTGTTATTTTGCAATTACTTTGCTATTGATTTTCTTAAAAAACAATTCATAACTTGTTAAAGATCTTTTTCCTCTTTCCCCTTTTCATCTCTGCCACTGTCCAGTGTTTACAATTATCGAGCCTATTTTGTTTCCCAGTTGCTTAGGGAGATGACTCTTCTAAACAGAGAAAGAAGGGATGAGTCCTAGTGATTTGTAAAGCTGGGTAGGATCTTAGCCTAAATTTTACAATTATTTCTACAAAGGCAGTCTCTATTTGCCTCTATTTCCCATTTTTGTAATAGAATAGCTCCCTTTTAGAATAGGTTATGTAGACAAAGAGTTGTCAGTTACTCAAATGGAAGGACCTTAGAACATTAGTTGAGCTGTCTGTCTTCTGCAGAACTGTCTTGTTTCTCTCCATGCACCTGTGAATTTCAAATTCAACACTAACTTTCTGATTTTCTCCATCAGGGTCTGCAGCTGGGAACTCAGGAGCTGGAGGAGATGGGAAACAAATTTTGCCTTGGTCTGCTAATCCTACATCTCAAATCCTTGCCCTGCAGCAAGGAAGTGATGGCACAAGCAGCACTCCTGCTGGATCTGGAGGAAGAGATCACAGACCTCCGGACACACAGGTCAGTGATAGGAATATTCAGAGGATTTTCCTGTAGGTCACGTTGTTGGGGGTTGCATTTTGAGTTTAGATTCACAGAAATCACTCTCGTTGTGTCTGAGATCTGCCTGTTGGGAACTGGAGTGTATTGAGAGTTACTGGAAACACAGGGGCAAGTGAGTCCCAAAAGGTCAAATGAGTGTCTCTGAAGCCATTCATGCGGTAGAACAGATAAAAGAAAGGAACCTGGTTTGTATTTTTCTACCAATTTCAGTTCTTCTAAAGCTGATTACTAGACCATGAGGATAGTACCTCCCTCAAAAATTATCAGCAGGGAACCTTCTGCTCAATGTGGTGTCATGTCATGTTCTATCTGCCTTAGCTCCTCCATGGTGGGGGACGGCTTACAAGAAAGGAAGACGTCTCTGAGCTGCACAGTAGGGGACAAATATTGCAGATTCACAGAGAAGTTTGTCAGAAGATCCAGAAATCATAGGCCTGATTTTCTTGGACATTGCTTGTTTCTCACTTCTGAAAGAGGGATTGTCTGTTCAAACTCCTTTTGTTCAAAGTGTAGAGAGCGTAAAGAAAAGAGAGCACAAAGAATCCACCCAAACTTCCCCTGATTAATTTCTTGTGCTGCATCTGCAGGATCCCCAAGTCTGACTCCTTTAGGAAAGGTGAGAATAATTTCAGTATTTCCATACATAACTGTTCATACTCTGGAAAGTAGAATGTATATAAAACATCCAATACTATCAGATTTTGTGGTAACTGCAGAAGACAGTAGAATTAGTTTTTAAACTACCAACACTCCATTCTTCCTAAACTGATAAAGCTGGCTTTAGTTGGGGAAGCAACAGAGAATAATTTCCCCTGGTGTAATGATTAATGTCTAGTAAGCTGCAAGCTAAAGGAGGTTTCTGTAATTCCCCCTTATGCTACCTAAGAGTAAGATGAAACTTAGTCTTTATAGAGTAGGATTAACTAAATGGTAAACACATGTACCCTTCAGCTTCCTGCAGAGACCTCTTGTGATGGAGAATCATTTTTTTGTTTTTAATCTCAAACTTTGTGAATGGAAAAGAAGACCTAGAAAGAGCTGTCCTCCTGCTCATAAGTGTGCCCTCCCTCTTCTGTGTTCATTCACTGTTTCCCTTGAGGCTACTGTTCCCATTGAAAACATTATGCAGTTCTCTGAGCTAGATTCATAGAAACTCATTTAGCAAATTAATACTGTGTTCTCCCATTCAAAATACTGCATAATAAATTCCAATGAATTATTACTAAAAGATTTTTTTTGCGAACTCCTTGGCCTTTGTGCTTCTCTTCCTCCCCCTTCCTGCAGCAAGCTCCTGCAATACCATATCTGCATTAACTACAGGTGGAACTAAATAATTCACTTCTTCCAAAGGTATAAATTGGCCTCACAAACATACTGTTGCCAGGCCCCTGGAAGAATCACTAACTTTGCATTTCCAGCCACCCCACGGTGCCTTGCAATCCACTTGGGCATTCAGGAGTCTGGTGCTGGAAAAACTAAATGCTGTGTATGTTGGACATGTTTTGTGATAATAGGCTTCATGCTTCACTTGCTGTAAAGGTGAATGGGTTTTAGCCAACACTGTCCAGGTAACTTTACAATGAAAATGGGCAGTGACTGCTCACTTGCAGTGGGTTGAAGAGGCAGAAAGCAAGAGCAACCTGCTACATCATGGGTATCATCCCCTGCCTTCTTTGTGGATTAAGCTCCTGGCATGTTCTCTGCCCTTCAGGTTGTGCTTAAGTGTTGTATCTGTTGCAGTAATTGTAGCCATTTGTTCAGGAGATGTGTCTTATATGTTGAGACAGGCCTTTGTGAAGTCATTAAACACTTTCTGTTGACTCAGATACTGTTCATCTCCTGAGTTTCTCCATCATAATTGTACCTTTCTTCAGTAGAGCCTCATTTCTTCACACCTCAGATGGTAAATACGCCTCGCTGTGCTGCTAATCACAAGCAGAATGCCTACTCGCTGTTCCAGTCCGTTGTCCAGATGTGATCTTTTCATCATCTTTGTGCTGAGCTCAGTAAGGTGGCTCAGTGTATGGATGGGAAATCCAGGAATTGGCAGGAAGGATTTGCAGGTCCGTAAGAGCTCTGCTTCCTCTTGTTCCATACAGTGCTGACGTGCCCCTTGGATGGCAGGTGCTATTGAGCTGTTGGATTTCTCATCTCTTACTAGAGTGCAGCCTTCTGTGATTCTGGTTGTGCAAGCAGGGCCACTTGTCAGTTAAGTCATGTGGCTAAAGTGCTATTCACATCAGGCTTAAGTGAATTTAAGCAAGTAAAGCAGAAAAGGAGGAGGAGGAAATTTTGAACAAAATTCATAGATGGAACGAAACCTGTTCATGCCATCTGGGGCATCTTTAAAACTGTCTTTGAATAGCAGCATTATACTTCTGTACTGTGATAGTAAATGACTCCCTAGCCTGTTTACTTGGATTTTCCTGTAGTTACAGGGAAATACAGATTTCATTTTTTGCTATTGTAAGTATTTATTTTGACTATGGGAACTTGTTGTCGGGTGTTCCAGCAGCCGTGGCATTGGGTACCCCAGCTGTCTAGACAGTTGGACTCCGGGGAGTCCTCCAACACATCGATGAAAATGGAAGTGCTCAGATGCTCTTCCGTCATTTTGTGAATTTCCTCCCAAGAGGTGGGGGTGGAAGAAAAAACAACAAAGCAAAGGAATTATTTGACAGTTTTGATCTATGTCTATTTGATTAAAGCTTCATTTTCCTTTAAGCAAAGATCTGGGTATCTTTAACTTCAGTGATCTGGGGACATTAAATACCCTGTGGCAACCTTCTGTGGAGGAGGTTGTTGATTCTACTCTTTAGCTTAGTCACCAATTGCGCTATTGGTAAAGGAATTTCAAACTTCTGCTTCATGACTGTTTCTGGGTGTAGCATTTCTGTATTTGGATGCCTAAATTGAAGTGTCCTGAAAATGCTTTACCTACGTAGGCAAAACTGCTGTGTTGTGCTGGTGGTGCAGAATATGGGGTAAGAGGAATTTTGAGGGTANTTTTTTTTTTTTTTTTTTTTTTTTTTTTGAGGGCATAGTGTAACACTAACAGAATATCAGGTGTGAGAGCATCCAGGCTGGGCTTTGAAATGGTCTCACATTGCTATACCAGGTAGGATCAGGAATATAGGCAATCCTAAAGTCAACACCTTGTGAGAGTATTTCCTCCTGTTGCCCAGAGAAAAAAGCTCAAATCGTGACTTCAGATGTATTTTAGACTTCATATTTCACTGCCACTCTATGCCTTTAGGAGTATGCTTTCCAAATAAGAAAGTGAACTTCTTTTGGCCACTCCTTCATCCTTTTCGTTCTGCACTCTTCAGCATCTCTTCTTTTTTTATTACAAGAATACAAGCCCAGAGACTTCTTTGGAGGCTTTGCTGAGCAACACAGCCTAAATGAATATATTTGGTATTTAGAAGGCTTTTGTGTAGCTGTGCACAGGTGAGCCACTGTAACTGAGCAACTTTTCATTAACACTTTCTGGAGCTGACCCTATTTTCCTCCTATTGATTTTTTCCTATGAAACATCTTGGGAGCTGCACAGCTTTTGTTGATTGTTAGGAGAAGCCAGCCCCAGCTGTGCCAGACTAAGTACAATTATTCACGCTTATTTCAGGCATAATTAATTTACCATCTAATAGTTAAATAGTAGCAATTTAAATAGCAACAGAAAGGAAGGAGAGAAAAAAAGCAAATGGGAGAGAAAGAAATCATAGAAGATCATAGGATCATAGAAGAATCTTTAAACACACACAGCAGTACTCTTGCTTGCTAGTAACTGCTCAAGTACTCTTGAGGTTGCTCAAATCACTGTACACCACAAATCTGACTGGACTGTAGGTAATGAACTTGTATATATTCAGCAAAACAAATGTGTTCTGCATTGTACTTTTTGTGAGGCCAATTGGGGTAGCACTTGCTTCCATTACAGCTCCTCATGCTGATGAGTATGTGTGTTTCTGTGGCACAATCCTTTTGCATTAATGTGAGATATGGGGGCCACATACATGCTGGGATAGAAGTATAAAGCTGGTTGCTAGCAGGGGGTCAGAAGTGATTCCCCATTATGATATCTCCCAGGTGAATGTATTATGAGATATAGGTATTCCTCTGGCATGGCCTTTATAGGCCAGAACAGTGATCGGTATAGACCGCTACATGGTCTATAGATGGTCTCTTTGAAGGACAAGAAGCAGAGTGGTTTCAGGCAGGAATGGTGTGAATAGACTGTTGGTCATCTTTAACCTGGCCAGAAATAGGATTTCAAACTAAACGTGTTCTGATTCTAGTGTTGAAAAGGCAGGATTAGAATACTATATGGGTACACTTAGACTATATGTGTGCTACAGCAGTAGGTGAAGCACCACTTGAGTTTGATGTGAGGCTCGGACATAACAGCAGAAAACAGCTGTGTCAGTGCAAATTTATTGATGAGCTTTGTCCTTTGTTTTCATATGTTTGAGCAACATCAGAGGATAAGCAAACATTTCCAGGGTGGGAATCCTTGAGTCTGTGCTGGTGGGATCCATGGATGAATAACAAGGCTATATCGAAAGCTCTTGGTGCTGTAGCGTTTACATGTGGTACTTGTCCGAATGGTGTTCCCAGATGCACAAAGAACTTCAGAGACCTGTGAAAAAACAAAGTAAGCAGATCTTTCATATTGGTATGTGCTGCTGGTATTCTTTAGGGCAGGGGAAAACGATAATGAGTAGGCTGGTAGCTAGACAAAATAAGGTCCCGGTCCTTCTGAAGAAAGTATATTTCTGTGGAAATAGAATGTGTGGTTTTTTTGTTGTTGTTTTTTTTCTACTCTCTTTCTGAATTATCTTCTTTGTTGTAATTGTCATTTAAGGCCACCATTAATTAATCTGTCCATAGCTCCCAATAGATTCTTTTGAAGAACACACTCATGTAGGTGAAAATTAGAGCTGGTGAGAGTCAAAACAGGCTTTACCTCCAACTCTGACCTCTTGCATGCTGGAGAGTTAATCAAAGAATGTAAATCATGGGACAGGAGACTCTTTGATGTTGGTTTCAAGCATTTGAGCTTTTAGAGTTCTTGCCTCTTCTGGACTCAGCATGGGGGCCCAGATGTCCAAGCATTGCAGAATTTAAAAGCAAACCAAAAAGAACCTGTGAGACTGTAGAGCAGAGTGTCTACTCACGTGCATCATGAGCCTCCCAGGCTTCCTGCACAGCAGGGATGGTGGCAGCAGCACATGCATTTCTGCTGCCTACGGTGAAGATTTCCTGTCAAGGGCAAAATACAGAAGCTTCAGCCCCTTTATAAACCATCAGTGGGACCTAGAATTTCCCCAGACCATAAGTTTCTACCCATTTGAATGAGCCAGACAGGAAGAACTAAGGAGAGCCAAATTGTTCTGATAGAGCAGTGCTCCTAGGGATGCTGTGTCACCATCTCTGTTTCCTTTCTCTGCAGAGGGAACAAGAGAGCAAAGATTTCTGCTTTTGAGACAAGTAGCTTCTGCATGTCCATTTGGTCTGATGTCCAGCCTGCAAATGAGTCTGACCAGGATCTAGGAGTAAATCAGGAAACTTAACAGGTCAAATAAGAAACTCAATGGTTAAAGGAAGAGAGAAGATGGAGAAATTCATAATTAAAGCTGCTGAGTTTCAGCAAAAGGAGTGTGTAGCCTAGAAGGAAAGCGGGTGGGTGAGCAAAGTATCATATTTGGAGGTGAGGGTTGGCACTTGAGCAGCGTTTTGAAGTACTCCACAGCCACCTCCGCTGACATCTCAGCGGATTGTATATTCTGTGAGAGGCTCTGGCTGTTCAGGGTATTGTGGCTGTGAGTCACACCCAGACTTTGCAGCTTGTTGCTGCTCTAGATACTGTGAAAAGAGACGTGGCAGAGGTGGTGAGAGAGACATGAGATAAATAGGTGCAGGCTGTTGTTGCAAGGCCCAGCATGGACGTGTGCACCTGGATGAGCACGTGCACCTACAGAGATAAATGAGTAAGCCAGACCCTTGTAGCCTCCTGGAAACAATATGGTTTAACTAGGACCTTTTGGTTAAATGCAGCATTGACAGACAGAACTGTGAGAATTATGCTGGAGCTGAGACTAGGATACGATGGGAAGAATCCATGTAAAATTATTATTATTATCTTTTACCAGCAAAGCAAGGATGTGCTCAAGCTAAATTCCCAGTTCCAAGATAAAGACCCATCCATTTTGTGGTCAAGGCCACTCTGTAGCACTGAGAAATATGGCAGAGATATGCGATCCCTTCTGAAATGTGCAGGACAGAGCACTGACACGCTCAGCACTGTCACGATGCAGTGGCAGAGGTGGGGTCCTGGTTGTGGCATGGAGCAGTGAGGTTGGACCTGTCATGTTGAAGGGATTCGGTGTGCACGTGGCAGTGACGAGTAAAGGAATAAGAAGGATATGGGAACAGTATGTGGCTCTGAACGAACTGGCTTGGGGAGCAATGGCAAAGCCATGTAGGTGCCCACACATTTAGGAGTGAGATCCTCAAGTCAGGTTGTGAATCAGGAGGTTGGATGAGGAGGAACTTCACAGGATCTTGTGTTAAATTGATTCAATTTCCTTATTCCTAAATTCGCTTCTGGTGCTTGAATTCAGTTTCTGTAGAAGAAAAAGGGCAACGAGGACATTCACATGTTTATTCTCAGCAGTGACAAATTTACCTGTTTTTCTTAGCAGAGAAGTGTTGTGAACTTTCAGTTTCCAAAAGCCCTATTTAGGGTTTTGGCATCATTCTGCCTCTGTGTGTCTGTTGGTCGAAGCTGAGAGCCGCAGAGCGCTGCTGTCTGGAAACGTGATGCTGAGCAGTGTGAGCAGCCTGGAGTGCGTGTTGGCTGTGGGAGCGGGGAGGAGAGGTGGACTCGGAACAGTGCAAGAGAAAAGGAGGAGAAAAAAAAATCTTTTTGCAACTATTAAGGGATGTTCTCTCTATATTTGCTTCCAGGATGCAGTCACAATAGACTGCTGAGTGGCTCTGTCTCCAATTCCTGATTTTATTTTTGCCTGCTAAAACTTGTGCTTACAATGAAAAAAAAAAAGTTGATTTAGAGGAGGATAGAATTCCATTTTTAAAGAACCCAAAACATGTTTTTTAGTCAGGCTTTCAAGTATGTGCTCTAACCATTTTAAAATACATAATCAGCAGTTTCACCTGTGGCACATTATTCACCAGTTAGACCATAATGGCTTCTCCTTAAGTGTTAACATTAAGGCAGTTACGACCTTAAATCCCTGTTTCAACATGAGTTATAGTTTGAAGATTTGGGCTTTGAAGGCAGAATAAGCAATAGAAACAGCTGAATGGCAGAAAGACAGATTCTGCTATCAGGCCAGTATCATCAGAAATAAAAAATAATGGGATGAATATAAAGCATTTGTTTTCTATCTGTTTCTGTGATCGATCTGTCTAGTCTACCCAATGTGCTTTTACCTCACACTCTGCATTTCACAATTGTTATTGAAGACATCATACTATAGCATCTTCCATAAAGTATCTGCACCTTATTAAAACATAAAAGTCTAGTGCAGTTCAAAATTTAATCAAAACCTCTATTTCTAATTTTAAAATTATGTTTCATCTTTCATTGAGCTGCAGGGGGCAGCCAAGAATTTAGGTAAAGTATTGGTAAAGTATTTATCTTTTCAGGTATTCCCTAATTTAGTACTTTTTGTTACTATTATTTGAGCACACAGCTTGTTTTTTTTTAACCTGTGAATGAGTGAATTATAAGATGGCAGGATCTACTATAGTCATTAGTGTAGCGAAATGTCCTTACTGAGAGTGCTCAGTATTACAGCTGGTATCAAAGGACTGTGCAAGATATTGCCGTAGCGGACAATTGCAGAATACTACTGCCCCCAGGGAAGTGCACTTCTGTCTTTAGGTAGCAATTTATTTATACCTGGAATTTGCTCTCTTTCCAAATAATTATAACCTTACCTAATGAGCTCTCCGTTTCTATATAGTGCCTAATGCTTTTCGAGTCTTAGCAAACTGCAGCCTGCAGCTATGTATCTTGTGAGTTTTATACATTAGCTGTGTGTTGTGCAGAAAAAGAAAGTATTTCCTTTCATCAGTTGTTTTTCCACCCTTGCAAATGCATCTTTGTCTTCTGCTGCAAGAGGGAATAATTGAGAGTACCCGGAGAGCCACATATTTTGTAAACAAATAGTCCCTTTTGTGCATCTGGCCATCAAAGATGCCCGTTTTTTTCAGTCTTGCTGTACCTCTGACTATTACCTGTTTGGAATCCTTCTGATTTGTGAGATATTTTGATACAGAACTGCAAGAATTGAATATGATTTTGCCAGGGAAAGTGTAGCATTTGTTAAAATAACAGTTTTGAAATATTTTCAATATTTTCAATATAACTGTCTGTGTTCCTTGCAGTTAAGGTTTAGTATCTTCAAGAATGATGGTAGGTTCTGGATTAATCACCCCTATCATTACCTGGTTTGATAAACTGTATTGGAAGAACCATTTTATCTTTAAGCAATTATTATGGAAGATTACAGGCCACAAATGGGAGTTATGAAAGAACCTTTCAGACCAAAATACATGCCCATAAGATATTAGTGTTTTAGATTTTAGTTTTGCCTTGAAGTTGATGCTTTTTTTTTTTTTTTTTTTTTTTTTCCTTTTTTTTTCAAACACCTAAATAGTTCAGAGAGGGTCACTATAAGTGGTAGATATGAAAGAGCAAGGATATGCCAAGACTTAAACCCTTCTCCCTCCTGCAGCTCATTGGAATGGGTTTTTGAGACCCAAACAACCCGCTGTCTTTCAAGAGCACAGTATTGGGGGGGTTGGAAAAAGTGTGGGGAGGGGGCTGGGGTTGGGCAAGGGGAAGGATGAAGGACAGGGGAGGCTGGAAAAGTGGGCTTAGGTTCTCTGTATGCATCACAGAGGCCTCTGCTCCTTCCAGAGAGGAGCAGATTGGCACTCCGAGATGCAGAACAAAGCTTCTGAGCACTTTCTCTTTCTTCTCCTCCTTTTTTTTTTAATCCCACCCCACTCTTACTGTGCAAATGTACTATTCAGGATCAAAGCCTTGTGTCTGAGCAGGGAAGGCCCTGGAGAGCAAGGCCTGTCAGCTCAGCCCACAGTGCTGCTGCTGGCTGACTGACTGCTAGTCCGTTTGGAAAATCTAGTCATGCCTGCCCTAGCACCTGAAGAGCCGCAAAGCCGCGAGTGGTGTTCTCAGCATCCCTGCAAAACTGGTGATCTGTGCTCTTTGCCAGCTCGAGTCCCTCTGGTAGTAATGGCCCATGAAGAACTAATTCCCAGCAGCATCAGGTGTCTGTAAGGCTTCTCAGTAATGCAGTATCTACTAGTTCCTTAAACTTGGCATAAATGGAGTACTCTGGTATATGGTTTGCAATTTATTTGCCAAAGGAGATAAGAGTTAGGATTTGTAGAGGCCTCTGCCATTTTCAGGATATTTTTCTCATATCTCATTTCTGGTGTCTTCGTCCACTTAGAGTGGCACTGGGTAACCAGCTCTTGGGGAAGAGGCAATAGCAGGATGTTTATTGAAACTTCAGGGACAATTTCTCCTGTAGGTATGAAGGGAACAGCCATGAAAAAGGGATGCCTGTTTTTGTAGAGATCTCTTCTGCCTTGTGCTGCTTGCCTGTCTTGCATCCCTTGTAGGGTGCTGGAATATGTGCTAGAAGGCTGTTAACGCTGCTTTAAACAACCTGTTTCACAAACAGCAGCGTCCTTGATCCATCATTAACCATGCCCTTGACTTGCTGTGTCATCAGGAGCAAGGTTTGCAGTGCTAATCCCAGCCATCACTCTAATGCTCGGGATGTTATACAGAAAACCCAATAGATTTGGTTATAGTCTTCTGGGGAGTAGGAGGGAACGAGGGCTGGTTCTGTTGTTCTGTGAGTGTTTGGGTTTTGTTGTGTGTGTGTTTTGTTCTTGCTACTTCCTTGGAAGGTGTGTAAGATGTTTAGAGTGGAATCCCAGGAAGGAAACCTTTCCCATCTCCGATGGGTTCTGAGATGTTCTCTGTGCCCCCAACATCCAGTTGCGCAGAGGTGCCTCGCAGCAGCCTTACTTCTGCTTTCACATTTGTGTACCGCTGCCCATTACACAGTTTTGTTTCTTTTCTCTGAGCAGCACATGATGGTGATACTTGATTCTAAGAATTTTAAATGTGGAAAAGAGTAATTATCACCTGAATGTAGAAGAATGTCTCCTCCTACTTTTGAAACTTTAGGAAAAAGACAGGAGTAAAAGGAGTGTGTCTATCCTCCAAGCAAAACCTTCCCTTTTGAACTAAGAAAATATTATTGGAAATATATTGGGGAGCTTGAGGAGTGGTGAAGCCCAGATCCTTGCAGCTACCTCGTGAGAGGTTTATGTCCTCAGTCTGGACCTGAACCTTGCTCTGAGCCTTTGCTCCTGAACACGACTCTGATGCTGCTTGCTGCCCTCCTGGGCTGTCCCTGCACTAGATCTGGGCTTGGCTGAACTCGGTGGAGTTTTCAGCTAATTTACAGCCTTTACACCCTCGTGGTGTCTAGCCTAACTCCATGTCCTCTTCTAGTGGTCGGGTGAGCATGTCTGGAAAATTTCCCTGCTTCTCTCCACCTTATTTTTTGTAGAGATTGCTGTGCTCTGTAATGGCTCAGAAAATAGAAGCATGGAGGCATTTGCCCTTGTTTAGCTCCCTGCTGTTGGGTCAGGAGCGGAGATTAATAGGATAGGAAATGTGTTTCTACTCTGCAGTCAGTAAAGGAAATTCACTGGAACTAAATTAATCATGAAGCAGACACAAAGAAGAGAATAGATTAGCAGGGAATTAACTCATTAATTAGACTCCTACCAAAGTTCAGAAAGAGGGTTGCCTTCAAGATAACAACTGAGTGCAAAGATCGACAAGGGTCATTCTCAGGGGCACAGTTTTTTATTTCTATACTTCATCAAGTTTTGCTTTAGCCCAATATTTGCCTGCCTATAACAGGGTATTTAAAAAAAAAAAAAAAGCTGCTGTAAGGAATTTTAGCAGCTGGTAAAGTCTAAAGGCTGAGTTCCCAACAATGGGACTGATTATCTGCACATTCACATCACTAAGCTCTGGTTCATGGTGTTAACATGAGTGCGGGAGCCCTCTCTATTGTGCCACTTGGCTATATTTAGAGCTCCAGCCCAAGTTCTATCAGCAGCTTCTAGGAGAGAGCTTGTTCCAGCATTACAGTGAGTAGAATCCATACGCAGATTTAAATAAGTGCTAATGTACTGTCCTCCGTGCTGCACTGCTATCCCCAACCTCTTCTGTTCCTGTTTGTGGGGATAGGCAAGTCAGTGTGTGAACCCCAGGAGCTGGGCTTTAACTGCAGGGTCTTCACTGTTGTAATGAGCCCCTTCCCTACAGGATCCCTCAAGCCTGACTGCAGGCAGGACCTTCTGTGACTTTGGGATCCACCCTGCAGTGTTCCCCGTAAAGCAAGATTTATGCTGCCCATCTCGTTCATTGCACTTCTCCACAAGCCTCCCTGCTCTGCGGGAGAAATTGCTCCCTTCATGTGGCCAAGTTCAGATTTTCAGGTGGTGGGAATGTGGGACAGAAAAGGAAGGAAGTCCCTTTGCTGTTGCCTGGTGCTACTTGTGCTGCAGAAGCCCTTGCTAGCTCCCCATGGGCTCTGTATAGCCTCAGTGAGGCCGGCTGCTGCCCACGTGCAAAAGGTCCCTGTGAAGTTGAGAGTTACAAACAGTGCCATGCTGGTCCACAACGCTGCTGGCATGTGTGTGCAGAGTGCGTGTCTTATAATGCATTCTTAATGAACTAGCCAGAGAGAAGCACCAGTTGAAATGAGAACAAAGTCACTGAGAGGGCCTCCTGAGGGCCTCCTGCTTTCCAACTTACTCTTTCTTTTCTTTTTTTTTTCTTCTTGATGCATTCTGAGCTGCACATTTGCCACTTAGGACTTTCTGGGTACTGAAGTTTTCACATTGTTTAGTTCGAGTTAAGTGTTTGCTGGGTCTCTTATCCCTTTCTGTAAATAACAACTGTGTTCTGAGTTGCTGAGCATTGTTAATTCCTAATATACCCCAGTCTATGGATAGAAAGGCTAATGCACTGAGAATGTCACAAGGCAAAAGCCAAAGGACAGTCTTCTTGGGCACATGAAATACCTTGGTTGTGACTTGAATAAATTCCCTAGCTGCAACAGTGCTGTCCCTGCTGTACATGAGGATGTTAAGTCGTCTGCCTTTTAATCTGACAGGTTAAAGATTTTATAGATGCGGAACTAATTCGCTCAATGCAGATTTCTAGGACAGACAGGGCATCTTGTTTTTTCGCCACCTACAGCTAGTCAAGGTAAACTTTATTCCATTTAATGTTGGACTATAGTAGGTGTAGTGGGGGTGGGGCCAACAACAAAACACCATCAAGAGGGGTTCATTAACTCTGGGCATCCAAAAGTTAGGAATCTGATCCATGACAGCCAAAGGTTTCTCTGCAGTGTGAGTACCTACTTCTCATAGTTTCCACTTAGTTTATGTAACTAACTAGCAAGGTAACTAACTATGCAAAGCACTCTCTACTGAAGAGGAACAAGCAAAAAAGCCCTCCCATCTTTTCAGAAGGGAAGGTGTAAGCTTATGGCTGTGATTTGTTGTCCTTTCTATCTGATCTCCCTGTCAGAGCATACAAATCAGAACTGCATTTCCTCAAACACTCTTTAATGATTCTTTTTAACAACCATTGCCAAAGTGCGGATGGGAAAGTCAAAGAGACAGCAGGTCCATGCTCGGTCAAGTCCAGTCCAAAGTTTATTCTGCAGTGAATTGGTTCTGTATAATCCATATCAAACGGCTAAAAAATCAGCTTGTACTGTGAGCTTGTGACAGAAGACTTTACTGAGCTTTGAATCAAGGCAGTTAGGAATGCAGAGGATATGTTCAGTGAGGCCGGCATTTCTTCTTTATGCTTTTAATAAAGCAAAATGCTTTGCCAGTTCCTTTGTTTCCTTCCTTCAGTCACAACAAAGGAACGTTGCAAGCAGCCCCAGAGAAACAAAGCCTAGAATAGAAAAGGGATTTAGAGAGAAGAGATTAGATGAAATTGGTAAGAAAAAGAATTCCCAGTACCGTGTTCCCAGCTCAGCCTTCTGAAGGGAAGCCCTCTGCTTCTGATCCATTAAGAGTCACTTGGCAGCTCGGTCCAGAGTGGCCTCTCTCCTTCATCTGTGCTGCTAGGAACTAATACCCTGTGATGGCCGGGCTGCCAGGGCCGCGCGCTGCTGGGGCGTTGTACACAGCCTGCATTAATCTATCTGAGTCTAACAGCTCATCAATGAAAGCTCATTTTAATTCCCTTCCTTTTGATCTTCTATGAACTTTTTGTGAGGGGGGGTGAGCTTGCAAGAGCAGAGTGACCCGGAATACTCTCTAGTTTAGCTGCAGTATGAGCAAATTTGCAAATTTACATGAGCTTTGTTCCTGTGCTGCATGGAGTATGTGTGTTGCTATAGGCTTGGATTTTCTCATCTTTCTGGGTTTTGACCTCCCATGGATTTGCTTTTAAATAGAGATTTTTCCAGTCTTGGGGATCCTTGTGCAACCTTATTAACACATCCCATTCCTGATATGCAGATGTTCCTGCTATGGT
Source organism: Crypturellus undulatus (assembly GCA_013389825.1). Lineage (NCBI taxonomy): Eukaryota > Metazoa > Chordata > Aves > Tinamiformes > Tinamidae > Crypturellus > Crypturellus undulatus. The sequence goes on along the minus strand of VWPW01003897.1, from coordinate 305,716 downwards.
TGTTTGGAATGAAAATTAATTCACTTGATGTGAAACTACCTGCTCCTTTACCTCTGTACTGCTAGTTAATACAATTCAAACTGAAACATGTTTGCCCAGATGAATAAAAAAATTCATCTAAACACTTTCTACAATTATTCCTCCTATATCTGCATTGCAGGGGTCAAATTTTTAACCTCATATGTGTTTCCATGTGTTAAAGCTGGTGTAGATAAGGACAGGGGTCTCCACAGATGATCTGTTTCTGCCCAGTGAGAGTCAGCTATGTTATTCCTGGTATGTCAGTCTGAAAGAATTCTTGTAATGGAATTACTAGACTTTTACCAAATAATCTGTTTCAGCTCTTCACTACCATTATTTTTAGCGTATGTTTTCTGTGTGTTAAACTCGAATCTTCCTTGTTACAGGTGGTCCATGCTGATTACTTTTGCTCTTATCTAGCTTTGACTTAGAGAACAGGTAACTTGCTCTTCAGTGCTGTCTTCCAGACCCTTTTCAGTAGAGCTAAGTCCTTCTGGAATTGCATTGCCCAAAGCTGTAAGCAGAACTGTAGCTCAGAGCTGCCTAATGTTGAGTCAAGAGAGAGCAGATTTATTTATATGTCTTGCTAAGTTGCACTTTTTTGAAGAATATCTCCCCTGTGTTTTATTGGTATGTTTGTCATAAAAAAGGACTGACTTATGTTCAGCTTGCAATCTTGTATAATCCAGACCCCTTTTTCCCCCAGTAGAAAGGTTACCCTGTTATTGCTGCCTTTGTTGGTTATTGCTGTCTAATTGTAGTATTGACCCTATTGATTTGTATCTGTTTTCTCCAGGCTACTTCTCTAGTTCAAAAAAAAGTGTATATATATTGTAATTCTATCCTCCTCCTACCTTGGTGTCATCTGCAAAATGAATTGGCATACTTTCTATTTCATCTAAGTCTTTAATGAAAAGATTGAATTGTACCAAACTCATGACCAAGACCTGCAGAAGCTCATTGAGGACATCTATCCATTTTGGCAGTGAATCACTGAGAACTGCTTTCTGAGTACAGTTTCCAAATAGTCTCTATATTCACTATGTTATAGTTCATCTAGACCATGCTGCTTGTTTACTCTGAGAATTTGAAATAGTCTAGAAACTTTGCTATACGGTATCTTGGCCACAGGGTATTCCTCAGGTACCTTCTCGCAGAAGGAAATTAGAATGGCTCAGCATAATTTGTTCCTGGCAAAACTGTGTTGACTGATACCCACTTGCTTTCTCCTAAGCGCTTCCAAATTGTTTATTATTCTGGCATTTCTTGAAGACCTGGAGTTAGACTGATAGGTCTTGCTGTCTCTATTTTTTTTCTTTTCTCTTTTTTTTCTGTCATCAAAAGATAGTAACTACATTGTATCAGCTGTCTAGTACATCAGGAAACCTTCTGAAGTTCTAAACAAAAAATTAATCATTAACATCTTTGAGTCAGTTCCTTAGAACTGCAGAGTGCCTGCAGCAGAGTAAGTTCATTTGTCAATATCTAAGCTATTCTACTTCTCTAACCTCTTCATTTTCTAGGTCTTTTTTTATTCATTTGTTAGTTCTTAAAATTATTAATTTTTCACAATTGACTTAATGAAAATTGCTGCAAAATCATTCTTTTCAGTCTTACTGTCAACAGGTTTTTCTTCTCTGTGGGGCAGTGGGCTAACACTCACTTTGTGCTGCCTCTTGCTACTTCTAAATTGAAAGATCTATCTTTTTTTGTTTTGATATTTTTTGGAACTAGCATCTCACTTTATACCTTCATTTTCCAACTTTATTCCTACCTATTCTTCCTGTATTTTTGCCCCTGTTCATATCCAATATATTTTAATTGGTTTTCAAATTTATATGTACTTGTGCTGTGTAGTTGAAATCAGTGAATGAATCAATATGACCAGGCTGGTTCCTTAACACTTTGGTCTGCTGTCTTTGTAATAAAATAATTTCTGTTTCTTTCATATCCTGACAATTCTTCTCAAGTCTCTTTTCCTTGCTGCTTTCTAGATGTTACTTATCAGTACCATGATTTTATTCTCGTCAGCCTCCTTGGCTTGTTGCACTTCTTTCTTTCCTCCCTCATGACTCCTAAGATTCATGAGCCTCACAGTTTTGGCCTTATCCTCATTCATGGGGCTTTTTACATTTGCATTTCTCTGTCATTTACTTTCTACACATCCAGATCAAATTTAATCGGAATCAAAGCCTCTAGTAAACCTACATTTTTGGAGACAGAACAATCCAAGAACTTCTCTATTTCCTTCCCAAGAATGCCTAGTTAAGTGAAAATTCTTTCTGCCATCAGCACCAAGTTCTGTCAGGTGGGTGTTTTATGTAAAGACGTGTCTATTGAGCTTCCTCTTTTTCTAGGTTTGGGTGGAGCTCTTCCATGACAGTGATTTTGTTGTACTCTTTTTTTCTTGTCTGGCAGTGCTCACAAGTAAAATGTGAATTTGTGCTTTAGTGCTAGAGAAATGCATGTCTTCTTGGCTTGACAAGCTCTTTAAAAGTGAGAAAATAAGCTCAGTAGCAGGGTTCATCACCTCTGAAGGAAACAAAGATGCTGATGATAGTCAGCTTTGCCTAGAAATCATACTTCCAGTCTCGCAGTTGCAAAGATAAATAAACTACATTATTCTGTCAAAGTGCAGCTCAGATACAGCCTGCAAGTTTCATCAAATGCGGTTGTACAGTGAGACGCAAAACCTTTGCCCATTTTACCTAAAGACAGTGGCTTTATCTCTCAGCCTGAAAGTTCTGTTTTCCAGAGTCTCTTCATTCTTTGAAGGTTTTGACAGTAACTTCTTCTGAGTAGACTGGAGGTAGATTCCAGGGCTCTGACACTCTTTCAGTCTGGCTAATGTTCTCAAACAACCCAGGGCTGATTTACTGAATCTGTACCAACCGGAACATTAGTGACCGTGAAACCATTAATATGTGCCTTCAGAAAGTACAAATCTAGGGAAAATCCAGTCAGTTCAGAAGCCTTGATACTGGTCAGTGTTAGGAAATACATACATGTTTTCCTTACAAGAGAAGTGTAGGTTATCCATTCTCTCATTCATCACTAGCCCTTCTCTACCTCGTTTTGAAGTGAGTGCTCAGCTGTCCTACGAAGCTTCTGAATATGGTATCATATTAATTCCATGATGTAGGCACTTAGTTTGCCTCACAATTTTGTTGGTATTCTGTGCTGCTCAGAATCCAAACATGGATGTATGACTGCAAGTAGCTTTATTGAGAAGTCTCAAGGATTGATCCCCCTAGTCCTACAGGTTGATACCCGTTTTGTCACAGGGATCACTTCCTTACTGTTGTTATCATCATGCAAGCACTGTCAGCAAATCTATTTCCCACTATGATCCAACTTCAGAGTGAATATATACATTTGGTGACATATAAAACAGTGCCTTGTCCCTTATTTCTCTGATTGTCCATTCTGAACAATTGTATTTCTTTATATGTTACTCATCTGAATTATCAGCCTGTGTATTTCCAAATGCCTTTAGCCAGCTCCTCTGTATCTAGCAGTCAGTCTACCCTCAGCAGTTCTTCCTGTCCTTGGAACTCCACATACATCATGCTGAAATCCCAATTACAGATGCTTCTCTAGAGCCCCTCCACTTCTTTCTGCTGAAAATGTAGAAAGTGTCTGGCCACTCTCTCAGTGTGGCTACAGCAGCAGAAAGGAGAGCAGTGATGGGTCAGGGAGTGCTCTGTGTCCCACAGGTGATTTACTCTCCCCGATGAGGCTGCTTCACCTCCCTGTAAGAATTCTCTGTTTTGGCACACTCTTTGTGAGTTCTGCTTGAAGGTGTTGTGGGTCTTTTTAAACTCCTCCTGCAAGGATTATAAGCTTACAGGGATATAACAGACAGTGTCTCTTTGTGTGGAGGTGTGTGTATGTTAGCATGGGAAGGCGTATACCTCTGTTACTGTATGCATTGCCCATTATGCCAAGATTTAAATCTCTAGCTGAATTCCTTGAGGTTGTAGTCTCCTTTAATTGAAGCACCTTCTAGCTCATTCTGATTGATAGGTTGTTAAAAAGTAAATATTCCAAGGGGTAGAAAATATGATATGCAACTTCATACAGCAGGACAGGCATCACTGAAAGATAAAAACCCATCTTATCTGGGCTGGGGGAAGTACAAAACAGAGGGCAGATATGAGCTGCGGCTGAGGAGGAACCCCAAGAAGTTGTACCTGAGGAAGAAAGGATTGACATACCTGTGGTACAGGTGGTTGTACCTGCATTCCCTTTGCTCCAGAGCCTTCTACCTGGACCAGACCTGCTGACCACAAAGCTTCCAGGATGAGCTGTTTGCTGTATCATTTGTATTTAAGTATCTACCAGATTCTAAGTTCCTTAATAAGAACTTTTCATTAAAATCTCAAATTTAATCTTGCAGAGTCTTGAGCAACTCATTGTGTGCTTGTATTTCTTAGTTCTCATTAAATTTTGAGGAGCTAAGGCTCTCAACAGCTTGTATCCTTGGTATTTAAGTGTTCACCATCCATATTTTTGGTATCGCATGGTGGCTGAGTGGCAACCAGATCCTGAGAGGTGGTTTGCAGCATCTGCTGAGTACTTCTCCCACATTTTCCATGGAAAAAAAAAAAAAAAAAAGTCTTGGTTTAGCTGCAGGTGTGAACTTGAACCTGTGGATCTGCAGTGTTAGGTACCTGTATCTTTATATGGAGCTTGGCTTGGTTTGCACCAACTGACCTCCTTAGCTGAAGTGCCTTTATTTAAAGCCACCCAGCTCATATCTGATTCAATCCCCAAAGCTTTTGGATGCTTTACTTACACTTGTCCTTGCTTCAGCTTGTATTTAATTCCTACCAGAGTGATGATATTCATTCAGATGGTGATCTGTGGGCAAGAGACTGGCTTTTTCAGGTGTGTTTTGTGCTAATTCATTGAAACTGCTTCTCACCTGAATCTGCAGCAAGCGAAAGAATAGGAGCTTCCACCATTTCTAAAAGCTGTAAATTAATTCCCCTCTGAAGAAGTGAAAACTCCCCTGTGGATTTAGACTTAGACTGAGGTGAAGATTGAAGGTGAAGGGTTGATAGACAGCCCACTGAATAAAATTGGAGTATTTCTGTGGACTTAGGAGGCTTTGGATCAGACTCCAAGATTCATACTGGATGAAACACTGCAATTTTGAGCAAGGAAATTTCAATCCTTTTGTTTTTTTATCCCATTTGTATCTAATCATGTTTTCTGTCTTTTTTTTTTTTTTTTTTTTGGAGCAAAACATACTCTGATTTCCTGCCTGCAATCTGAAGAATAGTAATTATTCCTGAGATACAGCCTTTTAAGTGAATGTTAAGAAGGAAGAGAAGATAACAGGAAAGACAAGCAAGTAATTTTCTTGGGATCTAATTCTTTAGACCATCAGAGAAGTAGCAGATATGTTTGTAAGTTCATTGTTTTAAAGCCGAGAATAACCTCAGGAAAGACAGAATAGCAAAGAAAAGCTAAAATAGAAGATTTTTCTTTCCTATTGATTTCTGCATTCTCTCCTATATTACTCTTCCTCTTCTCATGATAAATTTTCTAAGGTTTAGCTATTTTGCTGTTGGATAAGCCTATATATGAAGTAGCATACAAGCCTAGATTTGCTCTTCTAAATTGCCAAGTCCATCAGGTACTCTGGGAAGAGAAGTTGTTTCATTTCACTTGATTGCTGAATCAGATCCTCCCCCTCACTTATACTCCAAGCTAATTTCAAGGCTGAACTTTTATGTAAATTGTGCAGAGCTGCTCTGGGACCGAGTGCAGGGATAGGGGACAACTGCCGGCACACACTGGTTGTGTTTAGCTGTCATTCTGTCCCTGAGAATACAGGCAGGGTTTCTGATGCAGTCCGAGTCCTGGGCTTTTATAAGGGTGAGGGAACAAGGACCAGATCCAGTGGTGCTGAGAGTCAAGAGATTGATTCTTGTCCTGAGTAGCTTTGTAGGTGAGAACCTGCCTTATTTGCCTGGTGTTTTTGAAAGATCTGTACTGGAATTTTAAAAAAAAAATGATACAAATATTTTGGGGAAACCCTAGAGAATGTAATTTGGGTATTTCTGGAACATTTGACTCTGCTTCCTTTATCCCATGTCAACAACTTCCTATTTCTAAAGGTGATTTCTTCTTCAATGGCTTTGGCCTGATTTTTTATTTTTATTATTGATTTTTATTATTATTTTCCCCTCTGCTCCATCATATCACATGAAGCCAAGACTTTCTAATCTGTGTTTAGTAATACATACTAATGGGCAGAGTAGCTTGAAAATGGGAGTTGAAAATATTATCTGGGTCACTTAGATAAGTCTGAGACAAAGCCAGCGCAATGCAGCGCTCTCCAGAATCCTGGTTATTACACTGATCTCTGCTGGAATTTTAATCCTATCATTAAAGTGTAGCTATAGTTTAGAAAAAGTATCAAACCTGGGTTAACAGAAGCCAGGGGCTGGAGCAAAATCTTCCCCTTCCAGGAATATATTCTGCTTCCTGCAGTGGGTTTCACAGTCCTGCTTATCCCAGGTTGGTCAGTAAAAAAGGAGCTATCAGTTTTCAGGGACATATCAAAATGGGATGAATCCTCTGCTTCATGACCTTGGAGGGGAATCTTCCCAGCATCCTACCACTATATTTACTCATGATAGCTGGAGTCAAAGAGCAGGAGAATAACGCAGCCCTCATCCACAGTTTGAACCAAGCTCGATTCATTGTCCGAGAATCCTTTCTGAGGCAGTGAGGGTTGTTATTTCAGTATCAGAGGTAATAAATGGACCAAATACCCAAGTTGCAAATTGCCCTTTGTAGAATTGGAATGTGCTCCTGTTTGCGTTTTAGTCTCTACGGATATGTCTAAACCTCAAGCACCAGCAATGTCCCAGCTCGGTGCTGGCGTGTGCTGACCCCTCCTGTCTCCATTAACCTGGAAGGGGGGCTGGAAGGAACCAAGTCCCTGTTTGTAGCGCAGCGGATTGGGAAGGGCATTGGGCTCCAGGATACAGACCTGTCCTCCAGTCTCACTGTAGCGTGTCCTGATAAGAGCTGATGGAGACTCTAAGTTACCTGAAATGTTTTTTTATTTTTGCTTTTGGGATAACTTTTTGTTTTCTTCTGCAAGAATGGATAAGAATGAAAAGTTACCCTTTCAGCTGCTAGTATTTCATCTTGCTTCATGTGCCCTGTAAAAACAGGAGTTTTGGCTGACTGTTGATACACGATTTAAGTAAAGAGAAAATGAGCAGCAAAGAAGATAAATAGCCCCTCCTTTTTTTTTTTTTTTCTTCCCCTTTTTGCTTAAAGGTTTTGGCTTTAAATGCTGTTCCTTTGCCCCTTCCTAGACTAGAAACAAAACAGAGCCACCCATAGGCAAAGCTCAAATGCTGTCTTTTACAATAGCATAGCTGCTCACTGGAGCCTTGAAAACACTGTGTATATCCCATCCTAGGTCGTGCGCCCAAGGAAGGCGTCCTGCGTTGAGGAAAAGATGATGCACTTGGACATTCAGCACAGGTTCACTGGAGAGTGGGGATGGTAGAAATAGCCTTGACGGAGAATTCATATTAAGCAGAGTGCAGGTGTCAGTGTAATTTATCACATGGCTCTGGAATCTATTAGCTGCCTATCACTCTCAGTTATGTAAAATAAAGAGCGCGAGAGAATTGATTAAACTATGACCTGTTTCTGCCAGCTGTCACTTTAGTAGTTGTGAAGGAGGATGGTGCCTAGTCCTTCAATGCACAGACTTCAGCTGCAGGTCTGAGCACTGTATGAACGTAGCTCATGATCCCTTTCCCCGCTGCTTGGCTGAGCGTGTACAGTGGAAGCTCTGCTCTGTGCACATTGCCATCCTAGGGTTGATTTTCTACCAACCACACAGGCACGGTGCATTGCTGAGTAATGACTCGACTGTCTTTGTCTTTGCCCCACAGTCTTGTAACTCTTCTACTAGGTTTAAGATCTCTAGCTGCTCCTGAGTGCAAAGGGGTTTGATTCCTTCACACAGCTGGACATCAGGTCGCATAGAAAGGAGATGTGGGTTGGTGTCTTCTGACTTCCCAAACCTGTGGTAACCTAAGGCCTCTGGACTGAATAGGAAACTAGTGCCAAAAGATATACAAGGAATTATGGTTGCTTTTATGACAGAAGTATTGACAGGAATAAATAATTTAGTGCCACAGTTAAGGGGAAGGTATACAGGTTTCTGATACGGTCTGTATTTCTATCTGGCTAGTCTGAATAAGCCTTAAAAAAGGAAAAAAAAAATCCTTTTCCACAAGAGCTGGGTCTATCTACCTTTTATTTACTGTTTAGGCAGATGGATAACTGTAAAGGTGAAACAAATTTTTAAGAAGGTAGCTGCTAATTAGTGAAAATTTGCAGGCTATTTAGGTTCTTTAATCAGTATAGATAACTACCTGAACTGGGTCAGTAGCTGAGCAGCAGGCAGCTCCTTGCAGAGCAAGCTATGTCAGTGAATTGCTCTGCAACAAGGATTTATGAGAGACACTATAAATCTTTATAGCACAAGGGTCCACCAGACATTTGAGAACCATTTCAGCTGCCCAAGTCTGTTCAGAGTGAATATGGTCCAGGTGTTACATTTCCATACCAGGTTATCTGACTTGTGTACAGGTAAGAGTTTTCCATGGATCATTAGCATGGGTTTGCTTGGGATGCCTGGGTTATCGGGAGGAGCTGGGAAAGGATGACTACCCACGGTCTGGCAGAAGGCTCATGTTGAATCTCTGGTAATCTGATCCCGCAGGAGAAAAGTGTTGGGCTGTGATTCGGGAACATTTCTGCTGTCAACTTTGTTGTGGCAAGGGGTGAGTAGTAGTGAGGACAGGATCCTTCCCTGGGTTGTGCTCTTAGCTCCTCTCCTGGGTTTTTAAGCCTCAGCTGAGATGGAGGAGCATGTTCATTTGTCTCTGACCTCAGAGATTTGGGGTTCTGCAACTGGACCAGTTATATGTGGTTGCATTTTGTACCGGTTTGCATTTGAGAAATGGAACTGGAGAGAGGAGTAAGTCCAATGAAATACAAATAAAACCCCAGCAGGGTGAAGAATGGGTGCAGCAGGTCCCCAGTGCACAGAAGAGTAGTGTCAAGCTGCTTATTTTGTGGCAGGTATCAGTGTCTGTGTAGGGTCTTCCTGGTAGCTAAGCAACAGAAGCCATGAAGGCATCCTGGCTGCACAAGCTCGCTCTTCAGACGTTTTGCCCTGTGGGAGAGCTGTAAGAGTGGGCAGCCACCTATGCTGGAAGCCAGCAGTGGCTTTCTTCATGTATTTCAAAGCAGCCAAAGTGGGGACCAGTGTCTAGTCACGTGAATGTGAGTTCTGGCAGAAATGAATAAATAAATCTGTGAATTCACATGAGTCCTGGGAACCTACAAAAGCACAATATGCCGTTCAGAAGTTCACAGAAGCTCTATGTTGCTGTGAGTCTGTAGTTGCTACCTAATAACTATGAGTCTCCTTGTGTTGATTATAGAGCTCTGCCTGCTTTAGTTGGCTGGGTCTATTAGTCACCAAATGAAATTTTGTATAAGTAATAGTGAAGCACTTTCGGCTAGTATTGTTCAGCAAATAATGAAGAGCAGCCTGAAAATCAACTTACCTATCCATTTATTTTGTGGATAAATGCTAGAGAAAGTCATAATAGCAATAACTGAGATTTATTTAGCTCCTTTCATATGAAAGAATCCCAGAGGGCTTTTCTCACAGCATATAAAGAGATTGCTCACTCCCTGCTGAAATGCAACACCTCTGGGGTGGAACTCAGCAACTGTTTTACTCTTGCAAGAACTATAGCCCATTTGTTAACAGGTAAAGAGTGAAACAGCAGTAGTATTTTATGCAGAGAGAGTGTAATTTTCTTAAATAGAATTGGACCAGAAACTTGGANTTTTTTTTTTTTTTTTTTTTTTTTTTTAAGATTTACCAAGACCTTGATTTTTAGTTTATTCAAGATAACTAAAGACTAGGAACTGAATCAGCACCGACTAATACAGAAGAACATTATATATTAACTAGTAGTTCTTTGCAACGCTGGGATTTTCCCTGGAGTGCTTTCTGCTATCCAGGTCCAACTTGCCTGATTCATAAGGGGCGATGGCATCACCCCCTCAAGGAGCTGCAAGTAGTGTTTTACCCCTGTTAGTCAAATCTGAGTTTCCTTTGTGTGAGTGCACTTGCCGAACGCTAAAATAGGCGTGTGATGCTCGAATGATCTCTTTATGAGTTTGGAAAGAGATATCACACTTTATTGTTTGGCATGAACGAAACTCAGCTGATTGTGATGCAGTGGCTGTTTGCAATGACTGCAGAGGTAAGCATGTGCACAGATACGGAACAGGGGAGCGTGTTTCCCTAGGGAACCTTGCTCTTGTGTCAAAGCTTTCCGTGTCTGTACATCATCTACCCAAAGGGTTTTCCTCGTCTTCTCAGGCTGCTTAACTCCATTGCAAAATAATAGTAAGAAAAATATCATTCAATGTGTGTGCCTGTGTCTGGTAATTATCAGAGATAAGTCCCTGTCTGTCTGAGTACCAGGAAAACTGCAGGGTGTGTATAGCAGCTGTGTAATGGAAGCAGGCATAAAACTTTCCAAACCTTTCAAATTAATGAGCAGTTCAGGGTCACAACCACAAACTAGGTAAATCAGAGGACAGCTTGTGAAGAAAAATAAGCAATAAATTGTGGTAGAGCAGTGAAGCATTAGTCTTTCTCTCTCATTTTTAGTATCTTAAACTGTAGGTCCAGATTAGAGACACGGAATCCTACGTTTCAGATCTAAAAGGAGTAAAGTCAAGCCCTAAGCCAACCCCTTAGCTGGGTCTGATGCCGGGTAAAAACATGTGTCAGCATCGTGTTGTTTACCCCATTCCACTGCGCTTCTTGTTAATGCCTTTTCCTTGGATTTGCTTGTCTGGAGTCAGACACAGTGTATTTTGTCACACTTTGTAAATGAGTCACGGTTCTTTATTTTCCTGTATGTTAAGGGGAATGTTAATGAATGTACAGTTAATGTTTGAAGAAAAGTTGATGCTTGAAGGTAAGGCTGAAAATAAAGCAGTCTAAATTCTTGTCACATGAAGGCGTTAAATCAGGACAGCGTGTCTTCTATGAATATTTTTCCATTTTCAAACATGATTCATATCAATCACCTTGAGAAATCAGGAGGCAATTGGTTCTTTGTTGACCACTGACACTCTCTAACCAACAGGGAATAATGGTAAATATCAGCAGGACCTGCTGCTGATCATCATGTAGTTTCCTTTGAAACCAAAAACCAGTAGCCTTAGTGATAATGTTGCTTGTCTTTCCCTCATACCAGTTGAATGTCAGCTGACTGCATCAAAATTTGCGGGAGGGAGGAGAAACCTTGCAAAGTGTTTTCCCATGAGCGTTTTGAAAATTGGTGCTTGGGAGCAGCAGAGAGGGCAGGTGGGTGCCTGGCTGCAGACAGGGTGGTGCTGGAGCATGTCCTGGTGCCCATCAGCTCCTGGGCCCGTTGCCCTACCGGGATCGGTCATTCTGCAGATAGCCCTGGTGCTCGTGTAGGACTTTGCTTGGGACCGGGGCCTATTGCAAAATCTGGAAAAAGGAAAGATGAATCCATGGGAGTTCAGACTTTGCTGGTTTTGCTTCTTGTGAAACTTTTTTTAATCTTACCACTTAGAAAGTAGCACTAAAACCGCTCATCAACCTTCCTTTATGGTTAATGGGCTGTTCCAGGCTGAGCTTGCTCCCAGAGGCTGGGAGCCAGCAATTCTTCTGTTTCTCATAAAGTACGTAACATACTGCCTCTTTCTTACATCTTTTTGATTTGGTTTTGTTGACTTTTAAAGTGGGAGTAATAAATCCTGGGCCCCACAGCAAGATTTTTTGAGCGTTCTTCTATTTTCTCTGATGTATGTCAGTAGTTTGAAGTGATCTGTATGATGTTTAATTATTCTTAGTTACTGCTAGCCCCTGTTTTGAGGTGAAGCTGTGTATTCCTCTCCTGATTCTAGTGTTTTCTGGTCATTTCTGAGAGCTTCTGAAGATGGTAGGAGATGGAGCAAGCGGAAAAACAGGCCATTTAACTGGGTAGTGGATGGAAAAAGCTGTTGCAATGTGCCACAGCACAGAGAAAGTCCTTAGTATTGTGCTTCCTTCTCTTACTGATTTGGGCTTCCTTCACACTTCATTGTCCTAAATATGATATGTTGCAAATAATGGACAAGTTTAGTCTTTCACTGTATGAGGGCATATCACTATACAGGACAAATAACCAGGCTAAAGCCTCATGCAAATTCCTAAATCTGTCCTTCTGTTAAATGTGCTGCCAGCCGAGGATCTCCCTTCACTCCCCGAGGAGATAACAGCAGAGAGGGCCCAGCTCCTGTCACCTTGGCTCCAGTCAGCTGAGTTTGCACTGCGCGCTACCACCCTGATCTGAAAATTTCTGAGGAGTTTAGACAATTAAGAATCCTCCTGCAACAAAGGAGGAGGAAGGAGGTTCAGTAATTTTTGCCCAGAAAGATCTATTGCAAAGATCATAAAAGAACTAGAAACACCTCCAGTATTTTCTGGTGGAGATCCTCACTGCTGTCAGTGCATCCCAAACCAGACCAGCAGACGTGATGATGGCAACAAAACCCTTTAACTAGTAACCTTGTAAGCCATATATGAATGGAAGGGCAGCAGTTGCCTCGGGACATGCTGTTTTCTAAAACCTCAGTAATTCCCGTTATGATAGTGCTCCATGGCATTTTTCCTCAAGGAAGGATTTCACAGTCCAGGCGTCTGTCCAGAGACCTTTCTGTCCCTATCCCAAAAGTGCAAGAATGCCCCATACAGCATCTTGGAAGGCAGAAGCAGGCAATGCTGCATCTTCTGAATATAGAGCCTATTGCATTGGTTTTTCTACAGCTGGCATTTGTAATTTCTGTCCCTCCAGGTTGTCTGCTCTAAAAATTAGCGCTGTGGTTTTAACCCTGACTGGCAATTCTGTGCATGATGCAAGTGTGAGGAAGCAAGGCAGATGGGTGAAAGAGGTGCATGCTGAAAAGGTGTAAGGTGGAAAGTGCAGATTAGCGGTGATTTGTCATTTGTCAGCTTTTGGGGCCTATTGTGCTGTACCTGTAGAATGAAATCAAAATATTTGCCACTGGAAAGGTGGAGATACAAATGATGCCATAAGTACCTGAGCAAACATGGGAATCACCAGTGCTTAGCTGTGGCTTGCATATGGTATATGAAATATTGCTATTCAAGAAAACATAATTGAAACCATTTTCCGCGAGAAAATGCAGCTTTGGTGAAGTGAGCCTTTTTCAGGAAATCAATTAAGTTTTCCAAGAATCTGCCTATAAAAGATGTTCTTGACAACTTTTTGGGATGTCCCATCCTTTGGGAAAGTGTGTGTTTGTTTTTTACGTTTGTTTAATATTGCATTATTTTTATTTTTTTTCCATTTTTCCTGTTCTATCATTATTAGTAAAGCAGAATATGTAAATTTTCGTATCTAATTCAGAGAAAAAAAAATCACAGTTTACTTTTGTTCTAATTTGGTGAAATTCTGGAAATTTGGACATTCGACCAGCTCTTTTAAAACTTTATACAATTATACAAGAACAAAAATAAGGCTTTTATTAGCTTATTTTCTCCATGAATTTTTGCCAGTGCAAACTGTTCCCCTGTCATTTGGCCCTATAACTTGTAAATAACTGGAATTGTTCCTTGTACAGTTTTGTGTCAGAACTGTTTTACCTGTCTTGTACTGATTGTAAATCCAAGAGCTGAATTTTCTGGGCACTGGGATAAAAGACATAGAAGAGAATACAGAGCTTTTATTTATGGTACTGCCCAAAGCCTGAACCGTCAACAGGGAAATAATACTGCTGCCTTATAAGCACTATTATGCTGTAAGTGAAGTCAACGTGAGTTCTGCTGCTGGCATCCTTAGGAGCAGGGCTGGATGCAGAAAAGTAGATCATACTTTTTTTAAAAACCTTTGTGCACATAGTCTGTTGATACAGAGCTGAGGAGGCTTCTGATTGACTCACGCTAATGTATGTTATTTGCCGTGACTTAAATAGCTACTATTATTATCATTACTATACCAGCAGACCCCAATTAGGATTTGGGAACATGGTAGTTTGACGCTGTATAAATACAGAAGGAAACATGGCTCTGAGCTGCTGTCATCTCTGCGTGCCTGATTTCCCAGCTGTGTGCATACTGCGCGTGCAGCACTAAGGCTTTTATTGAAGAGCAGTTTTGCACCTTCTGTTACAATGTGAATATTCAATTACATGATTATTAATGGCATTAGTATCTCCATGCAAAGAGTTTCTTTGCTGCTTTCTGCTTAGAATTTCTTCATTTTCCTTCTATGCCAGGATGACCTTTTGGTCAACACGAATTTTTGAACTCTAGGGAAATCTGGTTCTGCCCTTTTTGTTGTTCACATGTTTTTTTTATTCTCTCTCACACACAGAAACACTTTTTCTCTCCTCTTGGATTTCATTCTGCTGTAGTATATTCTCAAAGCACAAGTCACAGAGAGTAAGGGGGCCGAATGCCTTTGCAATTTGAGATTTATCAAAAGCTTTTCTTTCTGAAATGATGACAGGGGAAATTGCATCATCTGTATATCTGTCTGGGGAAGAGAAAGCAGGCTAGGAAATATTTCTGCAGAATGATAGTCTGTGTCTGTGCCAAGGAGAGTAAAAAAGGAGGTGTGTGTGGTGGGGAGGGAGTTAGATGAATTAAAAAAATACAGTATTTTTGGCCCCATAACAGAGGAGGTATCTAGGCCAGCTTTGTTTCTCTTGCTTTTGTACATTCAGATACTTACATTCAGTAGATCTCAAGAGGAAAATCAGGGGAAAAAAAAGTCTACCTTTGTTTTCCTCACTGATCTTCTCCGACAGCTTTAATCACATCTATTGTTACAACTCGCTATCAAGCTCATGAAAGTGCTAGGCCAGACTGCTGTCTGGTTTAAGCAGGCACAGCTCCATGGGGTTTCACGGAGTTCCCTCTTTCTGCCTGTTGAAGCTCATTGCTGTTACCACTGTTTCTGTAGCCAAGGTGTCAAAAGCCCTGGCCAAGATGAAATTCTCCTTTAACAGGATGTACTGCAGATAAAAAATATTTTCTCCTGCCTACTGGAAAACTTAGAGGTCCTCAGTTGACACTGCAGGCCCTGTTACTGGGCTTACAGACTCCAGTTTGCTCCTGAAGAATTGCTTATGGGAAAACATGGATTATTTCAAATACACTCAAATGTACAGAAAAACATTGTTTGGTTTCAGATGTTGTTCATGATTTTCACATGCTGCATATTCGAATATCCAGTGCTACCCACTTCTGGCTACTGATCTCCACCTCTCCCCCTTCACTGGCAACTCGGGTTGCTGTGAGCAGTTTTCTGCCAGCTTAGGTAAGGAAATGGCCGAGTGCTGGAGGCAGGGGGACAAACTCCGAGGGATGAGCCTTTTACTGAACATAGGGAATGCTTAATGGCCACCTTAGATTAAGCATCTGGCTGATGGTTGGTGTCATAAATGCCATCTACACTGCTGCAAATTTCTTGCTCATGGGCTCTTGATTCTTCTGAGTGAATAGAAACCTGTTACAGCTTTTGTGTTGAGTCGCACTAGGAGAATTTCCTGCTCTGGTCTGGAATCGTGGGGAGTTGGGCAGTGTTGCCGGATTCCAGCTTTTCCTCTGGCACTTTGGGAGCTTGTGCGACTGATGCGGACTCTGCTGTGCAAGGAAAGTCACTGTCTGCTCCGCAGCTCGGAGGGACTGAACCGCAGTTTCCCATGGATTCACTCTGCTGCCCTTTGGGTCTCTGTGTAGGATTGAGCCTGATTTTGAGAAGAACCCATTAAAAATGAAAATAAAATAAATAAGGTAGTTTTCCCTTATCCCCTCTTCTTAATTTTTCAGGAACTATCATTAATCTTTTACTGGAAAGGGTCTAGCAGCAGGCATCGCTGCATTAAGGAAAATGAGGTGTGGAGCTATTTTTAAACACCCTGAAATAGCACCAGACAGATTCCATTTATAGGAACTTGTACTTGTCGTCTTATGTACCTAGAAAAGGATAATGATTCCTGTGAAGTAATGATTCTGTCATCATAAACAGGATCCCAAGTGCTGAACCTGGGGCCCTTCTTGATATTTCTATTTGTTTGTTTGGACTAACTTCCCCCCACTTCCTTTTTTCCCCTCCTTTAAGCAGAGACCTAGCAATGATGTTTTACTATCTTTCTTTTTTGTCATCCTCATTATAAGAAAATTAGAAGCTGGGAAAAAAAAGTCTCTTGTGGTGTGAAAATTGTACTAGCTAATAAAACTGCAGGAGCCAGACGTGGAGGTTCCCCCCGCCCCCAATAAATCAGAGAGAATTAGGTGCTGAGGGACAGAAGGGCAGTGTTTAATCAGCTCGTGTAGGAAATCATTAGCTGCGCACCCTCATTCCGTCACTTGCTCATTCTTCATTCCCAATAGCTGCTCTGCCACCAGATCATTAACATTTTCCAGTGACTTTCTAAATGCAGTGGAAAAAAAAGATGGGGAGTTGGTGAAGAATCAGTAGATGTTAGGGGAAAAAAAAGGCGGAAGGTTGTGTCTGTCGTCTGTTTGTTTGTTTGTTTGCTTCATTTTCCTTGATTCTTTCTCTCTCCTAGAAGTGCACCTAGTTAAAAGACAAGTGACCAGCAGGCTTGAACTCTTTCTCTATCTTCTAACCAAATAAAAAGAGACAGGAGATTTAATGGTAACATAAACAAGCGTCAGATTTTTCTTAGATTTCCTGTGTGTTCTTATTTACAACTTTGTAATTTTCATGGTCTTTTGCACAGCCTACCATTGCAATTCAAGTTATGCACAAGTGATCATATATATATGTATATATATATATATGTATACACACACATACATACACACACACACATTTGTTTTCACTTAAATGGCACCCAAAAAAAGGGGGGGGAGGGGGCGGGTGTAGAGGGAAAGTGTCACATTTTCTTTGTAGGTTGGAGATTCAGGTGAGGCCAAAGCACTGGTGCTCAGCCAGCATTTCCCAGCTCTTTGGAGTCCAGTAGTTCAACTGTGTATCTTTCTTGCAAAGGTGTAGACAAAACACCATCTTCCACTGCTAGCTCTTTATCTGATACGAATGAAGCCAGCTCACGGACTTGAGGGATGAAAACTTGGCCCTAAGGAGTCGATGTCATTTCTTTCATGAACTGCAGAGGACCTGGGGTTTCTGCTCAGAGCTGCTAATCTGCTATCATCTACTAAATCAGTGGCTATGCTTGGGGTAGAGGATTGCTGCCTATATCTAGACACAGCTATGATGCTGTGCATGGCAACCTGTGTGAACGCTTGTCCTGTCCATGTGGTAACATGCAGAGCTCTGGGACAAACCTCCCTGCGTTTCCCACCAGTGCCCTTCTGCCACGGCCACTGCAAATCATAACCCAGGTCTCTCCTCAGATTGCCACAGTCGCTGTGGCTTGAAAAGCAAGAGGATTGCTTAAAAGCAAGTTCCAGTGCATTTTCCAAAAAAATGTGTATAGTACTTTAGAAGATTTTTATTCTTTTATTTTTCTGTAGCTTCTGAGGTAACCACAGAATAAACAATGTTTCAGGAGCTTGCCTTTTTTGTAATTTCTTTTGTATTTCATAAGGTGATCAGCATAGCTCACAAGTAGATGTGCAGCTTGTAAGAAACAGTCCCAGGCCTCATTCCTGCTGCTTTCTAGACCCAGTAGCGGTCACTTTCTGCGTGTTCAGCTAGTGACATCTCTAAGTGGTGATCAGTGCAGGTGCCTCCAGCATGGAGTGCCCTATAGCAGCCTGTAACAGGACAGAAGTATGTGGGAAGGTGTGAGCCATGTATTGATAAACTTTGTAATAGAGATGTCTACGAGATACAGTTTTAGACACTTAGCTGACTGAATAGTCATGAGGGGAGAAAGGAACCTGAGCAGACAGTTTGTATTTCAAATTTTCAGAAATTTCAATCTCGGGTGAGATTAATTGCCTTTGGAGAGGACATTGATATCAAAGTAAAACAGACTGAGTAGTTCCTGAATTAGGTTTTGGTAGGGGGAGGAATAGAGCCAGATTCAAGTCCTAGCTTACAGGTGATGCAAATAAGCTTGTTCTACTTTGAAAATGGAGCAGTCTACCTAACACAATGTGGTTCTTAAAATGAGATATATGGGGAGTTGGTTCAAAGCACCATGTGATGTAAATTCCACCAACTTGTTTAAGGGACCCTTAACATGCCATGCCTGGAGAGAAAAACAAGTAGCAACCCCTTCCTCTAACAAAAAGTGCAAGTGAAGACTTCAAATGGATTGGAGGTGCTTCCTAGAAGCAAGTATACCAGTTTGGCATATCTATACAAAGACACTTTTCTCCCTTTCGTCTTCAGAACTCAGAGACTGCTGTATTTGAGCATTAGCTGGCGCTCCATCATACTCTGGCTCCTTAAAGTAGTGTCTGTAAAACCCAATGTGAAACAAGTAGCCAGACTGATAAGTAGAGAATCCACTTGAAGAAGTAATATCTCATTTGTCAGACAGGGAAAAAAATACAGAAGAGAATGATCAAAATGTGTCTGTATGTTAGCTCTGATGCCATTTTGCTTTTGTGAACTGAAAAATGTGCTTAAAGTAGCAGCAGGTGATGACAGCTCACACCTGATTTTTCTCAGCTGTTGCAAGGAGAGTGCTGCTGTCCTAAAGAACCTCTTCTTGCCTAATTCTCCTTGTCCTGGTCCTTGTGCTGGCGTGGAAGTGTGGAACACTGCAGTAAAAATGGTCATAAATTACTGTTGTGCTTTTGTGTTATTCAGCAGACACAAACCAGCTTGAGAGATTTAGCCATAACTTTTATTTTACTCCTCTTGAGCATGGAGAAGCAGAACATAGCTCTTGTGCATTGCGATGTGTGTGTGACTCTTCTCATGGAGAAGCTTAGGAGAAAGGTGCCAGAATCAGAAGCAAAGGGAGAAGCCTGTCTTTTCCCGAGGTATAAATCCAACTGGTTGGCAAGGCAGTAGGGCAAAGAGATTACCCAGATGCTGCACTTTGGAGAGGAGAAAACAATTGTTTGGAATATGTAGGGCTGCATAACAGTAGGGTCATTTGTTTTCTGTTCACACTGTTTAAAGGGACGAGTAAACATATGTAAAATGAAAGAGTAAATAAGGAGCATGTTTGCTCATTGGTTTCAATCTGGATGGAGCTTGGTTAGTTGCGGCAGTCAGTGAGCAGGCTCTTCTTTCAGCTGATATTTTTTCCCCTGTCCACCTGACACAGGTGAAAACGTCCTGAGCGGTGGGACCTCCGAGGCTGGGTTTGCAGTTGTGCGGAGGCCTGCCGAGAAACTGGGCTGTGGTGGCACAGCAGATACTGCTTGTGACTCTGGGAAAGCTAAACTGCAAAAATACCCAGTGCAAAAGGGGATGCCCATCCATGCGGATCCCTCAGGTAGAGATGCATAAAACATTTTCTTCATTAGAGTTTCCTAGCTGGTAATCTGAGGGGAGCTTAGCCAGTGAGCGGGATGGGGAACTGAGAATGTCTGTCAATTCTTTCCTGCTCTTTACAGCCTCTCACCAGCCTTGCGAACAAAAAGTTCATTCATATATTGGAAGAATGGGAGGCAACATTAAATTTAAGTATAGTTGCAAAAGATTCTGTATTTCTTCTTTTATTTCTTTCTATGCATGATTCAACAAGCGTGTTTGTCAAGGCATGCTGGAATGGTAGAGAACTGTGAAAATAACTGAGGAGCTGCTGTTTATAAAATCAAAGCAGCAGTTTAATCTGTAGAGAAATGGCAGTAGAAAAGGTCTCTACTTAGATATTGTTTGCAATGCAAGTCCTGGTGGTTATGTGAGAGCGTGCAGAGCACTTGTTTTCTTTTAATTTTCAGATCATAAAAATCAGGCAGACAGAACCGACCTAATAGATTTTAATATTGGTATATTGGGCAAGTCAAGGCAAGTCAAGGGTAAAGGACAAAAACACTAGTATGTTAGATTAAAGAGGAGGTTGTTAAAATGGTGCAGTGAGTTTCTGTCTAGAACTTGTCACAGATGAGAAAATCACAAATGACAGTGTGAGATCTTCTAAAACAGGAAGAGAGATGATGAGGTAGAGTTGTGCAAGGAGCAATATTGTCTCGAATCGGTCAGAAGTGGAGGCGCGTCAGCTGGCCTCGAAGATCTGAGTCCAGAGCTCTTGATTAGGATGGTACGTTTAATCCTACCAAGCTTTGCTTAGCAACAGTCATCAAGGCAATCAGTAATTTATTGGGAAAGTCAGGAGAGAGGAGGGTTCCTGACTCCGTGCTGCTCACGTAGCTCCGTGTATGGCTGGCATCGTGAAGTTGAGCTGCAGATATCAGGTCTGTGCTGCTCATGGCACTGTGGTTTGCTAAAAACAGTGAGCTTTAAAAGCCTCAATTCCAAAGGCAGATTGACACGAGGGTTTGGGCGTGCGCTGCAATCATTTCCTTTTAGGCCATTGCTTTAAATTCGGTCCTTGTCATCTGTGTCTAGAACGCGTTAACCTGCGATATTCTTTGACCTACTTGAAGTTAATTGGTGGTTTCAGTCCATTCCTCCTTCCACGACTGTTTATATTCAACTGCCACTATTTTTATCCAGTTTCAGACAGTGTCTTTTGTTTTTATCCTTGCTTGTTTCAATTCCCTTGTTTTACAGAGGCATAAAAGTTGCCTGCTGGCAATCATACCAGTGGCACCTCTCGTGTAGACTTCAAGTGACAAAGAGCATCCAGGCTCTGCTGCCATGGAGAAATGGGCAAAATAATTCCCTCTGCATGGGAGAGAATTCTTTCCCCCAGGTTTCTTGTAAAAGGAGGCTCAGATAAAGTCCTGACAGCCAGTCCCCGAAAAGGGGAGCCAGAGCACACAGGGGCTGTGGGGGTTATTGCTGCCGTTAGCAGATGCAGTCTGCAGCATCTCAGAGGGCTGGTTGTGGACCGGCCTCTGCTGTTAGGCACCAGCAGACTCGAACAGAAAGGCTGTTTCTTCCACAAGGATCTCACTGCATATGTGAGGCAAGAAAGAATAGAGGGGTGGAAGAGGAAGAAGAGAGAGGAAATTTGACAATATTGGTTAGCCAAATACTCAGGAGTATTGGCTAAATAGACTTTATGTCTGTGTCCACGACATCCTTGTAAATCTGAGGTGAGTTGCAGAGGTACTTGCTGGAAAATCCAGAAACCTTCTGTTGAGGTGGTGTTTGGAGAGAGGAATTGACTTCCTAGTCACTGGGTGAAAGCGTCTGATAGTACAGAGCCAAGTGATGGGGGGCCCTTGTGGCAACGGAGAGAACTGAAAGCCATGAAGAGCTGATGCCCTCTTTAAGGGCAGTTGGTTTTGGTTTCCTGCTGCCTTAGGCATAGTGGCTCAGTCTGACAAGGCTGTTGGATCCTGCCTTGCTGCCATGTAAGCCACTGCTTACCATTTCTTTATGATCTTTACTACACTGCTACCATTTCTTTATGATCTAAGGATGACTGTTGTGATTTACATAATTTTCCCCTCAGTGAGAACTTGCTACAGGGTGTTCTCTGGGTCTTCAGTATATGGCCAATATCTAAACATCTGTAAGTGCAGAGCCCAGCCTGTGCTGAGGGTGCCCCAGGACCCGAGCTGCCTGCCTGTTAATACTCAGATTCAGTTGGAAGGGTTGAGTCTCACTTGAAATCTGAAGTCCTACTTGAGAAAAGAGAAGGGCTCTCTTCTTGAACTGTATTACCATAGCTCTGCTCCGTGGGGCCTTTTAAGTTGCTGTGAAAAGCCTTTTCTGGGAAGAGCCCCTGGCAGTGGAAGAAGTTCCCAGCCCTGGTCCGGGATAGCTGGGACTATTTAGTGCCATAATGCAAGGCACAAAGTGGGGATGGGAGAGGATTGCTCATAAGATGGGCTCTGTGTTTTGCCTGGGAAGACCTACACCCTTTCGGCTCTTGGGATATGATGCTGTTCTATTTTTGTTTTGATAACTGGAGTCGAGGGTAACCAGCGCTTTTTTTGTATTATAGAAATCCTAATAAAACTCAGCAAATGAAGACCAGCTGTGGGCTACGCTCTAGAAGGTCAAAAGAAGGGGAAGAGGCCACATGGAGGATGGACATGGTTCCTGTGAACTCCGTATATTATTCAGGGCTCTGGCTTAGAACATGAGATTTACAAGGCAGAAATCAAATATGTTAAATGAGGTGACTGAAAAGATTTTTGCCTTTGTCTCAGTGAGCCAAAAGTCATCTTGTTGCTTGGTCTGACCTTATCTTAGAGAAGGTCATTGTGGCTTGTATGGGCTGGATACCCCTCCTGCCCTTAAAAGGGGGAAGGGGGGTTATAGAACAGTTTAGACACAAATCATCTCATTTGTTCAGGGGATGGAGCAATGGCTGCGGAGCAGATTGTAGCAAGTACTGAGATCTGTCGAAGCTGCACTCGACAGCACTAAAAGAAACGTTCTCCTCCCACTGGAGGTCAGCAGTGAAATGTTCTATCAGTTAAAGACAGCGAGGATATATCTGGTGAATGTGACAAGCAGCAGGCCTTGCCATTTTCTGCTCAGCTTCAGATTAAAGTGAAATTAGTTCAAACTTGGATTAGCAAAATCATTTTGTGTTCCCTCCCCAAATCTTTCTTCATTTTATTTAGTTATTATTTTATTTTATTTAAAGCCACATTACATCTCTTCATTAGCATGTATAATTAATTAGGAGACTCAGGAAAACAACCAGCTCCCATAGGAACTACTGTGAAATTGCCTGGTTTCCTCTACAGCTCTCAGACTTTCAGGTTATTTTAAGGAAGATACTGCCCAGTAAGAAATTACTTGTATTTTCCTTTTTTTCTATTTCTTCCCATTCATGCAGGCTGCTTAGATACATATTCCAATTGGTCTTATCAGGACTTCTATGATTCCAGACATAGTGTATTTTTAGATTTTTTTTTTAATGTCACCCTTAAAATACTTGCTCATTCTCTCTTTTGACATTAATGTTAACTATCCCCAGCAGCTAAAAAGTCTAGGGCTTAGAATGAAATGAAGGGAATCCACTGTTTCAGGGAAAAAAAAAAAAGAAAGAAAAAAACCCACACTCTAAATCTAAAATCTAATTTGCTGCCCAAATCCTGAGCTAGATTTTGAATAAGACAAGAGTGTGAAACAGGACAGGACGCAAAGAGCTTCATTAGTGAATATATTTGCCCCTAAGTGGATTACAAGTGCTCAGAGAATTTAGGAATGGCCACAAAGTTAGGGGCATTCTCAGCCTTACGCCTGAAAACTGCTCCTGCAAACAGAAACTCTAGTATCTGGTGGTGTGTGTCTGCCTGAGAAATACACTGACTAAAGGCAAGCAGGGCATCCTTTTAATTGCTGGTTGTAAAACTCCTGGCTCACGCTGTGGGACTGAGGGCAGTTTTCTTTTATTCATACCGTCTGTGTGTATTTTTAGGGCCTGTGGGTCCTTTCAGGAGGCCTTTAGCTTCCTGCTGGGAGGTGGGTGGCATCAGTCTGAAAGGGGGATAAGACAAGAATACGAATAGCAGCGTGGCAAACGCTGGCAGGTAGAGCTGCTGGAGAAAAAAAATGAAGAAAAAGATGCTCTCCGTATGGGTGTTACTTGGCACTAGGATGTGGAAGCTAGACAGAATGAAAATCGATTCTCTCTACCTAACCAGAGCTCCACCAGTAACAACATCTCAGAACCACCCCAAGCCCGCATCNTAGACAGAATGAAAATCGATTCTCTCTAACCAGAGCTCCACCAGCAACAACACCTCAGAACCATCCCAAGCCCTCATTGCAAGGGGCTTTTCCTCCTAGGGAGGACTTGCATTTTGAAAATGAAAACTCGATCTTTCTCTGCGTCCGGATGTATTGCTGAGCTAAAGGGCCTCCTGGCCCACGCGTGTGAGAACTCAGAAAGCCCAAATCAGCTGTTGGGCTCCCTGTGTGGGTCAGAATAGAGGCAGCATCTCCGTTAATAGGACAAAATGCTCTGCCGGGCCTGGCTGCTGCGTCTCTCTGAGTTTGCTCCCAAGTAGTAGAGCAAAACTAGGAGCAAGGATCATTATGGAAATAAAAAACTGTTTCTCTGAAGCCTCTATCTCACAGTGGCAGAAGGTGACATTTGTTTTCCTAACTAGTTCTTGGTTATGGAGTTGCTGTAAGCTTAATATACTCGAATGTGTGTATTGTAAGACATGTGTGCGCTGGTGCTGGCATTTCAGGGCGAACAAGTAAGTAGCATAAGGAAATGCATAAGAAAAGAGGTAGTTCTGTTCAGGAAAGCGAGAATGACAAAATGCAGGCTCGCTGCATTTTGGTACAAAAAGCAGGTATCAGGGAATGTTCCCTCAGTTCAGGCTCCGTTATTTCCATTGCTTGCTGATCACTTCAGAGCAATGCAGACTGAGCTAAGCATTTTTTAGTAGCTAGTATTTTATGGGGTTTTGTAAACAGTTCCATAGCAGAATGCAAACAGGTGATTTCAAACGGACCAGATGAGCAGTTTTCCGTCTCTGGCGGTGCTGGATGGGAAGCAAACAGAGAGCCCTCCGGTTACGGGAGCTCTTCAGGAGCGCCTGTTCTATGCAAAACCGTGATCAGCCCCTGCTTTGGTGGTGTTGCCTGTGTCAGCCGCTTCCTCTAATCCACCTCACAGTTCCCTCAGAAATGTGCGTGCCAGGCAGTGTCTGCACGGTTTAAGCACCCTGCCTAAGGGAGGGAAGCACTCGTGTGATGAGATAATCTGCACTCTGCTCTGAGCACACGCTGTTACGCAAAAACATTGAGTTCCTCAGTGTCTCCGGTGAGCCGCTTGCAGATGTGAGTTACAAGCCTGTGTCACCGTGTCTGTGATGAGGGGTGAATAGCCTGTAATGAAGAAAAAAACTCAGGGCTATTTTGTCCCTTTTAAGCTGAGGTTCTGACCGGCAAATCACAGAGCCCTTTTAGCCCAGATCATCTGCTATTCTGAGAGCCATGAAGGAGTGCGACACATTTGCAGCATCTCTTGATGCTAATGTCTCAGACGTGGCATTTTCTGGAGAGAGCACTCGAACCCTCATTCTCTCAGCGAAAGTAATTTCAAATCTGAGTCTATACCGATAGTGTTTATTGCTTTAGAAAGTATGGTTGATAATGTAATTGTGGAATAAGCAACGCAGATGTGATATGTCATTACCACCGCTATGTAGACAGAGAATGAATTTTTTTCAGAGTTATTACTGTTATTTTGAGCAGATTCCTTCTCAATTTGCATTCTTTCCCATTGCCTAGTCCACACTTGCAGTGCTCTCCTGTTCTGCTCCCACATTCGGACTCGAGGAAGCGCAGGGAAATGAGATAGTTCATGTCTTTCCTGAGCTGAACTATTATTTTGCTAGTCTACAAAGCGAGTTACAGGAGGTTTCGTAGCATGAAGCATTAGAACTGAGATGAGAGTCGTTTCACTCCAGGACGACCGTCTCAGCTGCAGTGCAGACCCACATTAATGCAAAGTTGTTGCTGCCGCGGGGCTCCTCGGTGGGCTGTGCGAAACGATCTGTCGTTCTGTGCCTGCTTCAAGCAAAGCGGTGTCAGCATTCGTTACCAACTGACATGCGTGGGCTTAAAGAGTAAGGGCCTGAGCCTAGACCTAAGGCTTGACACTCAGCTGTCCTAAACTTCTGCCTCTTGGTAGTATTGGATCTGGGGTTAGCTGTGGTCTGGCTGGAGTGCCTGTCACTCTGCAGAAGTGTCCCCTATAGATGCATTTAAGTAAAGCAGGAGTGCTGGGCAGCTCTGTGCCTCCAACACCCCTCTCCAGAGTCCCTGGTCCTCAGCTGTGAGCAAATCCTTGCTGTAAACCTGCCTCTTGGAAAGTATCAGATGTCCTCTTAGACATGAGGGCTAAGCTGCTGGTGCAGAGGATGGGTGCCCAGAGTAGTCAAAAGTGACAACAGTAAATGCCCTCCTGAAATGTAGCAGAAATTTCAAGAGCTTTTTGCAAACAAGAGCAGAAAAGGCAACCACAGAATCAATGAGAAGTTTCAAATGGTTGGCCCTGTGGGCTTTGATAAAGAAGTAAGATCTCTGATTCTGTCAGAAAAGAGCAAACAACAACAACAAACCCTACCATCCTGCTAATTCCTTAAAGCTTCAGCTGTTTGCTGGGTAAACACATATAAAAGGGCTTCTAATTAGTCCACCCATAGCAAAGGAATAGAGGAAGCTGCTGAAAGGTAGGGAGAACTCTGCTCTCAGAAGGATTGTGATTGATTTCTGCTGCACCCTCAGGCCACGGGTGAGCCGCACAAGGTCTGTGCAAGGACGTGTCTATTGGCAGCTGGAACCGTCCTCTCTCTGCTGATGGTGCCCAGGATCCAGCACTGTCAGTTCGGTAGATACTGGATTTGCTAGGTGTGTAGATCCATGTGTCATATTGTCAATGGCCATTGACGTAAAATGCCCAGTTGCTGGGTATAAATAAGAGAGGCAGAGATGGGGGGAGTTATTGGCCTTAACTGAGATTGATTTGAGAATATCCTGCTGCAATTGCCTCAGGTCAGTACACAATAGACTCTTTACCAGCTATCAAAACAGAACTGAAATTACCCCAAGAACTCGAAGGTTATGTATTTGCACTAATGACAGCATCCTAAATGATTCCCTCTGGCTGTATTATTGGGGCTGAAAAGTCTCATACTGAGCTTGCCTGAACCTGGGTTAATGCAGTCAGGGGGCAGCGAAGCCAAACTCCTCCAGCTGGGCGAAGTAGCAGGGGGGCAGCTCCAGCTGGGTACGGGATATGCCTACTGCTTCCCTTCATGCGTGAGCTCCTACAGCGGCACGTGAGGCCCAGGCGAGACTTGAACTGCCCTTCAGGCTTACTTGGATCGCCAGTACCAGCAGGGAGAAAGAACAGTAGCCACTAGTGTAAAAAAATTAATGCTGGGTGGCTCTTCTAAGTAGGATGATTCCCAAAGCTAAGCTGAATGCTGATGCATTCCAAAATGGGAAGCAGTCTTGTCTCAAGATAATACCAATAAAGCAAAAGCAACTGAGGTGGATATTTAGATGCAGTTAAAAACGTATGTTAAAAATCAGTACTTAAAATGTTTTGTTTCCGTTGCTGAAATGTTGTGGCACTTTTATAAAGCAGCGCTTTTCCCCAGCTGCTTAGGAAGGTGAAGGGGAGCTCTGATGCTGCTGGTCCTGGGCCACAGCAGTTTCCTACATCATAGCCCCAAACTTCAGGCCTCCAGGGAGCTCTGTCCTCTCCTGTCTGGGCTTGCATCTTTCCAGCTGTTCTCGTCGCAGCCATCTCATGTGTCTGTGCTCATGCATCCAAGTCTTTGATTTGTGTCTGTCTTCCCCAGTTCTGCCCCTGTAGCGATCCCTGCTCTGCTAAATCCTGGTCTATGACATTGCCAGTTCCTTCAGTCATGAAAACTCCCTTGGGTGAAGAAAGCAAAGTGGTGACAGTATGAATGTGTAGGTCCAAAGCAAATAAAAATCTGCATGGGAATACCCCCGAGATTGACAGATTGATTCCATCTGACTCCAAAGGTGAGAGAGAAGTGCATTAACGTACTGTGCCAGCTGGCCTCTGCTGTGCATCATGTGTTTCTGTGATGATACCTAATGCACACGTGCTCAGGTGCCTTGGAGCTGGGAGAGCAGCAGAGGGAGAGAAACAGGGTAGTCTCCAAAATGAGCAGTCCCATCTCTCCTCCCCCTTCCTCCTTATGTCTTTATATGCTGGAGGCTGCTTATTCCCCAGGCATCTTGACTGGTCTACTTGAATAAATAATAATGTGCCAGGCAGTTACAGTGGTGCTAATTGCTGATAGCTCTTTATTGACCATTTGGCAGATCTGACTGCAGAATGATAAATCCATCTAATCACAGTGTGGCAGGCGAGACTGAAGAGCCAGGTTAAAAGCTTTCTGTTCCTTCTCCTGAGCAAGGGCCATAGTGCACAGAGGGAGTTTCGCTCAGCCTGTCAGTGCAGACTTTTGAGGAAGGGAGAGCTGGTTTGGAGAAACTTTCTGCTTGTCTGAACCATGTGCAGAACAGAAATAGTGAACGTGAAGTGACAGCAGTGCCACGAGGGTGAGGGTTCCTGTGAGCTGGATTTCAGAAGTGGAATTAAAATCTGGATGTCCCTGTCCAGCTGCATATCCACTATTCTGGGCAGTGATTTGGCTGCTCGGCTAGAGGTGAATTTGGAAAAGACCTGGAAAATCTTGAAGGGTTCTGCAAACAGCACATTTAACCTAGTGCACAGCTCCATATTGGGGAAGGCATCTTCTTAGGCTGCCCTTGTGGAAACTGTTGGAGTGGCTGGCGTAGGAGGAGATGTTCAGCATTATTTTGAAGGTGTCATGATGAATTACAGATATTACAGATATTTGACTCATATCACTGCTGCTTGGCCACTATCTGACATTACAAGCCTGCTCAAGTGCTCCTGTCCTGTTCTCCTCTTGTTGATTTTCTCTCAGCTCTGATAAGTTCCATGGTTACTCTTGGCCTAAGGTCTGCACCAAGATGTTCTCATTTCAAATGCAGGTAGATTATGTTTTGCCCTAAGGGCCTGGAATGCAAAACTAGGGCTGGTTGACATTAGCTGAATAGGGAGATTTGAGTCGGAAAATGGACTTTTTGGAAAATTAACATTGTTAAGCTGGAAAAGATTGGTTTATATCCAAAATTTTAAATCCAATCTTTTGGATATCTTTATATCCAATCTTTTAAATCTGAACTGTGGTGATTTGAAGCAGTTCACCTTGTTAATTTCTAGTTTTTCAATTTTATTTGGTTTTCTGCATGTTGCCTTGGTGATCCATCTGTAGTTGGGGTCATTTTTTCTTTCTCCATATGTTCTATCTTTGAACAATTTTCTTTTTGTCCCCTGAGTGTATGAGACTGTCGTCACTGTATTTCTCCTTTCTCTTTTGCCCTTTATTTTATTTTTTTTCTGTCATGAAAGCGCGCGCTCTCTTTTTTTTTTTCTTTTCTGGCTACTTAACATTTCAACCTTTTTGTACTGGATTGGGTGACAGCTGCTGCATTTCTCCTTCCTCCTCCGTGTTCAGCCATTGTACTTTCGGGCTTTGTGGCACACCTTTAGCTGTTTGTCACGCTTTTCTACTTCTGCTTCTTTTAGTGACATTCCTTTCTGAGTGTCTGATGTTGGTCACTACTTTTTTCTTCTTCAGGCATGAACCTCTCCCTCCAGCATCAGCATTATTTAGAAAACTGCATAGGAAAAGGCAGTTAAGATCCTGTGGAGCACAAACTGTCCCCTCTCCCCCCCAACCGCCACTCAAAATGACAGAAGGACAACTATGTTTTAAATGCTTATGGCAGATAAATGTGGACTCTCCCAGATGATAGAATCCCAAAGATGACTAAGAAAAATGAATTTCAAAATGCAGCCAAACAGAATTGCTTGAAGTCTGCAGAAAATGGAGAAAAACTCCTATTTTGAAAGTTAAAAGACCACTTGTTTTTCTGTTGGTTGTTTGAGGATCTTCACATGTTTAACTGTCATTTGACTAAATCAGACACTTCCAGAAGTGACCCTAGCTGAATTTAATAAGTTTAGATGGGTTATACCCTCTGGCTTTCACAGAATATTAGTGGGGTGGAGATGTCCTTGCGAGCTGGAAAGCTCCTGGAGGCAGAAACCTGCAGGTGTAAACACCTGATTTAGGAAGATGCTCAAATTACTGATGTGCCTAATTCACAGTGGCCAGGAAAAGAGGGAAGAGTGAAGGAGAGAAAGGGTAAAAAGGGCAGAGTGGAGAAACAAAGTGGGAAAGAGGTAGAAATTCCATTTCTACCATCCTGTGAATTGTTCACGTGTGCCAGCTAGTAATTATTTTAATGAATGTCTGTAAAGCACTTTAATATGCTCAGATGAGCAATACTATAGAAAGTGTGTCTGCTGTTTAGATCTAAAGGATAAGAGACTAGCAGAAAGGCAAAAACTCCCTGTATAATTATCCTCTTATAATATGTTGGCTCACTGATGCTGTAACCTATCATTAAAGACCCAGATTACTTTTTCAGAATGTGATCTTTAGAGTCAATAATGTGATGATGATTGAGATTGGAGAGTAAATTGGAGAACTCACGGTATCTGGCAGTCCGGACAGCCATAGAATTTGAATCTTTTCTTTCCCGAAGGAGTGATGTCATCATTGTGCTTGAATCCATCTGTCCCACTGCCCGACTCAGCTGTGCACCCCGCGTGCCCATCCAGCCAATATTCAGCAATCTGTGACTTGGGTTTGTTAGGATTTTCCTGGGACATAGGCTGTGGAATGTGCTTAATTAGAGTTTGGATCCACTGATATGTAACAGGATTCTTTAACAAAGCAACTTTCTACTGATCTTTGCCAGGAGCATCCTGAGCTGGAGCGCTGGTTCTCCGAGGGGTTCCTCGTGTGCATCATGACACCCCATGTGTTCCTTGGCTTTGGGAAGGGGGCCTTGTTACTGGTGTTCTACCATGTTCATGGCTGTGGCACGTAGGCTTTAAGTCATAATGTTTGTTCCGTTTATGGTAACATCCCCCATTGAGAGCCCTCATCCTGTTCCTAGTGGGCACTAACTTTCCCTTCCCATCCTATGTCTTAAATGTCTTTGCATGTCTAAAGAAACCTTCCCCTGCTGTGCAGGGTGCTGTGGGCATCTGTTCAGTATCCACAAACCAATTTAGAAAAGTTGGTTATGCCACAAGTAAGGGAACCCATTCCAGGTTCATTCTGGTTAATAATTTGTACTGTATCAGATTAAGGGAAAATTGGTTAGTTCAATGGAAGTTTAGCCGAATAAAGATGGTCTTGTTCTGTATAATGTATAGCTGCTCTTCCTGCCCTTTCTTATATTAGAAATCAATCTCAAAGCAGAAAGGCAGTGTCAGAAAAGAGAAAGAGGGAAAGGAAAGAAGAAATGTAATAAAAAATAGCTCTTCTTTTCATAGATATGTAAGTTAAGTCTTCTTGTAGCACCAGTTGAAAGACAGTGACATTTGAGAGTTCAAGGTAAGTGAAACACCAGTTGGAGATTAGTAGCAAGGAACACTTTTTAAACAAAAATGTTCCACAGTGGGCCAAGGATAGCAAAAGAAAAGTCTTTCCTTCATACATGCTTATCGCTGGAGCAGGAAATAAAACTTTTATGTTTGGTGTCTCTTTATATTTTATTCTCAAAATGACCTGTGTATTCATTGTATCACTGCTTCAAAGTGGACTCTTTTCTCCAGAAAAGATCATGGTGGAGCTTTTAAGTTTCCATCTCGGGGCAAAGCTGCTCCAAGAAAAGAAAAGGTTAAAAAAAAAAGGAAAGAAATGAGAGCATTAAAGATGTGTTGTAGTTCTCTTATCACTAGAGTGACTGATAAATCAGCTCTAAATATATTTTAAAATTATATATGAAAATATATATTAAAAATGAATTATAACATTTAAAAATGAAACAGAATACATGGTAGACATAGGACTATTTGAAACAGAAGTGTGACCCATCTCCATATGGGGAAAGTTACAGCTTCTGTACATCTGTCATTTTAAATGACTGCCAGATTGTGCGACCCTTGGGAGTAGTTTTGTTGCCCTCGCTGGGACCGCTTAGGTAAGTAAAACACGAAGCAGCTGTGAGCTACAGCTCTGAGCGAGCTCCATGTGTTAAAAATGTATAGCTGGCTCACAATGGGAGGGAGCTGTCACAGGCCAGGAGACCTTGTGCCATCCAGCTGGAAATGAGCCCAAAGGACACGTTTCGGTGCCGTGCTGGGCATCAGCAAGGTCACGGAGGCCTGCAGGGAGGTACCCTCTGAGGACGGGGCCCCAGAGCTTTAGTCACCAAAACCAATGGCCAGTGCAGATAATTGTGCTGATCCGGCTAAGGCCTCCTTGGCCAGCATACCCGATCCACGGAATTCAAGGGCTGAATGGTGGGTCATGGGAATGGAATTCTCTGGTGGGTGGTTTTCGGAGCTGGGGAGCTGGTAGGATGCAGTGGTCAGGAGAGATGCCTGGGACAAGCGTTGTGCGCTGTTCTGGCCCTGCTCCCTCCTCCTGCGTGACCTCCGGAAGGTCCCCAGCCCTCTCTGTAGCCCTCTGTGCGTGGGGAGGCTGCGCTGCCCTGCGCCACGGAGACTTCTGTGGTGCTGAATGTGCTGCTGATTGCAGGGAACTCGGACAGCTGTGGGAGCTGCCGCAGCGCCTGCGCTCGGGATCCGGGAGCGCCTGGAAAGGGCAGTGCGTTCCCACTTCCACTGCAGAGCTGCAGCTCCCGCGTCCTGCTGGGCCCTACCTGCTGCTGATCACAATGAGCAGCTCGTGCCCTGAAGCAGGAGCATTGATACTCTTTGTATTTTATTTTTATCCAAGCTGGTGGAACAAAAAATGCTGTCTCTCTTCTTAGAACTGTCTGATCCTTCCTGGGCCCTGTCTGAGCTCTTTGTCCATGGAATGTCATCTGGGAATGAGTTCCACAGGTTAACTACATGCTGAATAGTGATTCATTTTTGTCCATTTTAAATGGGCAGCCCTTAATTGCAAATTGCCCTCCAGGTCTTACGTTATGGGAAGGAGTAGAGAGAGAGGGAACAAGTAATTACCCTTCTAGACATTATCTGTAGCCCTCTCTCATATCTACTCTTCTTTATTTTCTACTCTTCGTAATTCCAAAGCTTTTCATTTCCCTTCTAATGGATTGCCGTTTTTCCCTTTATATAATAATACAAACTGGTTTTGTTGCTCTTCACTGTCTGTCTCCGCTTCATCTTAGTGACTAAACCTGAGCACGTTATTCTAGCCAAGGATGCTGTTAAAAATATGGCAGGATGTTATCCATATTATTGCCTGTTTTTTGTTTCATATCCTTCTGTCTGGGATCTGTTATGCTCAGGAGCTGATAAGAAACTCTGAGTGATTTCTCAGAGGAGAGGCACGTTGTGACATGTTGGGGCGTGCTGGGAAAGTGATGCCAAATATCATAGGTCTTCAGGAGACCTTCGGGTGATTTTCAGATGGAGCTCATTGGTGATCCTTGGGGGGCAATGAGATTCCTGCAGAGCCCCAGTGATTTGCAGCCGTTGCTCTAGAATATCCAAATCTGGTTCGTTTATGCAGAAGATTTTTAACTCCAAAAATCTGCCAACAGCTTACGCATGTTGTTAAACGTAGGAAAGAATTAAACTATCATCTTTGGAGATTAAACAGCTCTGTAGCCTGTAGAAATAAATCGTGAAAACATTTCTGATGGTAGAAAGGGATTTAAGTTTGCTTATTCCTGCTACGAAGTAAAGTAAATGCATCTTCAGAGTGCCTGTATTGGCCATGACTGGTGGGGCTAGAGGAGCCGGGCCAACTCCGTCTCCCCCGGCCCTTTCCTGTTCCCCAGCTGCCTGTATACGTGTAGCCAGAGATCAGATGCCATGGAGGGCTGCCAGCAAGCTCGGGAAGGGATATTATTCCCATGGATCTATCATTCAGTTTATCAGGCAAGCAACTGCATATATCTCGGTTATCGTGACATGACTGCCTCAATGTTGCAGCTTGATGGCTTTACATCACTTCAGCAAGTCATGTGTGTATATGAACACTGTAATCCTATCATGCAGTGTTACCATATGAAAATGGAGATTGAAACATCTTGACTGTATTATATTTAAATGTATTTTTTTTTTTCTCTGGGAGGAAAATTTAGGTCGGATGTTCCTGTTCACTTGGCTGGTCTTTCTACCATTGTTTATAAATAGGGCGGTAACATTTCTCATGGATTCCCCTCTGTCTTCAGCAAAGTATATGTTGAAATCCTGTGAAGATATACAAGGATATATTTATATTTATGACCAAATCTTCTGTTGAGGTATATCAGCACAGTTTGTGTCATGTTTGTAGAGCTGTGTTGTTACATGCCCCTGGAATCCCTTTGTTTTCCAGGCTTTCCAAAACACGGACACCCTTAGCTGCTCTCTCGTGCTTTGTAGCACTTGGTAACGTTCATGATTCTGACCGTCTGCAGTTTCGCATCCACAGATACAAAAAGCAGAATCCATATAAAGCCATACCCTGGAGGGATTAAGAAACAGTGTAAGGAGATATGTGGGGAACTAAAGCAGTATAGTCTGGAAGAGAAGGCACATGGCAGGTATGATCAAAGCCTATAAACACCTTCCAGGGAACAAGATGAACGGGGAAGGCAGTTACTTACAGTCTGAATGCAGCAGTGCAGGCAGCAGCGGCTTGAGTGAATCATGAAAAGTTTGAGTTAGCTTTGAAACGCATAGAAACCAGGAGCTTAATGCGGTGAAGGAAGGAGGTGTTGGTGTGGCACATGGTAATGCAGCGGTGTCTGAGGTGTGTGGGTGTCTGCTGGGCAGTGCTGCTGGCCTCAAGTCCACATGAACACACTTTGGTTCCCGGTCCAGTTTTAAATACCAAACATAAAAGTGGCCTGAATGCTCAAGGTCTGAATGCGCCTAACTGGCTTTGGGGTTTCTGATGCTTAACACGTTTGAAAATAGGCAGCTCCATCAGGAGGTGAAATATCAATTGCTGGGCCTGTCTGTAGGTATTGGCCCCAGGGGAGCTCCATCAGGAGCCTGTGGGCAGCTGCAGAGCTGGGGAGTCACAAGGTCATTTGATTTCTGATGAGGAAAGTTAATTTATGCCAGTGATCGTCAAGCAGAAACTGTCATTTCCTAATGTTAATTCTGTGGGAGATCTGTTTTCATCAACTCATATTTTTTCAAGGTATAGTCATTTGATTAGGTTGAGTTGTAATTGCAGTCACAGGAAAGCCAGTTTGAAACGTTGACGTGTCGACCTTTGAAACAGAGAGAACTTTGACACACTCCCCTTGTCCAGGCAGTCAGTCTGCACTCGTTTCCGAGCCACATCTGACGCGTTATTGCAAAACCCTTGGTCAAAGCATCCATCAGGAGCAGCAAGAGAGTGATGTTTTACAGGAGCCAGGCAGGCGTTGGAGCGTGACCTCCGAAGAGCAACACTGCAGTCTGGGAGGACGTGGGGTCACCTTGAGCAGAAATGCAGTCCTGCGAAAGAAAGCATAAATCAATAAACACGGTCAAGGTCTTGAAAACAGAAGTGAAAGGCAGTGTAAACATATCCCAGTCTGATCTCTGGAGGACCCAGCGGGGTGTTAAAGATTTCAGACAGCCCGGTGAGGTCACCAGCAAAGCAACAACAGAGCCTGGAGACTCCGAAAATGGATCTTGTCGTTGGCTGTCATCTAAATTGTTTTTTTTAAAAGATCCTGAAATAGAGAAGCTGGGAATAGAAGGAATAGCACGGGGAGTGTAAAAGGTCTGGGAGCCCCAGTGACCTGTTCAGTGCCACAGTTTCATTTCTTGGTGCTCCGCAGGTTGCCCCTGTTGTCACAGTGTGATCCTGGTGCCTGTCGAGTCTTGCAGGTCCCTTAAGATTTGGCTACGTGATCAAGTTTCTGCCCAGCGAGTAGGATGATGGATTTTCAGCACACTGAGTGTATCGAGGTAGTTGCTTTCTATCCTTGAAGAGCAGGAGGTCGCTTGTCCCCAGCTGTTCTTGTAAAGTCAGGGAAACAGTGCCTGGAAATACACTTCTGGGGAGGCAATGAGATTAATTTTGTGGGACTGGAGGCTTCAAATGGAAAAGTGTGAGCTCATTTTTTTTTTCCCATCCCATCTGGTCTTTCAGGAGGATTTTTGAGGTCGAGTATGAGTTGCTTAATGGATGTTGTCATCTTTCCATGGAAAGGGATCCATGCTAAAAAGCCCCATTCCTCTAGAATATCTCTAGTGCTACTGTCCCACTTCTGAACTCCCACACTGCTCCCACAACCTAGAAGCTGCAGCCTTTAAATTATGCTTTCTTGTTTTTCATTTTTCCCCTTAACATGGGCTGTTTAATGGGCAAACCTCCACCCAGATCTTGAGGAGTAAAACGAATAAGTACTGCATTTTTACGTATTAACAGCAAATTTTGGAAGTTGAAGCTGGCTTCCAGGTTTTAAAAGGAGTGGGAGGTGGAGCAAGCCAATCTAGTAAAAACTCACATTAATCCAAGGCCTTATTCATTCCCTTTTCAAGTGAGGTAGTTGGCAGAGCTGCTTGATAGAGCTCCAGCAAGGTCAGAAACATGTAGCTTTTGCATACAGCTCAGATCCTGCTTCTCAGTAATAAGTTGCCTTTCCATTTTGCTGAAATAGTGCACCAGAGAGTAAGACTACCTGCAAGTGCTCTGCACGGCGTTCGCATCTGAAGTAGGGAACAGTCTTCTTATTGGAAACACATTTTTGGAGGAAAGAACATATTTGTATGGCGCCAAGGAGGAAGTAAAGATCTGTTCATCCTTCCTCTTCTAATTTTCTTATGGCTTTTGCTTTATGCAAAAATGAACGCGGTTGAGGAGCGCCCTGGGGATGGGACTGCAGGCTGAAAGATGGAGCTTGTGACTTAATAGGGTTTTTCTTTGCAGAGCTCCAGTGATGCTACAATTAATTAAGCTTTTCTTCTTCAGAGCCCTCCAGGGAAGTAGTCTGCTAGGCTAGGAGAAACTTCCACTCATTCTCACCCCATTTCTCCACATTCCTCCTTACCTAGCAGGACGATTTTCAGTTTCTGTTTTGAACCTTCCTTGTTTGTGGAAGAGCCCCTACTTCCACTCATTCTCACCCCATTTCTTCACATTCCTCCTTACCTAGCAGGACGAACCTTCCTTGTTTGTGGAGGAGCCCCTTAGTGGTAACACTGTTAATTGCAAAACGTGCAGTTTACAGTTGTGCACCTGGGATTTTAGGGCAAGTGATATCCAAATTTTAAGAGAACAATACATACTGACAAATCAGTTCTGCAAATGACGTAACCCCTATTTTTAGCCTTTNAATACATACTGACAAATCAGTTCTGCAACCCCTATTTTTTCCCTCCGCTACCTACTTTCATTTTGGTTTGGCATAAAAGAAGCTGTCCCCTCCTCTCTTTCTTTACATTTAGTTTCTTCACTGACTGNGGTTTGGCATAAAAGAAGCTGTCCCCTCTTTCTTTGCATTTAGTTTCTTCACTGACTATATATGCTGCTCAAATTTGATGCAATATTGGCTTTATAGACCTCTTCCGTCCTTCTGTGTCACCACCCTATGTGTATCATCCTCTCTACTCTCATTTCAGGCTGAGCTGCCAGTTGCCGCTGCTCAGTGGTGGCCCTAGTCTGACCGTTCTCTTTCAAAGTAGGATTCCTTGGAGTTTCAAAGTAGAGTTCCTTAGAGTCCTCATGTGCAGGAGCCATCTAGGGAAAAAACAAGAGTGTGAAAAGAGAAGGTGACACATGGACCTGGACCTAATTGTGGTGGTTTAATTTTGAAGCAGGAGAGAGAGCAGTTGTGGGAAAGCTTTGAAGGTCAAGAGCCACAGTTTGAAGATCTGGTTGAGCCAGATCAGATGTTACCTCTTTGGGTAAAGCCATTTTTTATTTGAACGGAAGAAACTTATTTTAGCGGTTTCCTTTGAGGTGTCATGTGTGCCGTGACATTGTGTGCAGCAGGGGAGAACTCAGCAGAGAGTAAGGACTTTGGTGGAGTCTAAACATTTCAGAGGAGCTGCCAGCTGGCAAACTGGCTGCGCACGTTCTTTTGGGTACTAATTACTTTGGGAACATCATAGGCAGTTTGTCACCATTATGAGGATGAGACCAAAAGCAGCTGTAGAGGAGGAGTGGGCAGGAGAAAAGGGTAAGAGATGAAAATATCACATACACAAGAAATTAAAGGTGGAACTAAATGATTTTGACTTTCATTTGGGTAGGAACCAGTATACTGCTGACAGCCTTTCTAATACGCAGAGTTAACCACTGAGAACTGGAGAATAAAGAAAAAATACATCTCGACCTTTTACACCATTGTTACTGTCTAGGAAATGTTCTTTTCTCGTATCAGTCATGGAAATGTATATATGTCTATCCAGGATATTCCTCTTCCAGTTTAAATTAGCCTTTTATTTCTTCAGCCTTTTTTTGTTGGCAACTCATCCTAACACAGTCTGGAAACGAGAGAATGTTGCCATCTCCATGATTAATGGTTTCCTCCATTGAATTACAATTACAGGTTTTTAATCAGTTCATTATTCCACCTAGTTTTTGGGTCCTGACAGTTACGCTGTGGAAACTAATTGAATTGGCTTCACCTCAAGGCGTTCCTGCAAAAAGATCTTGTCTTGCCTTTGGGGATTTGGGGGGCTAATTGGCCAACTCACATTTAATTTCCTCTTTTTCCAACCTTAGAAAATAAAAGAATTAAATGGATGTTCTCATTTCCTAGTCCTTGCCAGGCAAAGGTTCCTGTTTTCTATTTCATTTTCCAAATTCCATTTCCTTTGAAGTGCAATCTGTGAGCACCACTAAAAGTTCAACTTCAGATACCAGTTGGGAACTCTTCTTTCAAAAATGTTAAGAAACTTTCTTATCCTTCGAGGGTAGTAATGCCTTGAAGATGGCAACTGTTTCTTCCCTGACTACTTTTTCACTTATATGGTCTAACAAGTAGTTTTTATGAGGATACATGGCCAGTGGAATTCATGTTTTCATATTCTAAGCCATTCCTCCATTCTGTATTTCCATGTGCAGTATTGCTTGTATGCAGAGATATGCAGGCAATAAATTCCCCAAAGGTGTACACTCTCAGAAATGAATTCAAATTAGTGGATACTTAATGCCCTGTATACCCGCCAAAAATCTCAAAATTCAACTCCATCATACAACACAGATGTGATCGAAAAGAAATGTCAGCTTCACCCACAGTCCGAGGGAGATGGTAACACACAAGAAAGCAGGTACTCAGTTGTTTTAATGCACTGCCAGGTAGAACTGGCCTGGCAAGCTTTCGTTTCGTGAAGATAGTGCCATTCATTTTCCTCTCTCCTTTCTTACTTTAGAGTAAACGTTAAGGTAATCTGAAACGGATTTTCAGAAACACGCTTCTCCTGTCCTGAGTGCCCATTCCTCTACTTGGGAGACTGAATAAGGTAGATCCTAATGAGACACTTTGCTAACTTCAGCTTCAGATGGATGACAGAACAGGGGGATCTGAAGCCAAGAAGGTGAAAGAGAAAATGGCAGTTCAGGGCTCTTATTAATTCCAGCTGTAAGGATAGTGGTGCTGTTTGATGCTGGGCAGCAAACATCTCAAGAGCTGCTTTGTGCTGGTGCTGGGCAGAGTAACCCTGTGATGGTTCAAGAAGGCCCATTCCTTCATGGCAAAGAAAGAAAATGGATATTTTCTTTGCAATAAGATACCAAAGAGGTGTTGTGAGGTTTAAACCATTACAAATGTGAACTGAAAAACTCCTTACCCACCAAGCCCTATGTTTCACTTAAAACTGGTACCACTGGTACCTGAACCAGGAATGACCTGCAGGTCCCTGCAGGCTCTCAGTGCTGGCAATTACAGACCCCAGGGGATTCTCAGAGGCCTGAACTTGGCTCCTTGGGATCAGGGAAAGAGTTGATTTCACATTAACCTTTGGCTTTACTCTGTGTGTGTAGAGTTCGGCATCCAAATTGGAAGTTGGAGCCAATCCTTTTCTCTCTTCTGAAGGTTTCAAATTTCTTCTTTGTCCCAGGGAGAAAAATCCAGTCCCTGGCTGGGAGACTTTGGAAGGAGGCAAAGTCAGATCATAGAAAGCTGAACACATTTTTGTGCCAGTTAGTTTGGAAATGGAGATTTTTAAAGAAGTAGACGTGTTAGAGAACCAAAGTCTGGTATCTCTCTCTCTCTCTTTTTTTTTTTTTTTTTTTGCTTTCACTCTTTTTTTCATCTTTAATGAGTCAAAATGTTTCTGAACCTGTTTTTTAATCTCAACAGGAGTCATCAGCCAATATAGGTGTCAGAGAAGAGGGCACAGCAGCTTCCTAAGTTTCATTTTCTGCTGTTTCGTTGCTGTAATTAGAAGGCTCTCTGCCTTGCAGGGAAAGCCATAGGCTATGAGACTGACACGGAAATGGGGCAGGACCGTGCTATTCACCCCAGATTCAGGTTTCTTTTATTAAATGATGAAACCATAAGTTTCCATTTCCACGGCAAGAATTTAAGGGTTCAGATGGAACTGAATAGGTGCATCATGCTGGAAAGCTGATTAAAAATACATGCTGCATATTAGCAGAGCATATATGGAATTATTTCTTTCTTAATCCTTTCAATTATTAAGGTATATCAAAGTTACTTGATTTTTAAATAATATAAGTATGTCCCTCTGTTCAGACAAGATGATTAGCAACATTACTATCAGTAATATCAATTACTATCAGATCCTTTTGGTATCATTAACAGGGATTAGCATTCATCTGGCAGCTCACAGTGCAATATCCAGAGGAGATCGTATTAAAATATGACTCCTCTTCCCTTTCCCCATATCCCTTTGGGTTAATTTTCTCATCAAGAAGAATGCAGGATGCAAGAACTAACTTCCTCCCGGGTGCTCCCAAGATGCGCTGTGGAGTTACAGGCGGCAGCAAGACGGAGCAGTGTGTGTGTGTCGGGAGGAGCGGTGTAAAACTGAGAGCCTGGGAGCTGCAGCGGGGCCTGTGACAGCAACCGCCTTGGAGCACACGTTGCAAGCGGAGCACGGGGCAAACAAACAGTAACAGTTCCTCTAATGTGCAAAACTGAGGATCTGTTGTTTAAAGAGCAAACAACTGTATCTACCACCTCCCGATGCTTTTGACAGGCATCGCAGAAGGAGCAGATTGGATCAGCAAAACTTCACTCAGCCCTGACAGCTTGATTGCACTGCTGAGGAGGATATGACAGATGTTGGAACAGCACGAGCAACTTAAACAAAATGCATCAAGCACAAAGCTAGGGCTTAGCTCTTCCTCCACTTTAAATGATTTGCAAGCTTGGAGGGGTCAGAATGCAGGGGCAATGGTTTACATGTACGGAGAGGAGAGGAAGATTGAGATGAGTGGGAAAAAATTGCCTCCAAATGAAGAAGCACCCAGCAATATCAGACAAGTGTGAGAAACTGTAAACCTGCTGTTTGCCTTTCATGAAATTATTCTGAAATGAATCATAGCTAGTGCACAGGAGGCTTTGGAGACGCATCGAGCAAGCAGAGCACAAATAAACAGGCATTACAGCATGTGCATATGTAAAAATAAGGAGAAGCAAAATATTCAAAGGAGAGAAGGGGCTGATGTTTGGCAGCTCATTCCTTCCACATATATTTACCTACCTGTGGCACTGCTTTCAAATTTGTTGAGCACTCCTCACTCTTGCTGATCTTACCTACTGTGCTCAGCATTTCTGAGAAGTGAGCCAAACAGGGAGGAAGAGAAGTATTCAGGTCACATAACAGAAGATCTGATGCACACAGCAGGCTTGTGCAGTGCTGATACGTAGGCAACAGCATTTCAGAACCAATGTGCAGCATGCCACTGCCAGGTGATGAATTTATCCTGTATGTTCGATGGGTTCTTTCAAGCCAGATGAGCCAGCTTCCCACTTTGTAAGTGTGCTACTGATTTGCCTCCTATGCTTCATGGAAATGTTTTCTTTTGTCTTCCATATGTATGTGCATGGGGTCAGCAGTCATATCTCATCATTTGTTGTTTATCATTATAGTAGTTTTCATTTTGATTTGGGTAAAATGTAATGGAAAGCTCACAAAGTGAAGTAGGCGGCAGCGTTCACTAAG
This sequence comes from Crypturellus undulatus, assembly GCA_013389825.1. Taxonomy (NCBI): domain Eukaryota; kingdom Metazoa; phylum Chordata; class Aves; order Tinamiformes; family Tinamidae; genus Crypturellus; species Crypturellus undulatus. Next base: position 263,923 of record VWPW01003897.1, on the reverse strand, counting down.
TATGCGGCGTGTGTGTGTGCATTAACTGCTTCCCCACCAGAACTTACTGTTCCTCTTCCTCTTCGGGGTCCTTTGGCAGCTAAAGCTAATTCCTCTGAACCAGAGAGAGCTGAAGCTACTAAATGTGTCTCCTCTCCCACGGGGCAGCCTGTTTCTGAATTGCCTTTGTTTGCTCCTCCTTTTTGCTGATCCAGTGTCTGTGTTGGGCTCCTGTCATTGAGGGCCTGAACTGTCCCTTGGGCAGCTTGTGGGAACTGAATGCGCAGCCTGAGGGCTAAAAAGCTGCAAGGTTCATGTGAAAAGTCAGCTGCTGAAATCAGCAGCGGGACCCAAAGGCCTTCATCACTTTACAAAATTGCATTAGAACTTCTGCTATTTAATCTGAAGGATCCTTTCCAGTACCTTAGAGACAATAAGATACACATAATCCTCTGCTTGGGGCACTATACCTGTATGTATACACATACCTTCATGTGTGACATCTATGTAGAATATTCAAAAGGCAGAAAAACATTAGCATCTCCCCTTTGTGAAAAAATCAATATGTCTTCTGCTTCCGTTAACATCTTTCCTGTCACTTTGAGTGTTCTTATTGTGTGAGTTGTTCAAAAATTGCTACATTCTTAATTAGAAAAAAAGACTGTTTTCACAAACTTCTTGTACTCCCCACATATTAACGGTCTTTATTGTTTTCCTCCCAGGTTAGCCTAGATTCCCTGTCCTTTCCTTTATCAGATCTGTCCTGTAGATTCCTTCCCTGGGGGATGCCTGCAAGGCAGGAACCAAACCAGACAAGATGACACTGATGATAACATCAGCTCCTGCAGTGTTTAGCTTTCTCTCACCTTTCAAGTGTGTCCCAAGCAGGTGGCAGCTTCCTTGGGTTATTTAATCCAAGAGGAACTCCAAACGGAATCCAGCCCACGCCTTTCCCTGGAGCTATGCTGATCCCAGGTCACCTCCTCAAGGACTGTTCTACTTGGATTGTAGATCCTCTCCTTATATCCAGATGGGACAACAAATATCCTGCAGGACTGAGCCAGCAAACCACACATCATGTTTTTTCATGTGAGCATCACTTGCTAACAGGCTGAGATTTTCAGGATAACACTATATTGCCACTTAATATATTATGATACCGTTTTTTTCTTTTTTTTATTCCAGCCCATTCTCATGCGAACTCTTGCGGGCTAGGATTGCTCTCACTTTATATCATGTTAATGCAAAACACATCCGTTGTCCTTGCAGAGAAAAACAAGCAAATACCATAATCAAAATTCATGCTATTTTTCTGCTTACTTTTTATGCGTGTGCTTTAGACCTTCCCTAGTTCAATGTCATATATCCTAAACTCAGGAGCGAACGTTTTCAGGCAGTCCTGATGCAGAATTGCCACCAGTTCTGAACTTTGCAGGATTATCTGGATTTAGGTTGATCTCTTTCTTCATGGACTGTTTTAATTCTCTTCATCTGTCTCTGCTTGAACATGTCATTGGCATGTCCCTTCTCACCAGCGTGATGCTTTGCGAAACGTAGCTTTGCATATGATTTGTCACATATTAGACCGCTGAAGTTTAGGTGTTGAGCCGGTGCTGGTCACGTAGTTTGCCTGTAGAGGATGAAGTGACTAAAACATGATCATCTATTAACTTTTGTCAGCTGTGCTGGGGTGTATCTCTTCCCTTGATTTGAGCGATTGCCACAAACTTTATTTTAGACTAGAATGACCAACTTGCAATGGCTAAGCTAGCTGAAACTAATTCTCCTGTTTCTTAAAATGCTTCATGTTACACAGCACATGTATCCTGGATGGCAAGTCACGGTCCCTAGCAGGTTGGAGGCCAAGAATTAGAGATAGCAGCAGGCAGAGAGTCAAGCTAAACTTTTCATAACCTAAACTCCCCTCAGAATAATTAATTTTATTTGAAATCTGGAGCCTTGGAAGGGTTTTTGGTAGTTATTGCCCCCTCTCCTTGCCCTTCTCCCCCGAATGATTCTGCTCATCCCTAGAAATCTTGTGTAAATTAGAAATATGGCAAGTTTTCTGCTGTGGCTGTTTCCTTGGCTAGGTATGACTGAAGTAACAAGCAGCGTAACAAGGACATGATGACACATGGAAACGGCTGTGCACAAATACACTCCATGCAAGCGAATCCCAATCAGTCTTGGGCACTCATTGACTCAGCGAGGTTTGGCAAGCAGAATAGGGATTTATGAAAATAAGGTTGTGCCTTTCAATGCTTTTCAGCTGATTTTATGCTAAAAGAAACCTGAGTATCAGAGCAGCGAGACTGCAAGGCTAAAGTCTCTGAAATCCCTGCAGGCCTTATTATGTGTTTCAGGAGACAGACAGCACGTATTTCAGGGCTGGGGAAGCTATTGCACTTGATTTAAGGGTAATTAAAGTGTGTGAGTGACAGCAGAGATGGCATGTGATGCATCAGACCCCTTTTCTCCCTTTCGCTTCCAGCTTGGCAAACTCGTCTGCATTCTGAATGAAGGATAATGTCTCACAGGCTCTGCGTCTGCCCTCACAGGCTTTGTATTCTGCTCTCTCCTTTCCTCCTCGCAGCTCCTGTCCACTCTGGGATTACAGAGAAAATACCTGGGAATCTAGTAACTAGGTCCTTGTTCCTCACTTGGCTAAAAGAGTGAAAGCTCTTAGTGCTCTCAGTGGTTCACAGTTATGTTCTGGCAGCGTCAAGCTGCCAGGCTAGTGGGCCATTCTACTGAACGTGGTCTTGACACTGAAATGTTACTGTTAACTGCTGTCTGCAGCGCCAGGGCAAGGGCATGTACCCGGGGAGGGATGGGTGCTCACCGCATGCTTTGAGTCTTTGAGTCAAGCAAAGTCCAAGGGAGAGGGAGGATTCATTGGGAATGTCCAGCTCAGGAAGTGTGTCCGGTTGTGCACACAGTCCGTGCAGTATGGTGGGGATATGATGGCTCAGGGATGGGTGACCACCAGGCTCAGAGCTTGCCTGTACCTTTGATACACGTTGCTGGACACTAGTCTGTGCCTGAGCAGAAGTGTGCACTTTAAGCCTCATTTCTAAATCTGTCTTAGATGTTTTGTAAGGGGATTGAAGTCCACACATGACTGCAAAGAGATGTATGTGTATTAGCATAGAAAAAGAAGATAGAGAACGGGCACAGAGCCTGCGACAGTCCTTTGCCTCTTCTAGTGACACACATAAGTTGAACTGAAGCAGCCTGTAAGTAACTGTGGACCCCGTGGGGTGTCTCAGTGGGCAGCAGGAGGGAGGGAGGGCAGCAGTTCCTGTACCTTCCCTTACCTGTAGCCCTTCTCTAGCTCCAGGATCAAAAGGGTGCGAGCTGCAGAGCTGGGGTAGGGGGAACTATGATGGCCGCCGTGGTGGGGTTTTCACCCATGTAGAGAGGAAGGATGCAGGGTGTGGAAAAGACACAATTCTGATTGAATTGTTTACGAGCAAACAATGTTGCTGAAGTAAATGATAAACAAACAGTAATTATGGAGTAGGAATCTGTAGGGAAAGAAATGTCCGATCCTTCCTTTGATAAATGTCACTCCAGTAGTATTGTATTTGTCTTCTATTTCTGGAAGTAGAGATGAGGTTTGGATGTTAAAGAAAGGATTGGAAGGAAATTGTGAGATACAGAGTTGGGATCTATGTTCTTCGACATGCTAAGTCACACCAGATCAGGTTGACTACTGCCACATCACAGAATTGGATTTAAGATGACTGTTCTGCTCCTTTTCGCTAATTCTTGGCATAAAAAATCTTCCTGAGAGCAGTTATTTAAGTAAATACATCTTACAACAGAGTACAACACAAGTGGGTTTTTTAAACTGCTTTTGGATAATAAAATTCTAAAATAAAAATAAATAAAATAAATTTTTTCTTACATTACATTTTACCTATATGCATTTCTGGGTGTACCATATGGATATGTATGGACTTTCTCCTTTCCTGTGAATATTTTCTAGGAACATGTCTACCTATTGCTATAAGGAATTCTGCTTCAAAAAGGGTTGGGAGAAGGAAAGGTAGGAACAAGAGTGAGGATTAAGGTCTCTAATATCCACAGTAAGTGAATCAGCCCTCTTGAAAACTGAGCAAGCAAGTCAAGGTGAGCAGAGGTTTCACTTTGACAGGTCTGCCCCAGGTCTGTTGCTTTTCCCCTGCTCACCCTCTTCTCTTTCACTTGTGTCCCTCAGAAATCTGTGTAAAATCCCAGCTGTTTTGTGTCCACCCTCAGGGTGAGAGACACGGGTAAGTATGATTTATCCCTGGTATAGCTGTCTGTGCTCTCACTTCAGGGACTCACTGCTAAGGAGGAAGGTGAATCCTATTTACCATGATTCCACTTTGTGGAAATCCCTGTTCTTCCACCACTTATCTTCGTCTCTCATAGAAGTTGCTCTAATGAAGCCCATGCACATGATTCAGTCTCCCTCCATCAGATCCCCTTGTCCTCCCTGCAGCGATAGCCCATGATTAAGGCTCCATGCCTTCTCTCCCTTGGATTACAGGAACGTGGCGTGGGCCTTGGCTGAGGTATTTAGCAAAGAGCTCGATACTTGTGGTGGAAGGAGGGGGTGCTCATACGAAGCTGTAATGACTACCTGTCAGGGAGATGCATGGTGTCCTTTCAGCAACTGAACACAAATAGATGAGGGTGACGGTGGTATTTCTCCAGTCCCTTAATTAGAGCTATGCGATAGGAGAGGTACAAATGGAGATGTTTTCCATCATCTCTGGTGAGGAGGGAGGCACAGCAGAGAAGTTGATGTGGTTTTATTAGCCCCAGGCATCCTTTGCTTTGTGAGACGTGTTCAGCTCCTCCTTTTTATCACTCTCAGTTTAGCTGTTTATTCTTTCCTTTGTTTTGTTCTGTTTCTCCTTGCATTTGTTTCCCTCTGTTATTGCATTCAGATTCCTAATAAGAAGCCTGTTTCCATTTTAAATAACAGGAGCCTCCTAGTTTTCCATATTAACTTATCTCAGTCAAATTATTCAGAATTGCAGTGAGCTTTAAAGACCACCTGTAAGGGCATGGCCTATGCTGAAAATAAGGGAAACTGAGGCACTGTTAGAGTTGGTGAATATTCCTGAAAAAGCTTGGACTAGAACCCAGGAATTGTATTTCCTTAGTTCTGGACTCAAGCCTGTTGATAATCTGTAGGTAAGTGAGCTATTTTGCGTAGTGTCACGTTCAGCTAGATTTCAATATTAAGATCAATCTGTTACAATAGGCAAAAACTTACATTGTGGTGAAGTGAGATCTGGGGCTTCAGAAAATTCACTTGTATGTGAGGTGGTCTACAGAAGGCTGGGATGGAAGGGTAACTTCATTTCTAGGTCATGTGTGAAGATATTAATACAAGAGGAGAAATGTGCATTTTTCAAGATCCTGTGAGAGGGAAGGAGACACCCACTTTTCTTCATCCACATCTCTGCTGCTCAGAACTTCTTCCCCAGATCCAGTTCATCGCTGAGGAAAATTTGGCTGTTTCTCAATCCCCATACACAGCTTGAAAACAGAATCTCCTTTCAGTGAGTGCTCTGCAGTGCCATGAGGAGAGTCTCAGACCTTGCCCCCGTATGACATCTCCTCCAGGAAGTCCAAGGAAATATTAAGTCCCTTGTGCTAAATTCAGAGGTTTTGGCAGGTAGACAGCAACAACAGGAGGTGGAAAAAGACAGCTGTGCAGGGGAGGAAATGGTGATATAAATACATGTTTAATTGTAGTTTAATTACAATTACTAGGCAAAGTTTATTTAAATGTAGTGTAATTAGAGTAAGACCTTGATTTAATCACAGCCTTATCAGATACAGTTACTACTATTTTCCTGAACTTCCTCCACCTCCTCTTACACTCCCTCTCCTGAATTTGCCCAAAGAAGGTAAAAGCTTGAAGAAAGCAGAAGGAATCCCTCTTGGAAAGTTTTCAGTATCCTGAAAGATTCAGTTGCCAGGTGGCTACCAGCCCAGAATTTTCTTCTTGGAAGTTGTGAAACCCCCACTATCTCCTGGCAAGCCGTAATTCTTCCTTAGCAGCTAATGATAATGGATCCTCATTAGCTGGGAATGACTTATCAGGAATATAATTCATCACTAATGGCAGACCTCATAACCCATCTGCTCACAATGAGTAAATTACATAGGTCCGGTCAGAAGAGATGGATCGTTCGTTCTGATCTACCTCTGGAGAGCCTCCATATCCTGTTCCAGTCAGTGCTTACTTCGTCTTCTCTCCATGAGCTAGATGAACGTGAGGAGAGACATGTGGGCAAAAACTCCTGAGTAGCTGACCCCGGTTCTCATCGTTCACTATTTTTCCTCCTCCACTGCTACTTCTTCCTATTCTCCTTACTTTGCCTTGAGTCTGGTCATGGCAGGAGCTTCCTTGGGAGACATGCATCACACATCTCCTGCAAATCTGTTGACATCTTTCTGGTTTGTTCTTGCAAGAAAACTTTCCCCAGTCTAAACTCACCATTTTCATGGATTTTGCGTGTAGATTTTCTGTTTAGAGCACCACAAAGCCAGAAGAGGAAAGGGGGAGATAGGACCTACTGATCTAAGGGCTGCATGGCTTCCTATCACCTCAGTTATAACTGAGGAGGCCTCAGGCTGAGATCACTAGCCCTGGCACGGAGGATTGGAGGTAAATGTTAAATCTCTCATTATTTAGTAATGCAGCAAAGGACTGTGCATCCCTCTATTGGATGAGGGTAGTGAGAATAGAACAAAAGAGAAAATAGCAAGAGTACTGCTTTCTGTTGTTTACCTCTGCAAAATACACATCACTGCTCTATGAAAATACTGATACCATCTTAAGCATTGATTATAGAAATCTTAAAACCGTCTACAAAGACAAATGTGGTGAATTCTGCGGCGTACCAGATACTCTGGTGCTGAGGTGTGGTGCCCAGCACGCCCCAGGGCCAGCCCTGTGGGACACTCCATTTCACCTGCTGTCTCAGGTGGCAGCTACCACTAGGGATGAGGAATCTTCCCTTCTTTTAAGGCTCTCCTATCCCTGTCCTTTGGCAGTGCTGGAGAAGCTCTCTGGATGATCTCGGACTGTCAGGGTGAAATCCACTTCCCCCTAAAGCCCATAGAGAGTCAACAGGTTTGCCGAGTTCAGTGGAAACAGTTTGGTCCTTTCATGTCAATACCAGGTAATCCATGTTGCTTCACTTTGCATCTGTCTGTCTTCTTTCCAGCACCTTTAAACAGGAGAGTTAAAAATTCTTATAGAATAATGAAGCTGTTCATTAATTAATGCGGATTTATTCTGCCATTGAACCACACTGGCCTTGCATGAAGAAAAATTCTGAAATGCTGGGGTCTTTGCTTAGGGAACCACAACGAGAGACATGGAGGCTTTTCCCTCCCTTCCTTTTCCATCAGTTTGCTCAGCTTTCTCCCTCTCTCTTTTTATTTAATCCCCCTGACACACACACCTTTTTCTAGATGCTCCTGACACTTTGACAGACTCTGAGCACTTCCAGGCGACCTGTCCATCTTTTGTACTGTTCTTGTCATGATTTATCTGGATGAGAAAAAAGTAAAGGAAAAAAAAGGCAAGAAGAAGAGAAATTAGTTTTTACTGCCCTTGTCTCCTGGCCCTGAGAGCGTGTCCCTCTCCGTGTCATTCAACTTGGTGCTCTTGGCAGGGCAGGACGGGAGCTCTCCTGCCCATCACAGACTTTCTGAGGGCTGGTGGTCATTGTGTCCTTCCTATGTGTGTGAAGAGGGAAGCTGTAAAGCCTCTTTAACCCGCGCCGCCACGTGCTGTTGAGCCTTGCATTGCTGATCACAGTAAATCAAACAGAGACAAAGGGACTTTTCCCCTTGCTTTAATATTTATTTGGCAGTGAATTTTTAATAGGGAGGCACTTTCACTTGTCATCCTGGGAATGACGAGTGGGCTGAAGAAGGGAAGGAATAAACATAGAGCAATGGATGCAGAGCACTGGGGAAGTGAGGAGATGTAAGTGGGAAAAGGAGCATAGAAAAAGAGAAGGGAAGAGGGGAGGAGAAAAGAGGGTGATATGCACTGCTGCATCTCTTTTGGGGAAATGTTCTCAGGGAGCAGAAGCTCCGAGCAGCCCCCTGCTTCTTCTTGTGCATTTACATTCATTGTCCCTCGCAGCAGGGAGCAGCCCACACACAGCAGGGAAGCAAACAGGCCTGGGAAAGAGTCTCTGACCCAGAGCACTTCTGCCCTCCCAGACTTCATTTCTCATTTTCAGCCTCTCCAGCAAAACAAATAAATTAATTGATGGTTTGTAGAGAAGCTGACTTGGCAAAAAAAGTTGGTTCTCTTCCAAAATTTGGTGCTGTGTGTGTGACTGAGAGGATAGAGAGATACTGCAGGGAGACAGATACCGTGGACTAGATAAAGAGATGGTGTGGAGAGATATGGTAAGTGCTTTAGATAGATGACGAGAGTTAGATAGAGTGGATATATAGTTATAATTAAAAAGATAGATACTGTGAGTACATATAGGAAGATACTTTGGACAGAAATACTGCGAATAGATGCTGCAGGAAGAGGGATATTGTTATATAGACAGACAGTATCTGGGAAAGATGGATAAGGCAACAAATAATGCTACAACTAGGCACAGAAAGATTAATTCTGTTGATAAAAAAATCTATAAATAAATGCTACAAAAAGATATTTCAGGCAGGCTGCCATCTCTGAATATTTGACGCACACATCTGAGAACCTGTATAGTAGTACCTCATCTAAAACAAAAGTAACTAAGCAGCTACTAGGTATGCATATGGTCATATTGGTAAACATTTAAGAGATGTTAGCAGCTGCAGCAAAAACAGCAGTTCAGTACCTGACAGGAACATTATTGATGGTCTGGCAAGAGCATGGCAGAAAAGGCCAGGCCAGCAGGTGGGCAGTTAAGGACTGAAGCAACATTGGATAAGTAAATGGGAAAATAGAGTATTTGGATTTCAGAGTCAGAAAAGGGACACAGTCCAGGTTTGAGTTTCAGATCTTTAATCCAGGTTTACCAATGTTTCAAAATGATTTTCAGGCTGACCTGAGCTGCCCTGCCACATGCTGCTCCTATAGCCCCACAAGACCCTGTAAGGAAGAGTATTCCTGGCACTCTTCAGTTTCCCTAGTGACCACAGGGAGCAGCCAGAAGTCCTGATGATGAGTGGTCCTGGCACCAACACAGAACGTCCTGTTCCCTTACATGCTTTGGGCAAGAGTTCTCCTCTACGTGGACATCTTTTCCTGCTGCAAAGTCAGGTTCACTCCAAACCTTGCAGGCACTCAACTGTTCTAAGGCACTTGCCAAGCTCAGCAGAATTGTTTTAGGCAGAAAAGACAAGATTCAGCTGTTGAGAGCCCTTCTGGAGCTCTTTGGATGCTGCCGAAGTTCCTGCAGCGCAGTTTATCCTGCGGGCTGCAGGAAGCCAGGACACGCGAGGATGAGGGCCCTTGCCTCCGTGCGACCTTTCCACGGCCACGGGGTTGGTTCCATCACACCTCAGGCCTCTCCTGAGGCTCACAGGGGCCCCATTTCCATGCTGTATTCTGGCCTGAGATACTCAGTATTCCTGTTGAGAGGACTTCTGGGCTGGTTACTGTTCTACTCGCCTTTGTAGCAGCCTTCCTACCCCGTGCTACAGCAGGACCCCCCTCTGGGACTGCTGAGCCCTGCACCACTCTGGAAGCAGCCAGCTTCCCTGGCAGGGCTGTGCTGGGCACCCTCAGGACTGCTCCTGGATGTGCTCTGCTCGGCCCACCCGTGCTGAGGACCCCGCGAGCAGTTCCTGATGCGCCTCAGGGTCTCCTGGCACGCGCCAGAGTTGGTTTCCTCATTCAGTCCATTTTCTCAATGACCCGAGCACCTCTGCTACGCAGGGCTGCAGGGGTGAAAAGGCAAACGTTTTAACCTCAGCTCTTCCCCACGGTGCCCTCCTCACCATAATTAATGCCTCATAAGTCACTAACCACAACAGTTCAAATTTCTTTCTTGACATTATAGGCATTATAAATCATTCGATCTAGCGTGTGCTTGTAAAGCTTGACAGACAACTCCAGCCTGGCCTCTTTCAGCCTAAATCATTCGATCTAGCGTGTGCTTGACAGACAACTCCAGCCTGGCCTTTTTCAGCCTGCTGTGGGTGCTGCCTTCAGTCCCCAGATACTAGTTTGTAGAGAAGGAGAGGTTAGATGTAACCTTTAATGGCTTGCAATACCAAATTAAATGTGAAATTTGTGTTGAACTCGTACCACCCATTTGTAGTAATGATGCTTAATGTTATCGTGAGAGAACCAAGTACTTTAGATAGTAGGTGCCAATTGAGTCTCGTTTAGGAAGTCTTCCAAGGGCTCTTGGATATTACATGCTGGGAAGATGATTAAAACTCTGGCAGGTTAAATGAGAAGAATATTTTTGGTTTCCCCCTCTCCCCTTAATTTCAGTCTTTTAATAAGTTTCCATCTCCAAGGCTATATTTTGTAATAATAATTGTTTGTTATAGGTGGATGTTTTCCAGTACAGCAAAGATACCTAAATCCAAAGTCCCCAGCAGAGCAAATGGATAGGTCTGAGTTTAAGGAGTGCTAGGTTAATCCATCTCAAAGGACACCCTTTGTAAGAAGAGAAATGCTAGGCATTTCCTGACTCTAGGGAAGGACATGCCAAGCTTCTGAAGGGACAGACGGTGGAAGCAGCGAGCGAACAGCCAGCTAGGCAAGATTTTCTTGTTTGTTAGTTATCTCCCCATAAAATTCTCTTGCATTGGACATTTCTACATCAGCCTGAGAAAGTGGAAGGAAGCCACTTTTTGAGTTTCAACTCTTCAGAGTTTGGAGCAGATTACAGGGCAATTTTGGTTTGTTATGCCTGAGTTTCCTCGCCTGCCATCGCATGTCTTTGGGTGAATTGCATACCCATTTTGCTGTAATGAATTCATCTTAATTGTGCGAGTGCGACAGAGAGTATTTAATTGTGGTCTTTGTTCTCCTAGACACGTAGGAGACAGTTACAGCAAATACGTACGTGCCACAGAAAGGCAGCCAGCAGGATCTGTGCTGTCTTTCACTGCGACCTGCTGCTGAGAGCACGGTAAGGGTGCCTGAGGAGTACTCGGGATTAATATGTGCAGCCTCTTGGACCTTTCTTGGCCACTTTCCAAACCTTGGGATTTCCCAGAACTGCTCGAACAGACGCTGCTGCTCAGGCACAGAATCACAGAATGGTTAAGGCTGGAAGGGACCTCTAGAGATAATCTAGTCCAATCCTCCTGGAGAGCAGGGACACCTAGAGCACATGGCACAGGATGGCATCCAGGTGGGATTTGAAGATCTCCAGAGAAGGAGACTCCACAGCCTCTCTGGGCCTCTCTCCAGTGTCTGTATTTTGCACCATTCTTTGCCATAGTTCCCATCCATGAGTCAGGTGCAAAAGGTTGACATGAAAAGTGCTGTAGATTCTCGCTGGTATTGTGACTAAAATATTATCATTGCACAACACTCCTAGTTCACTAGCAAACCAAAAAATACTCTGAATATTAGAATTGGGGCTATTGGCCATTTATCTTTGCATTTAGATGTAGAGCACTGTAGTTTCCTGCCTCAGAAATGGCTGCAGAAGTCGTGGTGAATGATGCTGCTCAGGAGTTCAGCCGCTCCGCTGGGACCAGCCAGCGTGGCTCTGTGCACACAAACAGACCTTCCCCGGTGTAAATCAGCAGCCCACTTCCCTCGCTGTCAGGAGACAATATGAGCTGTTTCAGGCTGTAAAGCCTATATGTAAAGTCAATGCATGGTTGTTTAAAACCAGTTCATATTGTTGGGAAGACAGCAAGGTAGACAGATTGGTGGGTAAGCAATGGAGTGTAATAGCCCTGAGAAAACTGCTTTGTAAAGAGCTTTGATTCCTTGCAGGATAAAGCTGTATAATGTTGCCATCTTTCCTGTGCCTTTCTGGAGTATGGCACTTCACATACACTAAGTGTGTTACTTTGTCATCTGGACTGATATCTGCTCTAGTCCTCCTGCACTTTGCGAGCCTGCTTGTGGAAAGTATGAAGTTTTCAAACAAAGTTTTAGGCACAAGGTAACAACAGAAGTATAGATTTCTGAAGGAACCTTGGCAAGGTTTCTTGAGAAGCTGCTTTTTGAGCTAGGCCGATAACCCATTTTGCCTCAGAGATGCTTTTTTTTTTTTTTTTTTCCTTGATACTGAATTGCCTGTATCACGCACCATTAAATCTGACACAGTTTATCTGCAGGTTGGCTGTGCAGAAAAGGAGAAAGTCCAGCATGGGCTTGACAAAATCTGAGTAAAGTCAGTGGCAGGATGACGGTGCTTCTGTCTCCAGTTCAGCTCTTCCCACTGTACAGCGAGCTTTGGTTCCTGACCAGCACGCGGTGCTTTTCTGAAGGGCTCTGTGTTACACTAGAAGTGTTATTACAGAGGGCACCCATGTAAAGCTGGTGACATACAGTCCACAGAAAAAAATGATTTCATCGTGATTTGATGGAGGAGATGGGGAAAAAGTCTGTCTTTNCTTTTCTGAAGGGCTCTGTGTTACACTAGAAGTGTTATTACAGAGGGCACCCATGTAAAGCTGGTGCAGTGCAGAAGTCCACAGAAAAAAAAGATTTCATCATGATTTGATGGAGGAGAGGGGGAAAAAATCTGTCTTTACACTGCACGGTGGTCAGGAACCTCGTATGTGTTCATGAATCTGATCTTCCCAAATGGATTTCCCCTGTAAAGTCTGTATGTAACTTCGAGCACTTGGGTTTCTCCTCTTTGTACGGGCAAATATGATTTTTGTAGGATTTTCCAAAGCCATTGGGGACAATTCATCAGCCTAAATGACTAACGATCTGGTCTCTTCCTGGTATTTCTGTTCCTGGAAGACAGAACTCACCATGACAAGGGCAGATGTTACTTTATTTTGGTGCAATAAACAGCAAAGAGGAAAACGAGGAGCTAGGAAAACAGAAACAGAAAGGCAAATGCCAAGAAATATGGCATTTCCAGACTAATGAGGTTTTGATGGCTGCTGAATGCACAAGTCCTCAGTCCTCCTTCCTCTAGCTGGACGTTCAGCTCTCGCTGCTGCTCCTACTCAGGCCAGGCTGGTACAGAAAACCTGGCAGCTGAAAACCTCCTTTTCCCATCTGAATAATCTCTGCTTCACTTTTATGCCCGTGGTTGTTTTCATCACTGCAAGAATTATAATGTTTCTCTTTGAAATACGACCTGGCAGCTAATCCTTGCTATTACCGAGCGCCTCTCTGCTCCTGATGTCAGCAGGAGTCCTGCATCCTCATCACTCCTCCGGCTAAGCTCTGCGTTCCTGTCTGGCAGAATCACCAACAAACACTTCCTTCCCTAATGGATCTGGAGATTTGCTATTTTCTTTACTGAAATCTTGGTTTGCTGAGAGGAGGTTTTGGACCAGACCCACCAAAGTTATTAAGCACCTATTTTTCTTCCTGCTTTCTGTAGATAGAAAGGCAGTTCCATGGAAGAGGCAATTAAATAGCTTTGCACCCTCATCCAGACTAGACAGATGGCAGAGGGCTTCAGAAACACCCTGGCTGTGCCACTGTACCATAACCCTGCATATGCAGAGTGATGTAGCCTGTTATCTGCACGTTATTGAGGAACAGGGCAAAGAGGAAAACGTGGTTTGCCCAAAGCAACCGTGACACTACATGGTGTAGGATCCAGCTCGCTCAAACACAAGCACAGTGCTTTAATGTCATGATTAAATTTTCCCTCGGTGCACGGTCTGACACATCTTTTCTTCCACTTACTGCATGCAAGAACTGACCTTTTATCATCTGTGGTTGTAAATCAGAAGGTGGTGTTAAATGCTCAGAGTGGTTCTCTATGAAGTGATTGTTTCACAGCTATGCAAGCTGTGCTCTAATTAGCTCCATCCATCCAAATGCACGTACCGTTTTGATGAAACGAATACTTTTGTCAGTTTACATTGCCACAGCATTCACTCAGAATATGCTGGCTTGTGTAATATGTTAGTGCTCTTTTAAGAATTTTAGTGGGCATTTATGTACGCATTTATAAATGCACACATGTAAATACATGTACAGAAAAAAATAAGATCATGTGATTGCAATTTTCAGGTAAAACACATAGAGGATTTTGACAGGCATTTGAAAATCGATTTTTACAAAATATTCAGAAAATACTGGTGTTAACAGGGATATTTTTTTTTAAATTTCCTGTTGGGAATTGATAGATGATACAAGCTACAAATGGGTTTGTTTGAAAACAGCATCTCAGGGTTGTGCAGGTGAAACATTATTTAAAAATCCCCCCAAAACAGGAACAAAGAAAAATATTAGGAGATCTAATGTACAACAAATAGCAGTGGCAACTCTCATCTGCGCTTTGCTATGTTCTTTTCACAATGTGGTACCATCGCCTTAGATCACAGCAAATAGTTGTTTTTTCTTCTTTTCTCTGTTTACTGAGAGTCACATGTTCCTGGCGGGTAGGTCCTTTGAGCAAGCAGAATCCCCCAAGCCCTGCGTGGTTTCTGAAGCCGGACGTCGCTGGTGCCTCTCTTTTGTGTTAACCCCCCGAGCCCCTTGTTTTCCTGGTGTCCTAGACCACTAACATCCATCGCTGGGATTCCTGACAGACACATTTTAAGAGCCAGGGAGATCGTAATGAAATATTTGCTGTTCTTCGTGAAACATCTGGCAGGGCTCTGGCAAGATCAGGGAATTATCAACAGTTGCCATTTGAATGCAGTATCTAACATATTTTGGTAGCCGTAGTGGGGTCCACAGCATGTGCAAATCAACTGCAGAGCAGGTGAAGATGAGCAAGGCTTTGGACTCGGTTCCATATGGTGGTAAAGATATCACGGATCAGACTGTTTTGAGTGCGAGTGTTCAGAGTTATTTATATCTAATTACATCTAAGGAAGATTTAGGATCAGTGCAGAGGCTGAAGTTTTATCCTGGATATATTATCAGTTATCTCTGATCACACATACCTCATCAGCTGTTTCTGCCATAAGCCCGGCTTTAATTTGCTATAAAGGCAAGATGAATTTCTCAGACCTTGCCTTCTCTGCCTTTTATTCTTATGCATGTGGATAAACTATTGACTAATCTCATTTGCTCTCACCAGGTAAGGATGACAAAACAAAAGCAACATGATAGTCTCGTAGCTTTTTACCCTACCATAAGTTTCTTAGACCAGCTGAAATGATCATACCTAGACTGAGCTGCGCAACTCTTTGCGGGCGAGTAGGATTTAGTGGATTTATTTTGGATTGGTTCCAGCAGGAACAGAGGACCTGGCAGATAGGAAGTATCTTTGAGCCATACTGACCGGTGGCCACTGGGACCTCTCAGGCTTCAGTGCTTCGCCATCGTGCTGCACTTAGGTTCTAGTCAACTCCCTATTGTTTGCAAAACTTTCTTCCCCCAAACTTTCTTCTTCTATGACCCTTAAGACAAAATTTTCCTAAGGACATTATTTAAAAGCAGGACTCTCTACCTGATGCAACACCCTTGCACTTCTCAGGGCTCTCCAGTACCTTTATTATCCACTTAATCAGAGTTCAGGCCTTTTAGTCACTGTCACTGTTTCCCCATTTGAGGACACATGAGTGTGAAAGCAAGAAGACCTGTGTGGAGGCATTTCTGAAACAGTCACAGCAGTTTACTTTAGAAGGCACAAGAATGCGTTAACTTTGTGTGGAATGGGAATATGTGCTTAATTCCCTAATGGGAATCTTATCTTCTCTTTTGCCATATAGTTTTGGTTTTAGCTGCTAGTTTAAGCTCTCAAATAGCTGCTGATAACATTTCATTTTCCAGACAGCCATTTGTGCTTGCCAGTTGACTTCCTAATCTATCTCAAGTCCTACTCGTATGTTCAAAATCCCCCTTCAGGTGACCTGCCCCTTTGTCAACACTTAGCTCAAGTCTAGACTCAAAGAGCTGATTTGCTCTGGTCAGTAGCCAGCTCTGCCCGAGATTACTTCCTCCTGAATGCAGCAGCGTTAAGGATCAGTGATCATCTATTGCTACCTCTCTGCTTGCGAGGGGACTGTCTCCTGAGACCGCCCGAGTCTTGTAATGAAAACTGTGCTCTGAATACAGAGCCAACCATGTAGTTGTGTGGGTGTAGGTACATAACGTCTGACTGTATGTGTATGCATTTGTATATTTGTCTAGCATGAAACACAAATAAAGGATGATAGTATACTTTTTCTATGTGTATAGACATATATATATATACATATTTGCATGTATGTACACCCATACCTCTATGTATCATAATAGAGAGCGAATCATCAGAAGGGTTATCAGCTAAAATATATTTTCACACACACACACAAACTTCTAACCAAGAGGCTTCTTTTTTCCTCCAGTGGACATAGTGGTTAGAGTTTAGTCTTTTGCAGTAGTTGTTAACGCGGTCAGGTAGTTAGATGTCCACCAGACATCTGGCGTGCAAGCAGATATTTGCACACACAGTTATTTGGCCCAGAGAATACCCTGAACATAAAAGAGGTATGCAGCTCAAACACAGTCTCTAAAAGTCTTGGCCATCTTAAAACATTTTGCTTTCAAAAAACGCAAATCCTTTAAGTTGCTCAGAGAGAACTAAGGGATTTATGTATGGAATTTGGACTTTTGAAATGAAATACACAGAGCCAATTACAAAACCTGGATGTAGTCAGTGGAATGATATAGATCAGCACCAAGGGGTGTGAGGACCCAGGAGAACCTGCATGCCTCTCCCTTTCTTAACCTCAGCAGTGCAAACATGCAGGATAGGCGTGAAAGTTGTTCCATATTTTTTCCCTCTGCCAAAGGATGCCAACATCTCAATTACTGGCTGCATCCAAAAGCAATTAGAAGAATTCCAATAATCATCCTCTACTGCTGTGACTGGACTGCTAAGTATCATCAATAACATGATTTTCATTTTGAGAAAAAATTGCTTGAGGTAGAGATATTGTGAGAAAGGCTTCCAAACAGATTCCCAATCATATTTGTGGCAACTCTCACATTATTCAGTATACTAGTTGAGTTCTAGTAGTATTAATTAATGCCTTCCAATAGATCGGGACTTGACTGCTTATTTTTCCATAGGTAGCTTAAACTAAATCAAAATGTTACCAGTTTTGGATGCATTATTTCTGACTCTTGGAGTGAAATCTAAGCCACTCCTTGATAGATCAATATTCTCTCACATATTTTATGTCACCTATCCTTCATTTCCTGCATTCAGGTCCCATTGTTAAGGAATGTTGCAAGATCAAAATGAGGCAGATTTTAAACCCTTTGCTGTTATTGCTTCACTGGAACTGACTATAAATTGCAGCATAAGGCTGCAAGGTAGCCCGAAGTAGCTGAACATAGAGACGAGGTGTCTCGCAGGTCCTTGCTGAATGAGACCCTCCAGTTGATTTCAACAGCAGAGTGTGTTGGGCTACCTGCTTGCTGCTCCAGAGCTGACACTAAGTGACATCATTCCCTTAAATATCAAGTTTTAGTGCAGTATATATCTGCAAGGTAATTTGCAGGCTGAGTCTGTGAACAGTGCATGAGCTTATTTTGTGTTGTTCTTATAAAAGTCTTGCTTAAAACTTGAGTCGCAGGGCTTTGAGGTCCAGGAATCTGGCCCAAAGCTCAGGAACACAGTGGGGTGTAGATACAAGCAGGCAGGACTCATGTTCTCTTCAGGGATGTTTTGTGTTGATAAAGGAGTTCAAGCAGAAGCCAGTGTTGGATGCCAATTACAGGTGAATAAAACTGTTTGTTCAACCAGCTGTGTGAAGTGGCTGAGGTTGATTGGTGAGATTGAATTTTAGCAAGTCACATAGTGTGTCTGTGGAGATACAGACAGAGGGTGCCAAGCTCAAGCCTACCTTTAGGCTCATTTTTAACTAACTTCCTTCTGTAGGCAAATGGGAACTGTAATTTGTACCCTGATTTAGCTTCTCAGTGTTGATGAGGGTGCAGTTGCCATATTCATATATCTTTTTAGACGGCAGATTTACAGCGTTTTGTGGAACGCTGCTTTAGCGTCTTGTCCAAGGCAGCTGCTGCGCTCTGTGGAGGAGGGTGTCATCACAGAACAAAGAGAATATACAATTCCATAAATCTATCCCTAAGGAACAGAAAAATTCTGTGATAGTTTGATGCTTTCATGTGTTTGTACTGAAATGTGAATGTATTAAAAAAAATATGAAAACCTTGAACTGGTGAAGGGTGAGAGAAGGAAACCTAGTTTTCTTTGGGATCTGCACCAACTTCCATAACTCTATTTCGTGGGTGACTTGCAGCCATCAGTTGCTTTTATTAATGCTTACAAGCCTACAGCCATAAGAATGCCAACGTCCCAATGTTAGCATTGCACTGATATATAGGTGCTTTCTCCGTGAGGAAGAAATTAATCATTATATCTAAGACTGAAGCTACAGCTTTTGGCTTCTCAACATCTTTTCTATCCTCCAAGTGTAAGGACCAGCCCCTGTGACTGTCATTGGTTGGTGCTAGAAACGTGCTGGGATTTGATCTGAGATACTTCGAGCTCCGGAGGGTCATGCAGTGCCAAAGTAGCCCTTCAGATGGGAGGAGACAACCAGGTGTTCCCTCCCCAAGCTCCTCTTTCCCAGCAGGACCACAGCTTAGCCAATCTAGTGAAATGTCATTGCTCCTATTCATGCGAGGCTTTTGGGTTGCCCAAAGCATGTGCAGAGAGAGCCGGGAACCTTTCTCTCTGCCTTGGGAGCAGTCATTTGCCAGCTTCCCGCCAGCAAGGAGAATTAGAAGATCAATACAGGGTTTCTGCTGGGCCAAAGGAAAACGCTGTCAGGGGCTAAATTGTTGCAAGCCTGAACGAACGTTAGGGGACAGCATTGGCCAGGAGTCGGCCTGTTTCATGCTCTTCGTGCTCTCTAGTTACAAGTTGTCTTCCCTTGTCTAAATAATAAAGACCCACTTGCTGCTTGCTGATCTAACTGGTGCACTCTACATCCATTTTTAATCGGGCCAAATCAATTATAAATATTACGAGCTGCAATTACCCTGGGAGCGCCTGAAAAACTAATTAGTACAAGTCCTAACGATGAATTACACCTTTCTCTTGGCTATTTGCAGCAGGGAAAGAAAACAAAAAGAAAAACCACTTTGCTCCGAAAAAACACCAAACATCTCTCAGCCAGAGCAAACAAAATTCAAGGCAGTGTTTAATGACACTCACATGGGTCATGGAAGGATGGGCCATGGTGGGCTGAAAGCCAGAGCAGCTGCCATTGCCTCGGGCCTAGCTTGTGTTTTCTTGGGAAGTGTTGCAGGATGTAAATGCCCTTTGCAAGGTGTCTTCGGAAAGGGAAAGCTCATGGACACCAACAAAGTTCAGATCATTCTTGTTTATTGGGTAGCAACGGAGGTGGCTGACGCGATAGTGCTTTAAGCTGGAGCCCTATTGTGTCAGTGTAGGTGATCCCCTCCCTTGGAAAGGCCGGGGACTAAACAGGAATTCAAACCATGTCTGGCTTTTCATGTCCAGGGCTGCTCTCTGGAGAGCTCCTGAATTGCCGAGGAGACCTAGAGTGGCCTGGCAGGGTGCTCTCAACACCTCGTAGCAAGAGAGTCACAGCAGAACGGGCAGACTGAAAACCATCTTCCCTGGCAGCTTGTTGCTGTAGGAGCTGGTGTGCTTGCCTGAAGGCATCGTAGGTATTTCATTTCTCTCCTAAAATAATGCTTTATGAAGCTATTACAGGCAGAATTGTATTCTGCTGCCTAAGATTTGTTTTTAAACTCATTACAAGATTTTGGAAGGAGTGCTCTTTTAATAAAACATATGAAGATTCGCCCTCCAGACATGTGATAACTGGTCCAGGAACTCACCAGGGACTCAAATCCTTGCTTGAGTTGAGAAAAAAACCTCCCTTATTTCAAGTGAATACCATAATTGCTGAGAAACTGGACTGTTAGAATTGGACAAATTATTTTTTCTTCTGCTTTCTCCTTCCACAGGGAAAATGTCTGAAATCTTGAAAATTTTCATCGAAGCTATTTCCTGCATTATTGTGGTTTTGAACTGTATCATAGACACGCATGGCTCTCTGTACAGGGCCATGCACAGCTTCCAAAAGACTGGGACAGATAATGATGGAGGGAAAGTTTAAGGGAGGGGAGAACACAACTACAGACAAGGATTATGCAGCCACTGGGTTGCTAATTTTTTGCTTTGAAGGAAGGATAAAGATGTGTTTTTTGGTTGATGTGTCAGCACAGGGAGTCACTAGTAGCTCCATGACCAGTAGCGTTCGCCAGACTTAAAATTTCCCTCCCTGTTGGCTGCAGGTTTAACCACCCGCTTCCTACTTTTAATCTGCAGAACTGCAGCAGGGTGAGCTGAGAGATCTGAAAAAAAAAAGAAAAAAAAGTCTGTTCCTTTCCCTGCAGTATCACACTGCAGCTGCCCGGCCTGTCAGATGAAGGTCAGGCAGCAACCCTGAACAATAGGTAGAGATTTCCTAAGAGGGACAGTTGCCAGTGCCCGTTCTTTCCAGCAGAAAAAAATAAAACACATTCTATTTTGAGCCAGTCAGTAAAATACAAGGAGAGTCACCTGCCAAACAGGTAAAATGTGAGTGAAACAACCCATAAAAGTCTTAGGAAATTTCTAGCCTCTCTCCTGTGCGTGCGCAGGTGAAGGAGAATGCATGGAAGAGAGCTCATCTGTCACCCCCAGGTACAGCATGTGGAGAGGTTTTACCAAGCACAGGTACAGACTGGATTTTCTTCTGTGTGGTTCAGCAGACCAGCTGCCTTCCAAGGCTTGTGCCCAGCTGTGATACAACAGGTAGGTGATTTAGAATGAGTGGTTGGAGGCAAATACCTGGAAGTGTTTCCCACTCATGGCAGAAAGCTGCGGCGTGCTGACACGTGGGGAAGCATGGGGCTCCCCTCTTCTCTTCCTATTAAGTCGGTGAGAAAGCAGAATTATTTTGCAGGATACTAAAGCTTGCTTGCTTTCCAAAACCAAGCAAACAAACAAACAAATACACCCACATATAAAAGCAGAACTAATTAAGATCAAGTCGTATCTCAATAAATATGCAAATTAAAAATCAAAACAAAGAAATTCTATTTAGCACATCATAAAGTTGCAAATTGCTGTTGTGGCTCCCATCAGCTGCAATAGAGGAGGGCTGTGAGGCTGTAGGTTTTAAATTGGTAGACCAAGCAACGTGTATACTTGTTTCATTGAGATAGCTGGGGGTTTGGGGACTGTAGATATATTAACAGTTTTCCCTCCCTCTCTTCTGTACTGCGTCCACACTCAGTGCTATTCATAGCCTGTATTTATCTTGGAGTTCTCTGATGTAATGTCATTGACTTTCCTCTTTGTTTACCTTCTGTAAGACAACATCATTATTCTTTGGTAAATGTTTTATGTCCTTTGGGAATTTTGGGTTGATTGTTTAGGGGGGAGGATTTTTTTTGCAGCTTTAAAAACTCAGATAAAAAAAATATAGAACCTGCTCCCAGCAAAAAACATTTTTTGGTGGGAGGAAAGAAAGAAAACCTCACCCATTTCTACTGTATGCAGTGGTCTGGAAGCTACCATTTCTACTCACCACCTCGTTTCACTATTTGCTTTCTTCCCTAAGGGAGCAGGTCTGTGTGGTGCGTGTGGAGAAGCAGCGAGCAGGGATTTTGGCAGCTTCCCTAGTGTGTTTTGATCCTGCTCCCCACCACCTGCATGGGGCCATCTCTTCACCTTTTGAAGATCCTCCAACCTGCTGGCTTGAACTAGACCATCCGTATTGCTTTGTTGTGTGTTTTAAATCTTCCCCCAGCAGAAAGTGAGTTACTGGATGGAAAAAAAATCACATTGTAGAGAGATGTAGCTATTTTGTAGAGTTTGGTAGTATGATAAAGAGCCTTTCAAATCTTAAGTCACCAGGGTCATTATAGCCTGACTTGGCAGCAAGAGAAAGTTGGTGCTGTTTATTTGCTGTTTGGTAGCTCAGAATGTGATTTGAGGTGGTGGCATCGATCCAGTTAGTAGTGGGTGTTTGTCCAAGTTAGAGAAACCACCAGTTAGCTCAGTGTTAATTGGCTTGTTCATTCACAGTAAGAGCAAAGGAGCCAAAGGAAGAACGAACTAGACAGAGATTTTTTTTTCCTTATACCTAGAGGGGGTCCAGGGCACATCCCTGAGGTGGGGGAACCCCTCTCTGCAACGTATCGTGCAAGAATTGAATCTTCATGATCTGAAGGTTTCATATACTGTGTATGTGGATTTATAGGCAGTGTGGTAGCAGCTGTCTTGTCAGGGAAAGCTAATAAATTCCATTGCAAAGGATTTATGCACATATACTGGCTTCCTAAAGACTTTGTATGTGTTTTCGCCTTGCTCTGTACCTTCAGTCTTCAGCAAATGGTAGTTTTTTTGTTTTTTCTTTTTCCTTCTCTCATTGTTATCTCTTAGATTTTCCTTCCATACTAAAGTGTTTTTGTTCTAGAAGTTATTTACCTCTTTTCATCAGAAATATAGTCCTAAAAACATTGAAGTAAATGGTCAAAGCTGGAAGCTGCCCTGTTTCTGGGTTTCCCAGCCTTTAAGTGGGGAATAAGATTTTTGTTAATTCTCATTGTGATAAAGCAGGTGTATAACTTTGGTTCCTAGGTTGCAAACTGAGCTGTGTTCCCTTCTTTAAGGTATCAGTGCGCTGGGTGGCAGCTGTGTCCTGTCCCGGTGGCACTTGCAGCTCCTCACAAAGCATGCAAGGGCAATATGGAAAGTAAATTGTTTTGGTCCTTTCTGATCGCAAACCAGCAACAGCAGAGCTTGTAAATGAAAAGATCTAGTTCCCCTGAGTTTAAATGGCTTTGAACATTGTAAGGGGTACTTGATACCGTTATAGTTAGAACATGTTGTGCATAAAAAAAAGAGACATATCAAATGCAATGAGAGGTCAGACTCAGCAGAGCCCACTGTTTGTTAATGTTTGTGCTGGGAGGGTTGTCCTGGTTTGTGTTGGTTTGGTTCATGTCACATATTTGATTTCAGTTTGAGTTCCTCCTGACCTAGATTTCTGAGCAGACTGAAGTGCAGCCAGAAACTGTAAAAATGCATAATTATTCATTTATTTATTTTTAAACTGTACAGCTCTATTAAGCTTTCAGAGGATACTTTATACCCTGCCTTTGAAGTAAACTAAGCCAGAGATCAGCCAGAGGAGGAGGAGTAGGTTGAAAGTGCTCGTGTCTGTTTGCAGAATAGCAGTGCACAGTTAAGATCTGGTTTCTCAATGCTAGGAAAATCATACACTTTTTTGGAGTGCAGAGAAGAGACAAAAGAGATCAGTGTGTCCAAGAGCAATACTTTACACCTCTGGTATGTTCTGAAACCTCAGATGCTGGCACTGCTGTGAAACAGCTGAGAGCTGGAAGATTATTTCGGTTACTGACATGTAAATGAGCAGACCACACATTAAAGCTGTGTATACTGCATCTGCCAAGCCATTCATTCTCCCCAACTTGGGACAAATTAGAAACTCTGGCCCAGTGGTGGAAGATTATTATTCCTTTCCCAGTCCCCCAAAGCCATACATTTTCCTCAGCTTGGAGTCTGATTGAAACTGTTGACCTGAAGGTGGAAAACAGTATCTGTCCCCCTGATTCATCCGTATTCTGACCTAGGCTGCGTTGAAACTACCGACTATTTTCTGATCTCAAAAAACCCGCCTAGCTGCCCTCCCAGGCCAAGGGCCAAATTGGAACTAGACAGTTAGGTAGGATAAAGGCCTTATCCCCCAAGGCCACACAGTCCAGCAGTTGCACTTCTGTCGTAAACATAAAATTAGGCTAACTTAATACAAAACATATTGAGAATAAATATACGAAGAAAGACTATGACCATTCCTGTAAATAAATGACAGGAGACTAAGATGGTGTAACCTGCCTTTCTGAAAGCCATACGAAGGTGCTGTGAGACATCATTTGAGAGTCTTTCCAGAGTTATTCAGACTTGCCTCTGACTTTGACCCTCCTTCATGAAGTTGTGTGACCAAAGACTGTTTGTGTTTCCTTCCAAAGCAGTCTCCCTCCGTGGAGTCACTGCACTGAGAGTTCCCCGAGCCTCCGTTTTCCATTTACACTGCCTCTTGTTAGGGGTCCAGAACAGGAGGAAAAGATGCCAAAGTGCTTCATTTGCCTGGATTAATTAGGTCCTATATTAAATGTGTAACCTCAGCAAGGTGAATAATGGTTAAACCAGGGACCTTCTGGTAACTAAATACCTCCTCTTCCCCTCTTGTGTATTTCAGCCTCTTTAACCTTGTAAGCACCTCAAGACAGGAATGGTGGTGTCTGTATGTAAAGAACTGCACTTTTGCATAAGCAATAGAAATAATAATAATGATAACAATAATAAATGTTTCTCCTATGAAGTAGGTAGTAGCATTCTTCTTCATTTTACAGATGGCAAAACAGACACAAAGACATGTAAGATGTTGCTTAGTGTTATCTCATGCCTCATTAGCAGAGCCAGGCTTGAACCCAGGGAATGCATTTCCCATTTCTTGCTCTTCCCACAAGATACAAGCACCCTCTCTTAATGACTTTTAACGACTCTTTCTTGTGATTTTCTTCTGCAGAAGCAGCAGCAACAGCAGCCTGGAGACTGATGATGAACCTCCTTGTGTGGAAGAAATAGATTATAATACTGACAGCTGCTCTGATGGTGAAGGCGACTTCTCAGAGCTAGACAAGGAGATCCAGGAGGCCCTGACGCAGGGGGAAGGAGAGGCAGAAGGTGAGGAGGTGACCACCGGGCAGACATGCAGCTCCAGGGTCCTCAGAGGGCTCTGTACCTCCAGCCAGCCGGCAGACAACACTCCGTCTCTGCCTCTGCGTTCGGTCCCGCTGGGGATGTACAGTGGGTTTGAGAGCAGCCCGGCATGAGGAGGGCTTTGACCTGCCGAGCGACAAGCCAATGTGTTAGTGTCATGCTCGTCTTTTTGCCAGCTTCAGCATCCTCCCCTGCTGTGTTGTTTCAATTCAGCATGGAAAATTGACTATATGTTTGTGTAATTTATGTATATCTAGAGAGAAGGACTCCTTATCCTTCGTACACAAAGTGAAGTGAGGGGCTGCTGACCCAGATGGAGCTACATGAGGACGTCAGCCATTCCTAAGCACAATCCCCAGCTCAGTGACTGCCTGTAGTTTATTAGTATGTGGCTTCCTTGTCCTGAGGAATGTTCTTCCGAATGGCCAAGAAAGAAGAGATGACGACCCTCATCCCAATTTAGGCTTTTATTGTGGACATCAGCCTTTGTCTACAAAACCTGGAAGGATGGCACTTTCTGAGGCCTTTGGTTAGAGCCGTCTGCTACCATTCATTTGTCTTGAGCTGTAGAGCACATGTCTGATTGCTGTCTGATCAGAATTTTGACAGTGTCTTCAACAGGCTTTGGATCACACCGCACTTGTGTCTGAGCTTGTCATATCTTGGCAACAGTCTGAGGAACCCGCCGTGCCCTGCCAAGGAGTGCGCCAGTGACAATGCAGAGCAGCTCCTCACCTGCAGAAAATCAGTGCTGGGCTGACTACAGTCAGGAAATACTGCTGGCCATTCATTTTATTCTCATTTTATCCTCTGTTGTCACTGTAAAATGTCCTATTTACACATATCTCTGGAAACCTGGGCTAAATTCACTGCACTAAAATGAACTTGTCTACCATGATCTCAGCTGAGTATTTTTATGCTTGAACCAGTTGGGCCCAAGTGCAGAATTTGCATCACAGAGCCTGTGAAATGATACTTTCACTATAAGATACCCTTCCAGCAGGATGTGCAGAGAACAAATACAGCAGTTCATCCTGACAAACTACAGCTTATATTTAAAGACTATTGCGAGTGAGTTTGGGGTGTTTCCAGGAGAAAATATGTTCTCTTGAAGTAACCAGGAGTCCTCCAATACCCAGCAATGGATTAGTGATGGTGACAATATCCAAAAGTGAATTTGGCCCAAGTATCACTGCAGTGACAAATTATTCTTTGTTTTATTCTGATGCCACTGAGGAAAACTAGATCTGGTTAGGGGACTCCATTTATGCTGGATAGCAGTGTAGTGGAAGAGATTACAGGCAGGGGTTGTATAGCTCACTGTCTGCCAGTGACTCGCAGAAGTGGGACAGGACAGGGACAGAACAGCTTTTGTTCTGAGCCTCAAATAGAAAAAACAATTTTCTTTAAAATGGTGTGCAAACACAGATCCTGATTCTATAAAACCATCTGTTCTGGGGAACAGGTAATAAAGCAGTGGCTTTGCAGTCCGAACCTCACCAGCGTTGGGGTTGACCTGCCTTCAGTGTTACACAGGTGCTGAAAGGAGTAGAGATGTGGCTTTTTGAACCTCAGCACTGACAGAGAGACAACCATGTGCCTGAGGTCCCTGAGCGTGAAGGCCACATCATCGTGTCTCACTTTTCATGTTGCCTGAAATTCTTGTGTGTCCTCAACTGCTACTGCACGTGGGGAATTACCTTAAACCAAGATGGAGTTAGCGGCATTCTGCAAGAGTCACACAACTCAAGCACTGGTTTCTTTATGAGGTTCAAGAAGGAGGAGGAACATACAGTGTGGTGCATATTTGCAGCTTACACAGCCGTCGTTGTCAGTGATTATTATTATCATTACTTGAATATGTGGCTAAAAGTACAGTGTCATCCTGCCATCTGTATGCTGTCTGTGCAGAGAATTCCTGGTAAAGACTGAGATTTCTTCTGATATACGGCCAAGCATCTTTCTCCCAGACTACCTAAATGCAGTTTCCCAGCAGGAGTTTGCACTTGGGAGGAACAGTTTCTTCTTGTGCTGCTGAAGTTTCGGTATCCAGGTGTTATAACATCTTACCCAGCACACAGCAGCTCTAGTTCTCACTTTGTAATGCTGCTCAAAGACAGGCAGCTTGTGTCCTTATAAACCGAACTTCTTAATCTGAACTAATTCATTAGCTATGGTGTGTGTTCTCTGTACAGATGTCCTGTTCTGCTGCCTTTGGTGTGGAGCTTGTTGCACATAATACCGAATTTTCCTAGAAAAGTCGCTCACAGGAAGGGACACGAAAGAAGTAAAACAGGTGTTCTCATTATGATAGTTTGTACAACATTGCTTGAAAGCTTATTAATAAAAGAGGATATATGGGCCTAGTTAACGTCAAAATCCAGCATTTGTATGTATGACAAAACACCCTCATTCTGCTGGATCCTGGCTGCAGCATGCACAGGCCATGCTGTAGGATCTTCTGGATCAGCACAGCCCCAGGATGCAGTGCAGAAAATACTGCTGTGCGTGGATGTAAGTGTAGGGGTGCACATAAGCACACAGAGCCCTGCGCTTTCCTCCCTCTCTGCATCGAGTACCAGTGTCCTGCCAGAGCAATAGCAGAATGATGCCCACCAAGGCTTGCTGATGCACGTCTTCCCATCAGAAAGGAAAATACATTTTCTTAAATCAGCACTTTTCTTAATGCCACCTCTATAATTTGACTGTAAATATTATGGACCAGTTGCAGCCTTATAGCTATTTTGTTTTGAAGTTCTTATACTATGGAGAATTTGGTTCAATGGAGAAATTCATCCCTAATTGCAATTTATTGTATCTGCAGACTGAGAGAGAATTGCACTAGTAAGTGTAGGAGATGTCGACTCCGTGGAGGTGTGAGCCAAATGTTTAGGGGCAGTAGCCACTGTTGCTCAGATCCCTCCTAACTCAGAGCAGTGCTAGGAGGCACAGCAGGTAGAAAGAGCTGGCAAAGGTGCTCTCAACATCAAGTGGACCAAAGTGTCCCTTCGTGCTGTGCAGAAGCTGCTGTGCACTGTGGAGAAACGGGCCGAGGATAATGTTGGGCACCTTCCCTGGTTTCTGCCAGACTGTCACCAAGCAGTGAGGACATTGGCGGAGGTGACAGCGAGGCGAGTCCACCACCCCAAGGTAAGCGACCTGTTCCTGGTAAGATGGGAGGTGAGAAAAGGTAGCTAAAGAGTTTGGTGATGAACCAGCTGGGAATGGCACATAGACACGGAGAGCAGAAGCAGTTTTGCCAGCTTCTCTGTATCTTCCAAGAGCTTCTCCAGGAAGCAGAGGCTCTTCTTCTTTTGACAGGCCTCTAGAGGTCAGGCGAGGGCCTCCGCTGCGCCCCGCTCTCTCGTTATTAAAATTCTCCCTGAGTCATGGTAATTAAGCAGAACTAGGCTCTGCACAGAAGAACGGAAGTGCATTGACTTTAATAAAACAGAGTGTAAAACAACTTTAGATTAACTCCAGCCTTGTTTATTCTTGCACACTTGTAATTCTGGTTTGGTATTTCCCTAGTGAATGGGGCCGTTGTCCCCCACACTGAGGCACATCACCTCACTTGAGCCCGCTAAGTACTGAGCAGGGAGGCCAGTGCCTTTTCTTGCTTTCACTAACTAATCCCCCCAAATTTGGAAACAGCTGATGGCGAAAGGGAGGAGGAGAGAGAAGTCTCCCTGCTCCCCACTGTTGTCATTCCTCAAGAGTCAGCAAGGCTGTCAGGTTGAGACGCAAGCCAAACATTTCCATAATGCCCAGTAGAGAGGGTGTCCTAGAGGCACTTGGATAGTGTGCCATGCTGCTAAAGCAATGCTGGTTTCCTGCCAGGCACATTAACTTTTTTTACTGATGCCTTTTGTCTCCCTGGCTCTCTTAGCGGCTGTGAATAGCTGCGCTCTCCCCGCTCCCTCCCGCACGCTTTACATGCCAGGGTAGACGATGCGGCCGGAGCGGGGCTCACACTGCTGCCTCTGTCCTCCGCCTCCTGCCAGCTCCCCGGCCGGCTGGGCCGCCCTCGTCCTTCCCCATCGGAGGCGGCGATCCTATGGGTGCCTTGCCCCTGCCTGGTGAAACACACACCCGTGTAAGGCCTTGGCCTAAAACTAAAAAATTGATTCTTTTTTATTTTTATTGTTTAAGTCAGCAAACTGAAGGAAGGACAAAATCTAATTAGTTTTATCCGCTGTTTGTTATGAGGCTGTCAGGCTGCTCTGTCCCCTGGTTTTACAGCACTCTGGAAAATAACCGTTACGATAATAATAATAATAAACAGCCGTGCACTGGGTTGGTTTTGAAGCAAGCGGGAAGCAGGGAGAGGGGAGAGGAGAGAGCAGCTCCACTGCTTGCTCCCCTCTGCCAGAGAGCGGGCAGGCAGGTGTTGGCGATTTCTGCTGTCTTACCTGTCCTTGAACAAGATCATTGCCCCCATCTATCACTCAGAGGCACAAAGTGTGAGGGGGCAACTGCTCGGCAGCCGGCTCAGGACACTCAGGTTGTGGTTCCTGCTCTGCCTGGCTTTCCTGTGTGTGCTCGGCCATGTCAGGTAGCCTCCGCTCCCGGCCTCGGTTCCTATGTGACGTGGGAAAAGGGCTTGAATTCCTCACCGTAGGGCGCACGTGGCAGTAGTTGTGTGTTCAGGATAGATGGAGATGGAAAGAAACAGGGATGTAAAATAAACTAAGTGTTTGTACCATACTGATCTCAGCTACTGCCAGCTGAGGGTTACTGCTTGCGAAGGAGCATGGTTCTTGTCATCACCACTCTCCACTTCAATGAGATACCATAATGGTGATGCTTTTTTAGGCTGTTTCTCTTTTAATGATGATGGATAATTTAAAAAGTCTCTCCTAGCTGGTTGCTAATCAGCCTGGCCTATCCTGTGGCCTTGTCTTCACACCAGTGAGTGCAGTGGAAATTTTCACTCTGATTGCAGGGAGAGCAGGATAAGCCTGTGTTTGACAGCTGTCCTATGGTTAGCTGGGCAGGGGACCCAGCTGAGCTGGGAGGCAGAAGTCTCTGTCTGTAGACACCGTGCAAAAGCTGAGAGAAGTAGAGACTCAGACCAAGTAATCGCAGCAGGAGAGGGTGAAAGTGAAGGCTAAATTAAAGGGGGAATAAAAACTAAATCAAAAGAGAGGAAGGAGGGTTCATGGTGTAGGGAAAAAGATGAAAAGAACAGAGAGGAACAGCAATAGGGGGCACTTGGAGGAGACAGGCAGAGAAATGGGAGAATTGTTCCTATTTGTGTTCGCTTTTCCATCCTCTGATAGTGTGTCAGTATTAACACTACCAAGAAACAACTCTCCCTGCTATAGAATAAATCTGCCACTGTATTCCCCACTCCATAAACGCCAGCCAAGTCTGTATCCTCAGCGCCGTATTGTGTGTTCAGAGAGTGCTTTTCATGATGTTTAAGTCTGTATCATTGCTGGCCTTTGGTTTCCTCTCTAGGGACTCACATTCTTAGGTTCTGGAAGATCCATGGCATATTATTGTTGATGCAGCAGTTTGTGGCTGTTTTCCTTGCTTTTTCTTCGCTCTGCCTCTTTTATTACCCTTTGAAGAAGTGGAATGGAGAGAAATGAAGGACGTAAACAGGAGGCAGTGAAAGAGGAAGGAGGAGGCAGAAAGAAGTGTCCTGCTCTTTGAAGACCTATAGCAAGGTGGCAAGGCAGCTGCTGGCATGGCGAGTTTTGTTAGCCACTGATTGACCTGTTTGTAGCCACACAGAGACGAGCAAGAGAGGAAGACAAATCTACCACTAAAAAACAACCAGGCATTGGATGCCTTGGAAATAATTCCAGTCCCAGTCACTGGCTTTGACTATTGGCTGACCGAGCTCTGGGCACCAAGGCTGGGTCCTGCAGAGTCCTCACCAGCTGAGGTAATTGCAGTCACAACCCTCCTTCTTGCCTCCTTGCTTCTAAATGTGCTTCTAAATGCCTGCCTGAAGTCGGTGTGCATGGTTTTTGGTGTATGCCCTGGCAGTTCAAGTATGGATCTGAAATAGTTCGCTGGCTTTGCAAAAAAAAAAAAAAAATCCTGAAAAAGCTATTTAGCTTTCGTATGTCTGCTTCCCCATCTATAAAATGGGGCTACTAATACTAGTTACTGGTGAAAGGGATCACAAGGAGGCTTGAATCACCAGCATTTGACACATTATGAAATCTTCTGAGAAGGCAGATGGGAGGGAATTACACCCTGATATTTGTTCTGAGCATGGTCATTCAAATTCCGTCCTTACCCCAAGGCGCTTCTGCCATGAACCTGCTATCACTGAAGCAGGAAAGTCCTGTCCCTCGCTGTCATAATTTCTACCACTTTCTAGGGCAATTGTGTCTCCTTTGGTTTATGCAGAGGTGGCACAGATGGGGCGAGCAAGTCTTTAAGGTGAGCGCACAGGGCAGACAGAAAGGCTTTGTATCCTTTGATAACAGGATGGTCTTCCAAGAATGAAGCAGTGTGTTGGTCGGAGACCTGGGAAAATGGGAAATTTAATAATGGTGAAGAAGAGAGACTTGGGAGAATAATGGAGAATAAGTGCCAGAAGTGTAAGGGCTAAACAGGGAAAATGTAAAAACCTTAGTACATATACCAAGCTATAAATTAATCGGCTTCCCAGACACATGGAAAAGAGAAAGTAGGAACAGCAGAGTTAGGATTAATTGACTGTGAAGCATAAGGGAATGGATAGGTTGGGTCAAGGAAAGAGGAATTAGGCCAACAAGCACTGACGGATAGAGACTAGAGCAGAGCTACAAGATATCCTAAGGAAAGGACAGCAATGGAGGAAATGTAATACCACCAAGAGTGTATGAGGAACTCATTAATGCTTTAAAAAGAATTGCTTAAAAAGTTGAAGCAAAAGACCATGATGAGGAATAGAGCAGAATGAGACCAAAGCATATGTGGATGAAATCAGGAAAGTCTTGGCCCACAGTGAGGTGCAAGTGGCTGGAAACATACAATGCAAGAGAAGAAAATCCTATAATTATGTTTAAAGATGCATTTTATACCACAAAAGTAAAACACATAAGAGGTCACATGGAGGGTTGGAATAGTTGTTGCCTTTTAAAAATCGCCTACCACCAAAACAGTTGCTACTAGTTACATAACAGAAGTTGTGCTGAAGCAGGGATGGGCCTGGGCCAGAACAAAGGGGTGCAAATTAAAGAGTATTTACACTGAATAAAAGTGTATAGTTGAAATAGTTGAACCCAAGGGAATTCCCTTCAGATATGCCAGCCAGTGCAATCTTTGAACAGTTAAGAGTGGACTTCAAGAGCCTATATCATATTGAGAAGGTTCTGCAGCCTAGAGAAGGGCAAACAGTATTTGTGAAGAGTGGGGGTAGGAGAACCCAGAAAATTGTGGATCAGCCACCTAAGCCAATTGCTTGGAGAGAAACCTCAACAAATTATGAAACAATCAATTCATTAGCGGCTATGGGATAAGAGAGTGGCAAAAGACAGTTGACATGGATTTGTAAAAGTGATTTAATTTCCTTCCTTTATTGACTATGTAGCTTACAGGATAAGGCAGAAGTAAGGTGTGTTTTTATTTTAGGACGCTTTCAATACTGTCTGACATGACATTTTTGTAAGGAGCTAAGGAAATATAGCATATATGAAACCACTGTTAAGATAGGTGTACACTGTTTGGAAAATTATTCATAAAGGCTGGGCTTTGTCTCCACTAAATTTAGCCTTCTGAAATTTAAGTATCTAGTCTAAATTATTCCATTTAGAGAGAGTCGTTATAGAGAGGGTCTCTATCCCTTCCCAAGGAAACGTGTCTAAGATTCCTGGAAAGGATTCTTTGTGGAGATACTTTTTCCATTAACTATTGGTGGAAGCTAGAAAAGCAGCTTGGGCTGGAGAGCTAGCTTTAATCCCACCCCCAAATGGTATCCAAGTCACACTTGTTTGTAGGGCATTATTTTGCTTGAACACTTGGGATTACCAGTATCAGGGAGAATACACTGATTTTTTTTCATGTATTTTAGACCCCCTCACACACCTCTGTGCCAACACACCTCAACATGTGCCAGCATCATCCATAGCCTCTTCCATGTGGGATTCTGCTTCCCCACCTGCCCCTCCAGAGCTAAACACAGTCACTGTTGGTGATTTGGGTCCCAAGGGGCCCCAAAGGAGCCCAGGATCACAGCGTAGACCTCCCTGGTGGCTGGTGTGCAGATGCCACGAGCCCGGTGCGCAGAGCGCGCCCCGCAGTCCCGCGCCAGATGGCCGGTCCGCTCGCGGCCTGGGAACTGCTTCGTGCTTCTTAGCTTTGCTGGTGCAGAGAGAACATTTTGAACTGGGTAAGCCTTATAACCTTGTATCATTGGCACACGAACAGCAGCAGCACGCTGTTGAACATAATAACGGGAGGGAAATAGCTGTGGAATTAAATAAGAATTTAAATCTTAGGGTTCACAGCTCAGAGCAGGAGGCTTTAGCTTTGTTATTTACAGGAATTGGTTGAGTCATATTTGAGAGAATGATGGATAACGTTTATTCTTTCCTGACTGTGGTTGAATAAATTATTTGCCAATAATTTTATCTATGATTTGACCAGTTCTGGCTGCTTCCTCTAATGTG
This sequence comes from Crypturellus undulatus, assembly GCA_013389825.1. Lineage (NCBI taxonomy): Eukaryota > Metazoa > Chordata > Aves > Tinamiformes > Tinamidae > Crypturellus > Crypturellus undulatus. The sequence continues at coordinate 230,439 of VWPW01003897.1, read as the reverse complement.
TGTGTTGTAGGAACACTAGCTGGATTCTGGATGTGTGTGCAGCATATCCAGTCCTTGGCATCTAGCCGTGAATTTATTCCCCAAAGACAATTTTCAATGAGATTTACCCTAGAGCAACTGTATGCAGGGTTTGATCTGTCATATTCAGAATGATTCATTTTTCACCTCATCAAGTAGGAAGAGAGGAGGGAAAAAGAGAAAGGGAAGGTTATTCCATTCTTCACAACAAACACTTATCTTCAAAGTCTCAGCTGCTGCAGAGCGGTACCCGGCTGCCCACCGAGGGACACTACAAATGTTGCTTGGCAACCCCACGCCATGGATGGGAGGCTCAGCATCACTCGGAGACATGGAGACGGAAGGAGACAGCGGCACAGCAGGACACTCGCTCCTGTCTGGCCCGGTCAGAAATGCCCTGGTCACAGCCACCACTCATGCCCGGTAATTGTCATCAGATCTGGCCCACTAAGTCCTTTCTGCTGAGTGGGAGAATAACTACAGTTCATAAATGGTGGAGAGTCCCTTACCTGCTCCACAAGAGCAGAGAGACTTCAGGTCTATTAATATCCTGAAGGTCACTGAATTCCTCCTCGCACAGCTAGCTGCGAGCAAACCTTCAATGGCTCAGAGGTGCAGCTTGGTTAAATACCTGGAGGGATCAGGAGAGAAATCACTGCTGTGCAGCACTGCACAGCTGCCTTGGCACCTTGTTGGAAGTATCAAGTCCTTGGTAGAGAGCTCTTGCAGCCCTGATGGTCTAAGGATATTAGAGAAGCCAAGTTTGCAAGAGGAGGCAATAGCTTTATTCTGCCGGGTGTTAAAACTGAAAGCAGAGAAGTTTTCAGGCACAGTATTTCTTCCTCAGTTTTGTCGCTGTTGAAAGTTAAATGAAACAGCCTGACCTCACGGAGTAAATCCTGTGTGGCTAGAATGCTAACACATGTTGCCAAACTCCTAAATATTTTCAGCATCTAGCATCAGTGGAATATTTTCTTATTTATGTACGCCTACACAGAGGAAAAAATATATCTGTCTCAATGAGGACACGAAGAGCAAGAGATCATTAACAAACTTCCTGTGAAATTTAGCAAAAATGGGATTTGGGGTACAAAAGAATATTCTGTTTCAAGCTAGAAGTTTTGCTTTGCTCAGCACTAATCTGAGGGGAATGGTGCCCATTTTTCTCTAATTTTGTGCAAAATTAGACTGGCCATTTTTACACTGTGAAATCTAAACATTTTGGAGCAAGAAGAGATGTTTCTATAGAACTGTCTTTTCCTAACTACTTAGAACTGCAACAATCCAAGAATTTTGTTTATAGAAAGTGTCCAGACTCCTGCAGTTTGCTTGTTATCAAAAATCTTTATTTAAAACTTCCAACCACTTTGTGTAGTCAATGTATCTGAAATCCACTCTGTTGTTCTGCATTAGGGTTTTTGAGCTGCATACTTTCTTGGAAGTTTTTAGATAAAATAGACTATTTCTATTTTCTTATGTGTATTAGAAATAGGTTTTCTACTTAGGCAAGCTGTTTTCTGGATCTTACTGCCCACTGCAGTGTACCTTATCTTGAAACAGCCACTCAACTTTTCTTTTTCCCCCAAGTTAGGACTCTTCTGCCCAGTTAGGAGTTCTCTCCCCACTGCCTTGCTCCCTAAACACAGGCCTCAGTAGGTTCACAGTTTTATTCCAGAGCCAGCTGCTTCCACCTTCCATTTTTTCTGGGCTCCTGAAGTCATGATGGATGCTTTAATGGACAGGCTCTTGCTGCAGACAGAACTGCCTTGAAAAAACATGCAAAAATTTAACTTCTTTCTCCAAAATAAATATAACCTCTTTTTTCTTCATCCTATGTAAATAAGCCAGTGTTTCACAAATAATTGGGGTTTTTTTGAGACTTTGCCACTGTAAATTCTTTTCCTTTTTTCTTTGTCTTTTCTCTTAAAGAAGTTGAAACAATTACATGGCATTTCCTGAGGAGATTCCTTTTCACTGTGTAACACACTGAGTCCTATCCTGCTCTTCCTCACTGAGATTTTCTGCTGCCTAAATTCAGCTCAGCTCACTGGAGTCCTGCCTGATTTATTACCAGAGAAAATCAAAACAGAGTTGAGATTCTGCTTCTCCTTCCTCTCCTTCCTTCCCCAAAGCACCCTGGGGAACACAGATCCCAACACTTGGGTTCCAGGGGAACACACAGTCGCTTTCCAACGAGTCTTCCTGTGCAGACCACTTGGCCTCCAGCTGCTTTCGGGCATTTGGTCCTGCCTCAGCAGTGGGGCGAGATCCTCTTCCTTCAGTAGAAGGAAGAGAAGAGGGAGGAGACTAGAGGCCAGACCCCTTTCTCCTCAAAACTACCATCTATTGACATAAATGTATGAGATGGAGAGTTCTCTTGACTTCTCCATTGAAATAAATGAAAGACTGTTCACCCATCGGTGGATCAGCCTATGTGCTGTCCTACTCTTTCTTTCACGCAGTGTCTACCTGCTTTACTCGCCTTCAACTGACCCCTCCAGCCTCACCGTCACACCAACACGAGTATCTATATCTGTATGTCTCTAGTCACTCATGTCACTGCTGTGACTGCCCCAGTGCTGGGTAGCTCTGCCTAGGGCTGGTTCGCTTGGCTTTGGGTTTCAAGCCGACATCCTACATGCAATGTCAAGTGGAAGCCAGAAAGAGCAGGTTGGGATTTAGAGGGCAGCCATGTTTCTAATTCTGTGGCTTCCTGTAGCTTTCAGTCCTCTCCCCCAGAGGCATTTGCCTGGAAGCTCGTGTCCTCTCATCCTTTCTTTCCCTGCCTTTCACAGGCACAGGGAAGCGGGCCGAGGAAAGCCTCGCTTTTGTGAGCGAGGGGGCCATGCTGGTGCCTCAGTGGGTAGGAGGCCGGAGCCAGGCCTGCTGCCGCACTCCAGAGTGATAATACCTCTTCAAAAAAATAATTGCCTTTGATTAAAATGTAAGGGCACCATCTTCTTTTTGTTGTTGTCATTAATGAGGGCTGCAGGCTATGGGCCTTTGAAGTGTTTTCTTTTGGCTCATCTCCCTGGTCTTTCTTCCTTTTATTTTTTTTCTTCCCTTTTTTTTTTTTTTTAATTCTCTCAATTATCTGCCCTTTCCAGCTCCAAGTGAGATTTGTTAATTCTCACATGCTTGCAAAGCCCTGCCTGGCACACTGCGGTACCTGGCAGCTCTAAACGGGCAGCCGATCGCGGGAGCAGCGCAACTCCCTCATTAGCCGCCTGACCCCCGGCTGGCCACTCCGGAGGGGAAGAGGAGAAAACTGTGCCGCTACCGTGCCAGAACACTTGGTCTCCTCTACAGAAATGCACTCATCAAGGCATGAATGAACGCGCTCTTATATTTAATTAAGACTATCCAAGACTATTTTATTTGCCATCTCAGGCCTTTATAAGCTAATGGACTCCTCTACGTCACCTAACCTTGAAGTTACTTTTCTGTTTTCCAGCCTATGGGTGAAATAACAGGACACTAGACTGAAGCTTAATGGACCTTCAAGTATTTACATCCGTATTAAATGTCACAGCTGGTTGCTCGCTTGGATGAGTCAGTAAAGAAACAGTAAGCTTTAGAACGTGTATCTTCCCAGAGGTGTGGTACGGACAGTGGAAACATGGCTGGGACATTCATCTCTTGCTCTCCGAGGGCTTCCTGAAGGTAGAGCAAAGATGTAAAATATCTGAGTAACTTGAGCAATATGGTACAACAAATCATTTGGGAAACTAGGAGAAAACTCTTCAGGATAAAGTCCACGTCTTTGTCCTTTGGACTTTTCTCTAGGCTGTCCCCTGTAGAGGACAGAGGCTCACAGTTTATGTGGAAACCAAGAATTTCATTACCTCCATGGATCCATCTGCCTCCTATCAAAGCTAATGCAGGGCAGCACCTATCTGCCTTTTAAAAAATGATCCAAAAGCCTTATCCTCTTTTCAGCTGGGATAGTTAAAGATCCTTGTGGAGAAAATGGATCTTTGTTATCCTTAATCTTTATCTCTTTTTTTTTTCCCCAAAAAAAGCACATGTGAATGTTTATAAGCAGCTTCTATTTATCTCTCTCATGAAATACCATCTGCATGTAGTTTCTGTCTGGCCTTCAGGGAGGAGGAAATTGCTCCAGATACGGGCAGTCTCTTAGCTAAGTCGCTTGTCCCAGTTACAGGTGTAAATCAAACGTGAGTATTGCATTTCTGGGCCAGCTACACTCCTCAGGAATTAAAACAAAACAAAACTGAGGATTAATAGCAACATCACAAATATTTTGAATTTAGACATACCCCACCCGGTACCCATGAATGGCTTTTTTCTTCTGTCAAAGGGTATTTTCTCCGGTCTTCATTGGCTTGTAAGACAACTTAATGATAGCAGATTGTGTGAGTATTGCAGCTTGCCTGAGTCATGGTTCAGCATGGGGATGTGGGTACTGTGTAGTATTGAAATCACTTGCTTCTGCCTTATACAGGACTCTCTGGGGTATAATCCGGGTATAAAATTGTCATTCTGCTTCCCACTTCCCACCCCCTTTTCCTCTTGAGAACTGGCATGATCTCATTTGCAGGCAGACGTTTTTCTCCTAAGCATTATTTTAAAATTCTCCCTGTTTCTCAGGCTGGAGGTAGCTCTCTGCATTTTTCCTCCATACCAAAGGCAACTGCTTGGGAGGGATGATTTAAAAGAGATTGAAATGAATCCTCCACCCTTAGATCTTCTGGTGCCTCCAGCAAGAGCACATCAGAGAGCTCCAAGAGTGACCAGAGATGAGGCGCCAGACTCCATTTTCTAGCATATCTCTATATACAAATCTGTATGGAAATGATTTAACTGCTGCTGGTATTTACCATGGAGAAGGTTATACAGATTCCTGCTAGTGGAAATGTTGGTGTCTGGGTCCCTCTTTTGGGACAGTGATATCAGCAGAGAATAGCGTGGGGCAGTGAGGCTGGGGGAGCTCCCTGAGTCCAGGGTGGGACTTGGTGCACAGTACTCTCTGCTGCCTTGGGCAAAGCAACTCCAAATTCAGCTGTATTCCAAAATTCCTGTGGTTTAACAAGTCATCATGTGCCACTGAGCAGTGGCTGATAACAGCCATTACCCATTGGTCCTGTCAAATGTGAGGTGGGACGGGTGAAGCTGAAGCCTCTTTTGCTAACATCTGGTAGCTTCTACAGTCATGGTAACTTGATCGTGTGTCCTCAGCTTTACAGTGAGGCAGAGCAGATGTGACATGGACTGTATGCATCTGACCGAACAGATTTTAATCCCAGGCAGTTTCCTGCTCAGTTGTGTGTATGTGTTCCTATGTGCCATGGTTCCTAGCAGCGCAGGGCTGAACGGCGTGCGCAGCGGTGCTAAAACTTCACTATGGCAAAGCCCTTCGGGAACCCGGGATTTTTCTTCGGGAATTGAATCGGACTCGTATCGTTTTCTCCCGGGAACCGGAGGGTGATGAACGTGGCACTTTGGTTGCCATGGGAGCCCAGCGTGAGGCTGGGGCTGGCAGTGCTCTGTGTTGCTGGACGGTGCTGCGAGTGGCAGCGACGGGCGCGAGCGGCGGAGCTGGCACCGCTGCAGGCCTTGCCTGGGGCATCTGAATGCAAGAATGTGGATCTGCCCCATTTGCCTTTTAAGAGGAAGATCTCAAGAGACTGATTGCTGCAAGGTAGAAAGTGCAAAGTCCTGCTTGAAACCTCTGCTGCAAAGTCTTGATGAAGATCATGGGCTTCTGTAAGAAGCCATACTAAAGAGGCTGTCCTCTTGTTATAACCAGGGAATAGCCAAAAATATTAGTCCATAGGGAAAAAGCAGAGTCCTGAGCTTCCCCTTCTACAGTCTGGGCTGCTCAAGCATCACTAGGAGGATGGCAGGGGCCAGACTCACCTATGTCCTCAAGCAGTGTCCCCCACTCCGCTACAATAGCCCATTTNTCCTGAGCTTCCCCTTCTACAGTCTGGGCTGCTCAAGCATCACTAGGAGGATGGCAGGGGCCAGACCCCGGGGCCAGACTCACCTACATCCTCAAGCAGTGTCCCCCACTCTGCTACAACAGCCCATTTATTCCTGCAGGTTTTTAGCCTTCCCTAAGCCTGGTCACTCAGCAATGTTCACGTTCAGCTGCTGCCTTCCATGTTCTCCCCTCTCCACCCTTGGAACCTTCCTGCATCTCAGGTGGAAATAATCAGGAGGCATTTCATGGGGTTAGAAAGCCACTTGGCAATTTCAAAATGACAATTTCAGAGGGACCCCTCATTGTCACTGCTATTTTCCTTCCTTGAAAGGAAAGATACCAATACCAATGATATCAAAGATACCAATGATACCTCACTTTTATCACGGGACAACATACACCTGTAAAGATCTTGCAGATGTTGTTGTCACTGAAGTGAGGGCAGGGGTGAGGCTGCAAGTCTGCCTAGGGGGCAGGTGAAAGCAGTTGTCAACCTGTCTCACTAATGGGGATTTGAAAGGATATTGGAAAGAGTGGGGGCCTCTCCAGGAAGGCATAAAAGAGGAAGCCAAGGGAAACGAAGCTGAAATGATGCTTAGGGACAGGGTGAGAAGTGAGGATGCTGGTTGTGGTCTAGGCAATTGCAGGTGCTCTTAGGGTCTAAAAGAAAGTGGGGAAAACACCAGCCAGGGAAGCTACGCAGATGGCTATAACCTGTGATAAAATGGGATTTAAGGAAGCAGCTTGCAGCATGGTTAGTGTTAGTCTCTAAGACATATTTGATGGTTGGTAAAGAGTAGCAATAACAGCAGAAATGCATTAGGTGTGTAAAGTTCATTCCTAGAAAAGAAAACTTCCTTTCTGTCTGTCATAAATCCTTTCCTCTTCACCACTTTAGCTGCTTCCTGCATTTCCTAAGGAGGCTTAGTGTTCGAACATGGCCAGAGGGATTCAATTTGAGTTCTAAATAATAATAAATTCCATAAAGTGATTCCCTGTGGAGAGCAGAGATAATAGTGCCTTATGTTTGCGCAGTAAGGTCCAGGAGGGCTTGGGTCAGGAGGGCTGCAGAGCAGTTTCTCACCTGCTGTTGAAATGCAGCTTGCTCCAAGTGAAACCCCGCAGCTGCTCCGCACTGAGGGCTCCCCAAGTGTGTCAAGGAAGGCTCCCATCTCTGGATGGAGAGGCTGAAGTAAGTCTGGGTACAGAAAGGAAATACAATTCTCCATGCTGGATTTTAGCCAGGATGCTGAAGATAAACATCTGGTTAATTAATAAAAAGAGCTGCAGCAGCACTGTATTCTCTGCAGCCATGCTGGGATGCTGGAGTCTGTGTCGTTTCATGAGGACGAGCCTGTCTCTTCCACTGCCGGGTGTCCTGAGGCTTCATCTGGAAAGTGGCTCAGCTGAGTTTGGAACAGTAGGTGCTGCTTTTCCCATCGAGTCAAAACCCGCCTGCCTCTAGAGCAGACTTGCTGCCTGTTTTACCCAGTTCAGTGCCACGGTTCAGACCTAGGCATGTCATTATGCTCCATCCAGTGCAAGAGATGCACAATAGTTTCCCCTGAGACCTCTCATTCTTTCTACCAGCAGGAAGATCATATGCTTAGGAAGAGCAGAGAGAAAAATTTATCTGTTATCATCTCTTTCTCTGTGTTTGCCTTGGATTGTCCCGTGCTCAGTTCCACATGTAAAGGCCATCCCAGCTGCTTTGTCTTAGGACTGACTTATAAACAAGGAGCTCTGGGACCTGTTCTTAGACATGATAAGGATCTATTTGTTAGGAAGGGGTGGGAGCACCTCATGATGGATGGTTATTTCTCTTTGGAATCACTTTGTTAAAACCGTCTTCTGTTTAGAAGTTTTGGCTTTTGGGAAGTAACAACTGGCTTTAGGTTTGAATTTCAGTGTTTATTATATTGGAAATCATGGAAAATCTCTCTTCCCCTACCATCTCCATTCCTCAAAATTAAGCTTTGCTTTACAAACTGGCATGACCTATTGGCTGCCCCACCTGCACTCCTGTTTCAGTGGGGTATTCAGTCAGAGGAATATATAGTCAGAGTGTAATCTTACCTTTGCCGTATAGCTGTTCTCTCCTTGTTTCATCCCATGACACCGTGTTAAGTGTAGCAAGAGCATTAGAGTAGATTTAGCTCTGCACACCAGAGTGCCATTATGCAGTTTGCAAGGAGTTTCCCGTAACACGCACGAGGCTTCATCCTTGCAGTCCTGTATGTGGGACATAAAGCACCTGAAACACAAGCTGGGATGGCTGCTTATCATCAAACTTTGAGTCAAAACCAGATTAAAGAGAAGGACTTGTGGGAGTTCCTTCTACCTGTTTGGCACATGAGCCCAAGGGAGAGATTTATCTCCGGAGATGCAGCCCTTCAGGAAGGACTTGATGTATTTTTTTTTTGCATTACCTTGGACCCATTCCACTTCCTCAGGCAAAACAGAAAATTCTGCGGACAGGGATCTGAGTGACCCGGATAGTTCCAAGCATCAGATGCTCAGTCAGATAACAACATTCTCCCTTTTCTGCCTCCTTTCATTCCCCATGCATTCATGAATTCCCTTTCTATCTTGCAGACTTTCCACAGCCATCTTTTTTAAATGCTTGATGGATCCAAAGCCTTCCATTTCCTGGAGACCAGATGGCTGCCGCATACCTGGTTTAGATAGCAGGTTCTGCATCTCTGCCTAATTCAGGGTCATTTAATTATCCAAACCCTATCTTTCCCCTGTGATTTCAGTTGTCTGCAACAACTACCTTTGCTTCCTGTCTGAAGCTCTCTCATTGACAGTCTTTGTAGGACACCTGTTGTCTGCTGAGGCTCCTGTTGCTTTTCCAGCATCAAGGCAAAACTCTTTCTCTTAGTTCTGCATGCATCAAAGTGCTAGCTCAGCTGTCCCACATGTCCTCATACTGAGTTTTCTAACTCTGAGAGAATCTCCTCACCCCGGGTCTGAGGTATGTGAATATACATCCCTTTCATAGAGATTTTTGTTTGTCTAGTCTTCACTTGTATTTTTGCCTTGTGAGTTTTTTTGTTGTTTTGTTTTTATTCCTTTTCCGATTCTATCCTTTTGCTCCTAATCCCTGCACCTGGTACGGCTCACGCAGCCGAATCTCCTTGCCTCCTTGGTGTAAACGCCCTTCAAGTATTTGTAGACATTTATCACTTCTCCCCCCAACCCGCTTAGTCATCTCTCTGCCAAGCTAGACATATTCTTCCCATCTTTCCCTGCGAGTTACTCCCTCCCGTGCTCATAATTCATTTCTCCTTGCTCTTCTTTGATTTTTTTTCCAATTTGTCAGCACTTAAGATATATCTTATTCGATATGTTTTAATATGTATAGACACAAAAATACTGAGAACGAGAAACTTCCTGAACAGAGAAGATGTTTTGGCTCTAAGCCACTCAGAATGTCTAAGAGTGGGTAGATGTGGGAATTAGTGTAGCAAGTTCTAGGTGGGTCTCTCCGAAACAGAAGTCTCCTTTTCCTGGAAATTGTTTTATTGTTCTATTCAAACAATTTTGCCCCTCCAAATCTGTAATGGAAGAGGGTAGCAGCTTCATATTTTCTCCCTGCTTGTTTCTCCAGTTCTTCTCTTAACAAGACAGACTCTTCTCAGCCCGATGTCACAGGCTTGGCCCCTCATTCCCTGTCCGTGTCTGTCTGCGTCATGGGCGAAGGGCTCGCTGTATAAGTGATGCTTCTCCAGCAGGCCGTGGGCTGCCAGCGCTCGGGAGACAGAGCGGCTACATCTTATCAGTGCTGAATCTCTTTCCCTCAGCTTTGTTCTTCCCAAACACAGATCGGCATGATGCCAAAGAGCAGCAGAGAGCACCCAGCTCCTTTTAATCTTAGCAAGGCTTTTGCCTTCTGGACATTTATTGTTTCTGCTGCATCTAGGCAGTATAAGAATTATAATTCAAAATGGGTCCTGCTTCTAGGATCCCAGATGGAGTCTTTTCCTTCACATAGCCAACCAGACAAATTATTTAGACAGAACTTTCTTAATTAAAACTATACCCTAGAGGCATGGCCCAGAGATGCTCTTCAGTCCCCGCTTCTAGTGCAGAACTCCGTGGTGGTTTTTGTGGCATTCCTGGTGTCTCATGCAGCAGGTGATTTGTGCCCTCTGAGATTACATGATGTAAGTGGAATTGAAAGGAATGAGGGAGAATAACAAGTGTTCCCTCACTCATTAACTCCAGCAACTGTGAATTTCATCTGTGAATGCTAAAACCATCTGGTTTTCACCTGAGAGTACTGAAAATAGAAGTGAAAGAGGGCAAGAGGGCTGCTTTGCTTTTTCTTCTGCTATCTTCCCACCCAAACAAGATAGATGTTCATGAAACATCTGCCTCGTGTTTTGGCTGTATCGTGTGAGTAAGAGGTGTTCAGTACATGTAAGCGTAAAACTGACTCAGCTGTCTGGACAGGAGATGTTTCTCTGGGGAAAGAAGTTAGGCTAAGTGGACCCATTAAGCCAGACTGCAGAAGGGAACCAGACACAGAGCAGGGTTGGTTGGATGGGTGAATTTATTCGTTTCTATCAGTCAGCCTGTGCCACCAGCTGATGCCGCAATATAGGCATGAAACGCAGAAACAGAGAACCCAGAGCTTCTTGAGTGAAGAGCAGGAGCTGCTATTGCTTTGACAGTGGATTGACTTTCCTGGCTGTCTGTTGAAGCAGCCCTGGAGAATTATGCTGAACAGTGCATTACAGATATGCACACTGGATATTAAAAAAGAGAGAGAATGCATTTACTGTCACTTGCAGCTTGCCTGCCGCCGTTGGAGTTGTCATAGCACTCAGGAGCATTAAACAATGGGTCTTTGTCTACCAAAGGATAAGTAGTGTGTCTATCACAGACATAGCCAGGAGAGACAAAACTGTGCTGAAAAACGGTTAGAAAGAAAAGTACTAGGCATTTTCATCAGCCTCAGATATTAGTTCTAGGGCCCGATCCTTTGAAAAAGCTCCATGCCATCAACTTTAACACCTGCAAATTGTTTGTTATCACTGTCATCACGACAGCAGACTGGGCTTGCTGTCCCCTGACCTGGATGCTGTTGCAAACAAGCATCTCTCCTCCCAGAGAGCCGTGTTGGGGCTCGCTTAGTTTGTCATGTGTCTACCCCATCGCTCACGTACAGGAGGGTGGGGATTTTGTTTGTGTTTCTGCCTTTCAAGAACATGCAGTTTCTTGAGATCCATTTGGTTGACAAAGTGTTTTACAAACAAACCATATATAGGAGTCACTTTGTTTGCTGCTGAAATGCAAAACAACAATTTTTTATTGCACAGTCTCAAGAGACAGATGAAATATGGTTCAGCACAGCATGACTTTAAGTGTTCTGCTGAATAGAGGTGGGATTAGTACCACATTTAAAGCAAAGCATACATTCAAATGCTTTGAACTAAGGCTTATTCTGTGCAAATATTTGACAAATGGCCTCTCATTTGAGTACAAAGAAAAGTAATGAAGCTTGTCTCTTTTCCGGCTATTGGTGTAAAAATTTTTTTCTACACAAGAGAGGTCCAAGTATCCAGGAGGTTTAATGGATATTTCTTTCTGCCAGGAGCACCCATTTTACCTCTCCTGACTCATTAGGATGACTTTTGTACAAACAGTCTGTGAGCTGTCTATGTACCTGGTCTCTTTCCATATGGCTTCCCAAGTTCCAGTCCTTAGTGATGGTTCCTTTTTCTGTCATTTTCTGTCTTTTTATTCCTTTTTTTAATTCAGCCTTGTATCAGTTGATATTCTCTGAGAACAAGTAGTGCACACACTTTCCCCAGTCCTCTTCCAGAGATATTCTTGAGCCAAGATGTTCAACCCTAGCCTCATTTTGATTCATGGTAATGCAGTGGTGGCAGAACATGTGGCCCACCTCTCTAATCGGTCTGGTGTTCCTCAGCCTGCTGCTATTGCCTGCAATTCTCTCTCTCAGCTTAGCTTTTAGGGCTTTGTTGGTATTTCCCTAAATACCCTAATAGTTCTTCTCCTCCTTTGAATTATTTCTTTGGGCACGAACTGATGGAAAACAAAAAGCAATGAAACTCATTATTAATTGATCATGATCCTTCCTACATTGTTGTTGCTGTTGGGTTTTATTTTAATTCCCTCTCTGTTTAGGGGAAATTGTTTAATTTTATTTAATACCCTAGCTTTTAAATTTTTATTAAATGGAAATGCAGATATATATTCAGTGTAGTTTCCCTTGACTTGTTTTCTTGCGGATCATTCATCTCACTTTAATTAAAACAGGGTAGACGTAGAAGGGAAAAATAGAATGAGAGCAGAAGATGTGCTGTTGGTTGTCCCACGTTGTTCCTATGAGAAGCAAATGATAGGCCATGGGGATTTGTTCTTTAAATTCAATATGCCATTCTTTTGCTCTTCGGTAAATGATAATGAAGGTGGAAGAAGAAAAAGGATCCAGTGCCTGTAGATGGTAGAAAGCTGAAGTTCCCCTCCTCACACCATGAAACAGCCTCCTTGGAGATACTGTCTCAACCAGGTTTACTCAAGGGAAGGCTTATTATGTGGAATTGTGTCAAATGGTAAGAAGTGATAAAACAACACTAATTACCTGGGCTCTATAGAAATCCCTAGCTTCATTCAGACCTCCCCTTAAAAAAAAAAAATAGATGTCAGAGGAATCAAATGAAGTCTCAGCTCTACAAGAGGCAGTTGAGATGGTAGAGACCAGAAAAACCATTGAGGTAACCAATTCTTTGAGTCCTACTATATTGTTTGACTTTATAATTCTGCTCTCTTCTTTTCTGATTCATGTATTGAAACATAACAAGAAATCTCTGCATATCTCATGCCTCCATTATTCCAAAATATCTGGACACTACATAAGCCTTAACTGATAAAATTTCATAGCTATCCATCTATCTAATTGCAAAACATTTAAGATTTGTGTTCACAATTCAGAGGGATGGTAATGAGCGGAGTAAAATATCAAAGCAGTTTTCAGCGAAAAGAAGCTTCTCCATCTACTAACAAACAGCTGAAGGACTCGTGGCTTAGGACTACTAGGAAGTCAGGGCAACAGCTGTCAGAAAAGGAGTAATTGCTATTTGATAAATATGTATTCAATAAAAACATTTAGGATTAAGATTATAAGTGTTTCCAAATGAAAGGCATTTGAGGTTGTGTACAGTCAGGTTTGTAACATGTACTTGCAGCTTTGGAGGAAGAGAATGAGGAAATCTTAGGTGCAAAGGAGAAGGATTCTGAAAGACAGAATATTGTGGAATGCAGTAAATCTGAATAACCCCTTGCCCGCCCAGCGGGAGGGAGGGATAAAAGCCATTTGAATCAGTGTTAGCTCTTACATCAAAAATATCTCTTGATGCATGTTTGTACTTAGGAACTCTCTATCACTATTACTGAATATACTACCCAACTGTATTAGAGATACACATACAAAGTATTCAATTTAAGTGAGCACAGATAAGAGGCAGGTCCTGTCACTTTGATTCGTGCCAATAATAATTCCAACTGGAATACTCTGGGAGTTCAGTGCTGCTCAGCACAGTTAGGGTGGTACATCCTACTTCTGTATTTATGAAGGTATCTTAATGCGCTTGCTGAAATTTTCTCAGAGACCAGGGTGCTTGAATGGACCTGTTGGTGTTTTTCCTTTAGGACAGCAGTACAAAAACCAGTACTGGGAGTCAGGGCCAAGGTCATCACATACTCCATGTCTTCCTGTGGCATAAAATGGGTCAAAGGGCTTTCCTTATGGAAGGAACTTGGATGTTGGCATTTCCCCATTCCAGAGCTCGACTATCTCACTTGCCAATGCATTTTGTCATGTCTTAGGCATAGGTCAGTACAAAACTTGAATTATTGTGGTTTTGCAGTGTTCAGTATCTTTCATGGTATTGTAAAGCAGGTGACTGGCCTAATCCGTAGATGTTAAAAATAATTTTGCCTTTTAATCAAACAGTATGGCTTTAATCCTAATAACTAATCTTATACTTTGCATTTAAGCCTCTAACACTCCTAAGAGAGCTTAGTATTAAGAGTATTAAAATGTAGTCAGATCCTGCAATTTAGATATCTGCTTATAAGGACTGAACAATAGCACTGATATAACACATGTTGACTGTTGAACTTTGTTTCTCTGTTCTTTATCCTTAAATCCCCTGCAACTTGAAAGTACATTGCATTCGACATGTCCCAGCCAAAATCCTCATCACCAAGGCAAATTCAAACATCTGATAAAGGTCATGAATCAAATGAGGAATCACCCCAACAATACCAAAGCAAAGCACTAAAAGGGATCCAGAGTTCATTGAGTAATCTGCAAAATAATTTGCATTTCAAATCTTAGGCAAGTAGCTGTGTAATTTTTGCCTGCACATTCACCACTGTCATGTTCATTATCTGATTATCTCTACCTACAACCTTCCTGGCGCTAATGCACATTGTCTGCTGGGCTCTTGCATTAATGAGATGTGTCTGATGCTGAATTTGCAAGTAACTGCTGTGGCTCCCCTCAATGAAAGATCTCTCGGGACACTCTTGGAAATTCAATGTTCCTTCTCAAGCCATTATTTGCTTATTCCATTCCCTATCTTATTAAATAATTATCAGGTAAAAATGTGATGTGAAATCACATCGTGTTTGGGAATGGCAAGATCCTCAGTAGATCATTGCCGTCAACGTATTTTGTTCCACTCTCTCAAACATCTCCCAGGTTCCAGGACCTGACTGGAATCCACCCATCTTTGCATGTGATTCCCCATTCCGTGTCATTGCTGAGATGCTATCTAGAATGTGTAGTACCTCAGACTGCATGGGTCATATCCCTTTATATGATAATCATGAACACATACATAGCTTTTTCTTTCTTTCAGCTTCCTTTAAGCCAATTTTACAATTGGCATCAGGATAAATACTTGCTATCTTTCACTGAAAGTGCCGACACAGAAAAAATAGGCCAGGGTCAGCTAAATTCTTTCTGTCCTGGTCTGAATTTTGGGGTGTTCCTTTCAGGAGCAAGGCCCACTGAAGCCAAGCACATCCTGCCAGATGTGCTTTGTTTTCATCAAAGAAGAATTGCAGCACATCCCTTCCAAATCTCATATATGAAATAAGGGGTTGACTAGTCTACTTTGATTACTCTGAGCCTTCACTGATAGAAGTGGATTTATAGTATACAAGAAAGTGATGTTCACAGTGGTAAATGTAAAGCCTGTGGATAGATTTTTTTTTTTTAAGTAACAGAATATATGTTTCTAATATTTAAAATATATTTGGTACACTCTATAATATATATATATTATATAAAGCCTGATCCCAGTAGGAGTCTTCAGATATTTACAATGAACTGTAAGTATTTATAGCACTATGATTATAATGGAGCTACTTGAGATTTACACAGCCATAAGCAAGATCATAATCTGATCCGTTGTCCCTTTGCACAAGGATTTTATAATGAAGGGATCAATCTGCTAGATTTTTATTCAGAGCTAACTGAAACAGACAAACGAACAAATGAGAAAGTCACTTATTGCTGTCAGATTTTGGCACAAGGTTAATATGAAATAAGTTCATTTTCTGCTTAAAACAAATGCCCCTGTTTTTCATTCACAGTGCGTAGTTTGCTTTTGTTCAGTTCGTTCTTCTCCCTCAGAGATCCATGGCGCTTTGTCTGCTCAGCCCCCATTTTATAGTCCTGGCTTGAAGAAACTGAATATGATGAAGGAAGAAATTAAGAGGCTTCTGTTTCTCATGTGCCCTGTACTATTGAGGCGTTATCATTGATGTTCAGTATGTGTGTGTGTCTTAGAGTGGATTTCTCTGTTCTCTGGCAAACCTGTTTTCTTTCTTCTTAATAAAATCTTCTATTTTGTAAGCCTGAACAAATCCCATGTTTCAGTATCTTTATCAGCATTTTGTAAAATGCTGGAAAACAGATTTCCAATTGTCACTTCTAGGCTTGGTTTGTTTTTCTTCACCCAAAACTTCCCTTCATTTCTTGTCTGTTTGCTTATGGATTTGTGTATCTCTAGTGCATAAGTTATTCTGTCTACTGCCTTGTGAAATATCCAAAGGACGTTATTACTATCTGCAGGAGCAACTGCAAAGGGGAAATCCATTAACTCAATGGCATAAAATCCCTCTGTTGGAAACACTCAGTTAGATTCACAAGGAAGCGTGTCGTCTTCCGTGTTTTATTTCTCTTGTTCATTGCAAAAAGAAGCCATGGAAAGTATAAATGGAAAACTTGATCTTTATTCCAACTGACATTATTTATTTTTTACAAGAGCAATGAAAAAAGCTTTCTTTTTCTTATTTTACTGTTGGCTGTTGCTTTAATGTGATTCTTGTATTTATTTTGCTTTTTTTTCCTGTTTCTTGCACTTATTCATGTTGTGGTGGTTGTTCCTCTGCAGCTGCACCATTCATAGAGCATTTTGACAGAGCAAGTTCTTAATTCTCATGTCCTGTGGCTGGTGGTTCCGTGTGAGGGAAAAAGTTAGAAAAAGATGTGTGAACCAAATGTTTTCTTGATCTTCCACATTCATATGTTAGTGACCATTCTGCTCATGTGTAAAGGAAGGCCCCTCTTCGGCTTTAGACAGTAGTTCTTGGTGATACACCCAAAGGAGAGGTGGTAGATGGAGCTGTCTCAATATTATACTAGCAAAGCAAGTCCAAGGTGCAGTATCACTGGCTATCACAAAGTGAGAAATGAATATTGCTTTATGATTTGTGTTAGACTATTTTTTTATTTGCATTTCTATAGATTATCTATTCAGAAAGCCACAAGAGGAGCAAATCACTTCAAAGGTGGTACTAAGCATTCTGACACCTCATAGTTCTCTCCTTGGCTGTTTTACTTGAAAGGACTCAGATTCTCCTGTCTTCTAGGGTTTTTGTGTACATATGTATGGACATATACATACATATGTACTTTAGTTTCTAAAGTGAACTGTGATTTCCCTCAGGAGATATGAGGTGTATTCATTTCATCCACTGAACAACAGCAAACTTCATCAGTGTGAGGAGAAAGAGAACCTCACAATGGAAGTATGGAAGTATGAAATGGAAGCAGTAAAGAGCTGACTCAAAATTCATACAGCGCTTTAGTGACAGAGCTGGGGCTGATGTCTGGGTGTAGAATTTCCATTCAGGTGACATGGCCACTGCAGGACTGTATCTTTCCCTGGGTCCAGTCGCGTGGGATTAAATGAGGAAGAGACTGAGCCTTAAATGACAGAAGCAGAATGTGGCCTTGTGCGCTACGGAGTGATCTACTGAGCTGATGATCGTAGCTGAGGCTGCCCTGGTGCTTCACTTCATCATGGAACAGAGCAGACCCCAAGGCCCTGAGCAAACCGTGAAATCTAAACAGCGACTGAATGTAAATGAACAAGTCTTCAAAGGAAATCAGGGGACAGGCTTGTTGTTTTGTTTCTCATTCTGCTAAGAGGACCTGTTTCTAGCAAGAATGAGAAAAAAATATAATGGTTCTGTCAGAAACAATTTGTAACTGGTTGCAAAACCTGACAGGCCTGCAAATGCTAGATCTCCAGGGACCCCTAGATAGGGACCTCCGGGGCTCCATCTCATCATGGATCTATCATCCCCATGTCTTTTACCAGGGACATTAATCTAGCTAGTATATCCCATAAAGAAGGTGGAGCAGAGTAAAGGAGGGGAAAGGTTTTCTATATACTTGATATACTGTGTACTTCAGAAAATGTATTGAACATCTGTGTAAAATATATGTGGCAATATAAAACTCCTCTTTTTAAAAATATTTCAAAATTGGCCATTTTCCCTGTTATTTTGGAAATATAGTATGTACTTGTATGTTTGACACAACATTCTGAATATGTTCTCCTATATTCAAACTATAATGAGTAAGATTCATCACAGGGAAAGCAACATTTTCCAGGTTAGCAATGCTAATGAATAAAATATATGACATTCCTGCATTGCCTGCTATTATTATTTGCTTTTGCAGTTTAACTACCCTGCAGAATTATTTCTTAGTGAGTTTCTGTGTTTGCAGCTAAGATTCTGGGCTACCTAATAGCTGCTTGGAGACCAATCTTGAAAAGAGCTGGAGTATTGCTGTGGCTCGCAGTGGGCAGGTGTCTGTGTTAACAACTCTGTAACAGTAATGGGATCAACTTGACTTGTTTGTGCAATATTGCTTTTACTGGAGTCAGCTGCAGGGCAAGGGTGTAACACAGTGGATTTTTCTACATTACCAAATAGCGTGGACTGCAGAGCAGAACAGTTGTTGCTGAGGACCTAGGGTCCACACCAGATGTGTTTCAAAGAGTTTCCCCTGCAAATTGAATGCCCATTGGCAGGCAGAGAGCATTAAGTGCGCCTGGAGCACGTCTTCAAGTTTAATTTCACTCAAAAGGAATCCAATTAACACACCCAAAGATGAAATCCAGCTAAGGCCCTTCCACAATTGAGGCAAGCACTAAATAGCAACAATAGCAATAGGGGAGCTTCTTGAACCATAGTCCTGATGCAAAAGGAAACATTAATATGGGTTCATCAAATGTCAGTAAGATAGTGGGCATGAGGAAATCGTGTTTCACCCGCTATTTGAAGAGAAGAATTACTCCAGTTACCTTAAAACTAGAGTGAACTGGATTGACTGGTGGGCAGGGGAGTGAAGTGCATTCCCTGTGCATTTATTCTGCTTAGTTAATGTCAACACTTCTGTTCTGATGTCTACTAACTATTGCTGGTGTTTTGCTTTTCCCTTTTTGAGCAGACGAGCGGGGATGTGCCTAAAACCTCAGTGGACAATTAAATATGCCCCAGTTACAGTAAATGCAAACGCGTTCTTTGTTGATTATTGCCAGCTTAAATTAAATACCGCAGGCATTTTTTCAATTGGGTGGACACAACAGGAGGTAACGGCGCTTTGCAGCAATTGTTCTAATGAAGGATGATGAGTTTTGTTCAGGGCAGCGGAATTTGGTGTGGACATTGGGTTCTCTGCCAGCACATCCTGTTACGGGACCAGGACCCTTGGTAATAAATGATTCATGTTCTTGGAATTAATGTCTGCAGTGGGAATAACAGAGAAGTGGAGATAATAATAATATATTGCCTTGACCACAGGAGTGCATTGAAGGATAATTGAGTAATGGACCAAATTCTTTTCTCATGTAACTGCAGTGGTTTGACCAGCATGATCCTGCCTTTCTGTTATTAAAACACATGAAAAAAATAATATTTATAAATCTTATTTTGCTGTTATTATTAATGATTGTCTTATAAAGCCAGAATGCAGCTTGGAAGTCTGTTTTGCCTCAGATAAAAGTTTGAATTCTTAGTTGGAAGCTTCCCCAAACTTTACCCTAAAATGCTGATGAGCAACCTCAGGGGAATGAGCTTCTTGCAAGATTTTAACACTACTGCTTACCTCTGGACAAGGCAGGAAAAGCGTAAGAAAAAGACTTCCTTAAGGATTTTCTGTGTATCTGCTTTCAGCTGAGACATAAGACGGGAGCTTAACAAAACTGTATTTTATACAGCAATCATGTAAATGTCTTCTAAGCATATTCTGTCACCTTTACACCTATTGACTTGTACCTGATCTGTAAAGACTCTCTGACTTCTCTTTGATTTCTTGTAGAAATGTATTAATGAGATTAACTGGCTTTTGGAACAAGCTGGTCAGACAGTGGTGGCTTTGCCACCTCTTGGATGTGTGCCAAGGACAGGAATAGCTGGCTGACATTTGATGATGGCTACTTTTCAGATGGTCAGAAGACGTAATGGAATGGTCCCTTTGGCATTAAAACCCTGGAATCTGGAAAGAGAGGGAGATCTTGGCCTTTTGAAACCACAGAGTTGTATTTTTGAACTGGAGAACAGTTTAAGATTGCTTGAGTTTTTCCTTTATTATTATATTTGTTCGGAGTGCCTCACTGATCCTCGATGAACTTGTGCAGTGTTGCTGCTTTTCATCTTGGCTGTTGTCATTCAGCCTCACTGACACGTGTTAAATGCAGAAGCCTGAGCTGTTCGTGCACTGGAATCCTTCCATTGGCAGAAAGAGGAGGAAAAAAAATCCAGGCAGAAGGTGCAGACCATTGTGCAGGGGATGGGTGACGGCTGCTTGGGGCCACCCGAAGTTTCGCATGGGAGATTTTGCAACAGAGCCTCATAGGTGCTAGAGGAGTGGGTGTTGCTGGCCTTTTCTCTGCATTATTTCTTGTAACACTCACGCATGAAAGTGCTGAGAAAATTATATATTATCTGTTACTAACATGTCTTCTTGAATAGGAATAAAACCTTGCTTGCTGCAGAGCCCCCTTGCCTGGTAATGGCTTTTGCTTTAATTGGATAGGCAAAAGAGAGCGTGGCCAGAGAGCCTTGTGTGCAACTGGTGATCCAAGAGGCAGCCGCACAATGAGAGTGTCTGGCAGTGAGGACAGCTACGCTCCAGAGGTGACAAATTAAAGTATTTTAATCGAATTTATCCAGAAACCATCTGCTAAACCAAAGTTGGCAGGGGCACATCTGTTCACATTGTGACTATCTATGCCTGACCTAGAGCTGACCCCTTTGAATTTGTAGGGAAAATGAAAGAGAGAAGGAGAAGAGGAGGGTGGGAGTGGGGGACAGGGAAGGGGAGCAGTTTTGTGATTGGAAACAGCTAGCAACAAGTGAAGGAAAGGTAAATGCTGCGTGTTCCCCCAGCCATGGCGAGTCACTAAAGATCTGTAATAGAAACTTTATTGGCTGTTGGATCAGAACAACTGCAGTAAATAAGTTTTGGGGGGACATTCAGGGAAGGCAAATAATAATAACCAACACTAAGTCTCCCAAATCATGTCGAGTAGAGGGGGAGGAAGATGCAGTTAAATTCTTACGCTCACTGCCCAGCGAACAAGGTCACCAAGAAATAGTGTGAAACGACAATTGCACAGCAGGAACTTGGTCTTTGTGTGACGCCGTCCCCTCTAGCGTAGACTATTCAGTGCCAAATCCTGATCGTACACAGCCCTACACACCTCACTAATAGCCCAACGTCGCAATTTCCCAGCTTCTTGTATTGTATTATACAGCAATGTCTGAATTCAAGCTTTGTTAGCAAAGTTTTTCTCTTCTAGGCAAACACGCAAAATAGTTGAACTCAGACTTGGCATGCAAATATCTGCCGTTGTTGGAGCAGAGATTTTCACAGATTTTCCTTACCTTTGAGAATTTCCAATGCCTTTTTGCGCTCCTCCCACTGGAAATATTGATGTTCCTTAAACCACAGTATTACAGCCTGCTATGTAGGCAAGAGTCTTCAATAACTGGGAAATTGGAAGGACCTGCCAGCTTATTTATCATAGAGAGATTCCTCTGGGCTGCCTATGGGAAGGAGACCTCCATGTGAATAGCTGCAGGCTGATGCAGGGCAAAACTGCCTGAGCCGCGCAAGTTTTAGCTGTGAAGGTATCGTTGACACTAGTGAGTGTGAGCCTTGGTTAAGGTACTGCTCAGTGAGTTGCCTTTTAGGCTTATTAGAGCCTCAGGTTGTTAAAAACAGACCATCAGACTTTACCTGAAAGACTCATACCGGTGCAAAATCAGCAATACTGGTGTAAATAATCCATCTGCCTGCTATTACATAGCCTGACAGCCACAGTCTGCACCGGCTTCAGAGTCTGAATGTGTTTCATCCCTGAGCATACCGCAGCCGTTTACTGTGAGCCCTTTCCTCCTCGCCTCCCTTGACATGATCAGGGTGGTTGTACGTGTCTCTTCCTCACTGGAGGCTGTTCTGTGTAGAGTTTAGATGAAATAGGAACTAGCAGAGATATCTATGTACCAGCACCACAGCATCATCATGATTTGAGTTATTATGCATGAACCATGAGCCTCTGGGCATGTTATCTTTATTTAAAATTTCCCCATACCTATTACCAGGGCTTCTCTAGAACACAAGCTCCTTAGGTCATGTTTCATCAATTCATTCAGTGTGTGTTTACAGGAACTGCAGGTTTAAAAGTCTCTCTAGACTTTTTGCAGCTGATTAGTGCCCCAGGTCAGTCTGCCACGACTCTTCCCCATGCCTGTGTGTGTGTGTACAAGGGTGTGCATTTGAAAAACTGCTCCAGAGATAATCTAGTCTGTCTTGACCTTGATCCTATGGTCAAGAAGCTGCCCTTGGAGACCTAATTCTTCTTTCTTAGTTGGGTACATGTAGCTGGTCGCTGCCCTTGCTCAACAGCTGATGCTTGTGGGTTTTGCTCAAGGCTGAGAGCAGACTGAGTTGCACAGTCTTTGCCCTGGACAGAAATGGGAAGAATCCCAGAGCAGGCCCGGGTGCTGGGGATAGTTTGGGGACAGCAGGATGTCACAGAGTGATCACCTTTTCCCAAAGCAGATGAAGGCAGAAACACTCACCCCCTTAGGGGAACCATGATACTGTGTCCTGTGGTGCATGGTGAACAAAGTAGGCCCATTGGCACAAACCACTGATTCTTTCCAGATTGATGGTGAAGCTCATGAGATTGTTTTTCTAGGGGTGAAGCTCTTGGAAACACCAGCATTTGCCAAGCACAGAGTAACAGCAATTATTTTCTTGCATTATTACTTTGGCACCATAGTGTGCCCCAGGCAGAATTTCCCCATTGACAGCTGAGCAGTAAATTCCCAGCTCCCTCTCGATCTCCTGCCAGCATAAGCAGTGGATGAATTATAAGTAAAACATTCAATTGCCCTAGAAAAATGAGTCAAGGTGTGCTCTTATTCTAGGATATGCTACACACTTCCAGTGTGGCCTGAGACAAATCACGGAGTTTCTCTAGCTTCTATATTTCGGCTGCTAAGTTCTTTCGCGTTACGGATTGACTGTTTAATGTGTTCATGCCTAGGTCTTAAAATTATGGGGAACTCATCTCTAAAAGGGCCTTAAGGCACAACTGTTACATACATCAATAATAGATATGTATTTTTACAGGCAATCTGGCCATTAAAGGTTTATTACATGCCAACAATGTATCAATGCCTATAACTAACTGTTTATAAGGCAGTGAAAAGCCCCAGGATATTTTGGATTTGGCGTTGAGCCCTAGTTTGACTTCTACCAAAAGAAAAAATAAAATAAAAATAAAAAAAAAGGAAGAGGAAATAAGCCTGTAAATATCTTCTGAGCAGCGTAAGTAAAATGAACCAGACAATTTTGTTTCATCCACCGACCGAGTCTGAGAAGATGGCAGTGCTGGGGGAGAGCTGCTCCGACCGCTCTGCTAGCAATTGTTTATGGTATATAGCGATGTTATTAATTCCTTGTTTCATTCATGAGGCTTTAACAGCACAGCAGTGCCAGGGTAGGATGCTATAAAAGATCTCCAGGGCCCTGTGAAAGAGCAGGGGTAGGCAGCAGTGTTAGTGTTGTTAGAAGGGATAAAACAATTGTTCTTCCTCGCGGCTCCCGAGAGGCCTCCAGCAGGGACACAGCCATCCCGTAGCAAATTTTCAAAAAGCTCCTTTAAACACTCAATATATTCATAAGTCCACACACTGACACAGTTAGGAAGTCTCATATGATCAATACAATGTGTGTGCAGATGGTGACGGTAAACGTATGGGAGAACTGTGGAAAAAGATGAAATGGATGTTATCAGTGTGATTCCAGTGGTGATAATGGGAAATGAGACAAAAAAATGAGTCCAGAAAAACAGTGACACGAAATCATTTGGGGAGGAGAGTGATTACAATGGAAACAGGACTAATTTAGAGAACTAATTATCAAATAGGTTTCACACCATCCAAAGAGCAACCTGGAAGCCATTAGCAACACACCCTGTGGTTTTGTTCACAAAGCAGATTAGTGGGACTAGTCCTAGAAAGGCAACACGGGTAATGAATCTACACTTTTTAAGCAGTAATGGGCTCCACAACAGAGACTTACGAGTACCACAGCTCCAGCCCTCCTATAACCATCCTTTGTTACAAAATTCCTGGGAGGAGCAATTGAGGTCTCCTCTGAAGCTCCTTATGTAGCATTTTCCTGTCTGCATCCAGGTGAGAGTGCTTGAGGGGCAGTTGTGATGGTTTCAGAGACCTTTCCTTACTGCAACGAGATAGTGCTTCGTAAGAGTCATTGCACCTTGCACAGAGCAATGTTTCAGTGCCCTGACCAGTACTTTTCTGATAGAGACTAGTCACAAACGCCCTGTCCCTGTTGCAGAATATGTCGTGCATCTGCATCCCTGAGATTTTGATCTTCTTTTCCTAATGCCGTAGGAGAATTTCCTAATCTCCTAACTCATCCATGGCTTGCAAGGCCGGGGCGATCTGCAGTGTAGCCCTGGGCTGGAGCCGTCAGTTCTGCCCCTCGGAGCCGGGTGTCCCTGGCCAGGCCAGGCCTCCTCCGTGGCTCCAAGTGAAACTTCAGGGCTCTCAGTCTAGCTCTTTCACCCACACTAAATTCACTAAAAACATGTTACTAAATATGCCATGTGTGGATGCCATTCATGATAAACAGAGGCTCTGATTTCATCTGCTTTGAATCACATTCGCTTATGATTACCTGAACAGACTGTGTTTGTGCTGGCTTTCTCTGTCTGTTATTGGCAGACATCTCTGAGTTTCCTTTCCAGTTTGATCTGAGTTTGAGTTTTACAAACAAACTTTTCAGAGATTTTTTAGTTACTGTGCTTGTTCTTGCTTTCCAAGTGTGTTTCTCTTCCTTTTTAATGTACTACTCCCTCTGCGGTGTCTGCCTTCTGCGGGGCAGGTTTTTAAACCAGCCTTTCAAACCCAAGCTCACTTCTGTGCTTGGACACAGAGACTCTTGGGAGGAAAACAGGGTTAATGCAGTAGTTTAATTCACAGTGAACTGTCTTGTCACATCGTTGGTGATTTAGAAAAAGTTTTTTGTTGAAACGATGTTGTTTTTAGCAGTAATAGTCTAAGGGTATAGATAAGCATTTGTTAGACAGACTGATGTAGCAGAAGAGACATAAGTGGCAGACTTGAGAGCTAAGCACAGTTTGAGGAATCATCAGAGTTTTGTTAGATGAGTAATACTATCTCCATGGGAAAATGTAGCTGGTGGGGAAGAGGGAGTGTGAACAGGGAAGGGAAAGGTGAAGAAGTAATGATCTCCTCGGAGATCAACAGAGATCAGCTGCATAGGCAGCCTGGGAAAGGCACTATCGGGCACCATAAAACCAGTGACTGCTGCTGTTTTGGGGGTCCTAAAGAGCTGTCATCTCTCAGGAAAATCCACATGATGCCCATGGTCAAACAAACAAATAAAAAAAAAACCTAAGGAGAAACTAAGGGAGTCTGTTACCCAAAGAGGATGCTGTCCTAAGGAAGGAGATCGTGTTTTTAAGAGCCATCCAAATGCTGTGTAAGGAATGATTTCTGCTAAAGGAAACCTCCTGCAACTGCCAGATCCTGTGCTGCTCTGCAATCAGCATGCAAATTCCTTGAGCAATTCCAAACTATACTGGGAAGAGATCCCGTCTCGGTTTAAAAAAGCCATTCTTCTTGATCCCCAAATTAAATTGGTCAGTAAGAGGACAGACAGCTCTCCTGTACGCCTACGGACTGTCCTCAGCTGAGCAGCGCTGCTTCATGACTTGTTAAGCACTTCAAGCTCTATTATCCTATGGGGAAGAACAGCCCTGTGCCTTGGATCTTAGTCTAGGACATGAGAACGGGATTTAAGTCTTCCTCTTTCCAGGCTTCCTGTCTGGCTTTCGGAGGGGATTCGTTCTTCCCTCATTTTCGCTGTCAGATCTAAGCTCTAAGGTGGGTGGGATGAATCTGTCCCCGGAGAGCCCGATCTCTGGCTGCTGACAACAGGAGGAGCTTGAAGGAAAAAACTCAGCCTGGTCTTTAAGCTTTTATTTGGCTAGATAGATGGGACTAATCCCAGCCTTCGTGGTTGTCTAAATTTATTTTTTTCTTAATTGTTTTTTGTTCCTTAGAAAGGAAGCACAACACAGAACTTCCTTATGGTAAAGAAATAAATACACTGATGATTATAGTGTAGCAAGACAGTACACTAAGCTCTGCACCATATGTATCTTAGGTAGATGGATTTTTGTTTGTGGTGTGTTTCAATTTCAGAATTATTTCTCTTTTAGTGCAATATCTTAAATCTCTGTTCTGCAGTTACTTGTCAGAAAATCTAAATCTTATGCAGGAAACTATGCAAGAATTCATCCTCTTTTTTTCTGCTCTCTCTTAATTGTTATGTTCACACTTTAGATGGAGTGTCTGAGTGGAGGGTTTAATTTAGATTTAATAGGATAATTATTGCATGACAAATTAATGCCAACAATTATTAAGTACATCTCTACAGAGGCTTTTGGAGTTTGCAGTAGGATAGCTATCAGCTACCTGGCGGATCAGCTTCAAAAACTCTGCCCCAATAATCACAGGCATTTACTTAACATAGAATTTAAATGCTGCTTTCGGGGTAGCATTGTCAGAAAACGGCTCTGTTCCCCTGGGACCTTCAGGGTGGTGGTAGCGCGAGTTCTGGGAGCTCTCGGGTGGCCGAGGGAGGGGACGCGGGTGCCGCGGCCACCACCCAGCCCTGCAGCACTGGAGCCGCGGCTGGAACGTGCTGGGACATCGGGGAGGCAGCGATACGAAAGCCCTAGCCCAGGTTCTTCACTCTGCCCCTCGTGGTGGCACCTGCTGCGTGCCAGAGCAGGGACTAATTCGGCTTTAAAAATGCAGCTATAAAATAAATTATTATTTTATAGTGTTTATATGTTTATACTGTTAAACCAGATCAGCTACCAGTGCAAGTACATGTGCAAAAGAAGAAGTGGGGTGAGGAAGGACTGTAAATCCATATTCAAGATGATAAACACATATTCAAGATGATAAACACATATTCAGGACGACAGTCAGGTTTTATGAAACCACTCCCAGAAGAGATAGGGCTGGTGGAGACTGCAGAAAATGGCAAATATTCTCTGTGGTGTCAGGCTAAAAAAATAATTCCTTGCTTGATCTAAACTCAGCCATAACTTCTTGACCTTCAAAATATGCTGCAAAATTCTTGGGCTTTTTTTTTTTTCTTTTTCTTTTTCCCCAAAGGTTTGGGGCACAGGAGAATGCCAGAAAGATAGTTTTCTTTGTGGGTGTGATGTTAATGCTGTGGCTGGAAAGCTTAGCTGTTATCAACAGCCTCGATAGCGGAGCTGGCTGCCAGCCTGTCATTACATTTCGATTAGTGTTTTTTAAAGACAGCTCCAAAAAAAAAAAAAAAAGTGCCCAGAGCGGCTATTTATTTATTTACAATGGGCTTACGTTTGTAAGGGAATAAATAACACGCTTTCCCATGGGCTGAGAAAGGGAGCTTATTGCCAGGCACCCAGGGTGATCACAAGCGCGAGGCGTTTGCACCAGAGTTGCACCGAGCACCGTCCCCCTGGGAGAGCGGGAGCATCGCGCCGCTCCGCGGGTCTGGGAGCAGGAACAGAAGGTTCCCGGGAGGACTCGCCCGTTCCCTGCCCCTGCTCCAGCCTCATTTAAACACCAAGAAGGCCCCTCGTGTCCCTGCCCCTGGGGCAGCCCGCGCGGTGCTGGCGCTGGGGGAGCCGCCAGCCTCTGCCTTGGCACTTGCTGCTGCTCAGAATTTTTTGGAATAAACAGCCCGATGGAAGCGCCCGCTTTCAGGGTGGGGGCAGTGTTTGTTTTCCCCAGGGCTGCCTGTGGTACCCGTGTGATTTGAACTAGATTTGAACTTGCCTCTTTGCAGATTAATCTGTCCCTATAAAGATTCTTTTCAGATCCCATTATTTATGAGGGAAGATTGTTTCTCCATTCCTCCTTCCTCCCCGTCCCCCTCCCAGGCTTCAAATCTTATTGCTGTGCCATCCAGTTTAATTTAACCCACAGCAATTAATGTCCTTGACTGGCAGTGTTTAAACAGCAAACAATTTCATCCTGTAAATGGTAGTTTGCTGCCTGGAATACGAACAGATCTTTAACAATTACATCAGACTATATTTCCCTGTGGCAGCTGTAAATAAAACACCTGCTCTGTTTTGATGCTGGAGGTAGCCAAAGCTGCCTGTGACCAAAACCTCTCTCGCACACTCGCTGAAGGAGCTGCCACGGCTGCGTTGTCCAGCGCTGACTGCTTGGCTTTAGATCCTGCATGCCCACCTCGAGCAGCCCCACCGCGGGCAGCTGTGCAGGGGCTGCTCTTTGCTTTGTTGCTTTAGGCCCTGGCTGAGCCTAAGGAGGAGGAGGAGGGAGACCACGTTAGCCCTCAGCCCTGCTTTCTCAGCAGATGTCCCCAGCCAAGGTGCTAAGAGCGTTGTTGCTGTTTCGGGAGGTTGTTTTGTGTACCTGGTTTAATCAACCACTGCCTCATGTCAACAAGCCCCATGTAGCCCATTGCCAGGTCTCTCGTTATAGCGGAGCTCCCGAGCCCTTCCTCTGAATGAACCTGCCCGAGCCCATTGCATCTTGCTTTCCAAATTAATCTTCCAGCTAAAGTAAGGATGGGGGAGAGGCTGATGTAGAAGAGCAAGACCCCAGCTGCTTCGGCAGGCGGAATGGACCAAAAGGCCCTGATGGAAGGTGCAGCTCTGGGAAGAGCCAGCAGAAGAACTGGCGCAG
Organism: Crypturellus undulatus; assembly: GCA_013389825.1. Lineage (NCBI taxonomy): Eukaryota > Metazoa > Chordata > Aves > Tinamiformes > Tinamidae > Crypturellus > Crypturellus undulatus. The sequence goes on along the minus strand of VWPW01003897.1, from coordinate 201,842 downwards.
TTTCCTGCTGAGCCTCTCAGCACGGGAGCTTGATCCTGAGATGGGAATGCAGCTGAGGAATACTAATTATGGGCCCCAAGCAGATGAACCTGTTTAATATGGGGCTGTGCTTTCCTCGGAGAAAGCCCTTGAGAAATGCTGATGCCTTCAGAAACTCGATTTGAGGCAAAAGTCAAGGCTGAAGCTATCAGAGAGAGGTTGGCTGAAGTTCATGGGCAGGGGATTTTAGGACATGGAGTCTCCATTATCCAGATTAACTGTTAACGTTTTACGACATCAGATTTAGAAATATAGGCTCATTTATTATTTATTATCTTACTCGTCTGATATTTCACCTGCTGCCACATCTGATAAGCACAGCATGGGCTCCCAGGGGGCTTTTATCACAGAAGCAGATGATACCCACGGTGCCGTGGATAGATAGGAAGGCAGATGGGTAACCTTTTGTAGTCTGTCTTTCAAGATGGTGAGACTGTGGCTGAAATCTCAGGGTAGTCTCCTCAGCTGAAAAAGATGTATTTTCTGTTCTTTGATACTACCCTTAACTACTGCCTGAAGCAAACCAGACACAAAAGAGGGAAAATATTTAACACTCTATAAAATCTCTGTAGCATCTTTTCAAACTAACCAATCACCAGTATCAGAAAGCAGAGTTACTTTTTTTTTCCCAAGAAATGCACAGATGGAGTAAAATTGCTGTTTTGAGGTCATACCATGTGTTTGTAGCATGTTCAAAATACACAGCCATGCTGCAGAGTGAAAAAGAAACACAAAGAACAACCATGTCTTATCAATAGCAGGTTGCTTCAAAAATATTGAGGATACCCTTTTTGTGATACATATGGCCAAACATACTCTTATATTGCTTTATATGCTCCCTTTGTAGACACTTATTCTCAGAAATCCACATGCACCCACTCACACACACACACACAAAAGGGCTGCTGAGCTATTTCCCCTGGGGCGCAGTATAACCAGTGAATTACAGGGTCCTGCGTTCTGCCATTTTTTCTTGGAAAATTATCATATTCATAAACTGTTTCTGTTCTATGTGGATGGCACATGCTGTGTTGCAGCCTTGGAGGTCCTTCGAGCCTGTGAGTTCTCTGGTAGTCAGACGTGTGCCGGGAGGGCTGTGCTGCTCCGCGCGAGCAGCCTGGGGCAGCTCCAACACTGCTGCTGCAGGGAGAGGGGCTAGGGGTGCCCTCCTGGAGTCAGTGCTTGCAGAGAGGGGAGGGATGGTGGTAACACTCCTCGACATGCACATCGGTTACTGCCAAGAGCTGAAGAAGAAGAGTGCATGGGAGTAGAGATGGGGCTTTGGTAAATGAACTTTCCATGTTTGGACTCATTTTTATACAGTCATAATGATTAACAGTACAAAACTGACACCACTGGAAAAGCCAGCCAACAGTTTGCTTTTCCAAAAGATCAGGTGGATTAAAAAATGAAAGGGGAGAGACGGTATAAAGGCAATGCTGCTGTGTTCTTGAAGGTACATTGATGAGGAAGGGCCCATTTTGGCTAAGCATGTCCAGCAGCTTCTTCACAATGGAAATATGTGTTTAAATTACAATGTACCCCCCTTGTCCCTGCATGTTGCACAGCGATGTGTCTTGCTGGAGCTGTGCAACATGCAGGGACAGGGTTTGTGCCACGCGGGGGTCCCTGGGCAGNGATTAACAGTACAAAACTGACACCACTGGAAAAGCCAGCCAACAGTTTGCTTTTCCAAAAGATCAGGTGGATTAAAAAATGAAAGGGGAGAGACGGTATAAAGGCAATGCTGCTGTGTTCTTGAAGGTACATTGATGAGGAAGGGCCCATTTTGGCTAAGCATGTCCAGCAGCTTCTTCACAATGGAAATATGTGTTTAAATTACAATGCACTCCCCTTGCCCCTGCATGTTGCACAACGATGCGTCTTGCTGGAGCTGTGCAGAGCAGGGACAGGTTTTGTGCCACGCGAGGGTTCCTGGGCAGGGATGGAGGCTGAGCTCGAGGCAGTGCCATTGGGGCAGCCTGTGGCCTCTGCTCGTGGCCTTTCCCTGGCTCCGCACACAGCGCCTGGCTCTGCAGACGCTGCCCCTGCGGTGCTACCGCCGCTGGAGGCCCAGCTTTGCGCTCCTGAAAGCTGCTGCACTTGGAACCTGGCAGCACCTACCTGCTCACGGTGCCAGGAGCTCAGCGGCTTAATGCCGCTCCGCACCGCTGAGCACCATCATTCCCGTCCTCGTTACGACCTGGGCATTGTGCACTGGAAGAAAGCGCAGCGAGACTCAGGCCAGTTGTAATCCCTTAACTGCTGCTCAAATGAGCTGTCCTGATATGCTCTAGTGTTGCCAGGTTATGGCAGGCAGGCAAAGGCCAAGGAAAATTATCAATCTCTGCAAACCCTACAGAAAAATACCGCATATTATAATTTAAATCCACCCCTGGAGAGCTCAGCTCCCTCAAAATGGATTCTACCCATCGTATTCTGAAAGAGGACAGGCCGGTCTTTAGACGTGCTTCCCTCCGGCTCCAGCCCGCAGGTTTCTGAGCGGCGGCGATGTGCACGGCCTGAATGGTGACTTCCACAGCCCTGCTGATGTGACAGGCTTGTACAGCCTCCTCGGAGTGAGGGAGAATAAGGTCTTTCTAAGACGAGTGAAGCAAGGGTATAATTTTTATACCCAAGAACATCACATCTGCTATTTCCTTTGTGGAGATGAACATTTCTGCCCTCCAGAAAATACCTTCCCTCTCTCAAGCTCCCTTGTGATATCAGAGGTGAAATGGGCTAAGAGTCCTAAATTTCCCTGACAGTTAAAATAAAAGAAACTGAATAATTTATGCAGCTCCACCCCAAATTAAGAGACAAACCTCAACCACTGAGCAGCAGCCACTGAGTTCCTTGAAATACTGTCTCAGTTTTTGTTGGTGGGTTTCTTTGATTCACAAAGCATGTGGAGAGGAGAAGCAGCACATGAGCAAGCGTGCCTGAAATCTGTGCTAATGCTCATCGTGTACATGCCTAGGGTGGGCTGCGAGCACACCGAACACCCACTAAAGCTCTGCGAGCCGCGCTCCTATACCATGAGAATGAAAAACCTCCCCTGTACCTTGCGAATTACTCCCCAGTGTGATCTTAAATAATAATCTGCTTCAGGTTATTAATCATCTGGAAAGCAAGGAATCTATTTAGGCCATGCAGCAGAATGGAGACTCTCTTTTGTCTTCTCTGGCAGAGGTGGCATAACACGTTTTGAAGCGGTGGAGGCAGCCTAAGGCGATCATCTCACCTTGTGTCTCCTTTGCAGCTCCCTTTCTGCCTGCAGAGAGTGTTTGAAGGAGCTGTGTGTGCTGCTGAGACGGAGTAGCCAGGGAGGGAAATGGGCTGAGTCAGCAGGAAGAGACACATTTCAGATTTTGTTTTTCAGGGTACAGCGAAAGAAAACTCAGGCCTGCAGCCAGGTGAGCCTTGGAAGGCCTTGTTTGAGCCTTCTGTCTCCTTCCCACTGCTGCAGTGGTTTACAAGCCATAGGATGTCAGACATGGGGCCTGCTCGCATCATATTCTAAAAGTGCAGCATCCCTGGAACTCTTAAAGATTAAAAATGTAGCAAACCATAAATATTTGAAATCCCCTGGAGCTGGCATATGTACCGTCTTTAAGCAGACCTTTTTGATCTGGTATCTGTTTTTTTTTCTGTAACTGCAACAGCCTCTCGCAAGGTCTTTTTTTTTTCTATCCCCTCTTGAAGCAGAAGGTTCCACGTTGCTCCAGCACAGCAGCAACCAGGCATCACAAATCCCACTGCTCATCCGCAGAGCAGGGCAACCAGACCTCGCGTTTCCTGAGCCCACCTCCATCTCTTTCTATTTTTGTTCTTATCTGCATTCTGCCTGCATTTACAGTCATCTGGTGGCATGAATGACTGCTGAGTACTGGATCGCTCTCTGCATCTGAATGGGAGTGGGCATAAAATGGGGCAGAATGGGCATTTTGTGCTTCCTCGGTGCTCAAAGAGGGTCTCCAGGGGTGGCATGAGCTGTCTGAAGTGCAAGAGAAGACTCCATGCTGAGCCACTCTGAGCTGAGACCACGACTGCTGGGCTGGTGAGCTAGTTTATAATAGCTCCTACTGAAAGATGTGGGAATCTCTTCCTCTGAACAGTGTTTAATAGGAGGGATTTCCCTGTGATTTTGGTGCAATTTGTGACAGGAAAAGGAGTGTGTAAATCTGCCATCCATTGGATTAATGGAGATGAGCTGTGCACATTACACTGTTACTCAAAGCACTGTGTGAGGTTAAATTGCTCTTAAACAGCCTGGTAACACTGGCCAATGTTTCTCTGTGGGCTGATGGATGGTTACTTGGGTTTTCCTCTGACGCTGAATGTGATCAGGCTTTCTCTTATGTTGTCCTGTGCATCTGCTCTAATAAGTGCTCTCCTGCTTGTGGAATAGGAGAGGTCAGGAACAGCATTAGAAGAAATGCCCTCTTGCATCCAAATGAATGTTGCTCAGGGAAGGGAAACATATTCCTTCTTTTGACTTACAGCAAGGGGGAAGAAACAAGCCAGAGTTTCACAGTGAAGCTGTGCAATCTTCATCAGCAGAGAGGTCCTTCTGCCACCCTGTGTGACTGCGTCTCACGCTCACCCAGGGTGTCCCTGCGCCATCGTCCTCACGGCTATGGTGGGTCCTTGGGAGCTGCCCCATACGTGTGCTCAGAGAGGCTCCTCTCTGGAGCCCGAGCGGAGGCTCCGGACTGTGTTACCCTTGTGAGCATCGTTAGCCTCTGATGTGGATCACACGGTAGAGGGAGACAGCGACTGTCCCTGGTAAAGCAGCCTGTGGATGAGAGGCAGGGAATGGCTGATCCTCTTTTCTTTAGTAGAGCAGAAAAGCAATTATGTCATTCCTGAGGCCAGGGAAAAAGTAATAGCAAGCACTGGCTTTTCCCAATGAACTTCTGTGCTGAGGAGCTTTTCAGAAGGATTTCCCCATCTGCTTCCGCTGCAATGATGCTGTAGACAACCTCTTCAGGGCATATTTTAGGGTGTCTCATAGTTCAGATCTTTCTCAGTCTGCTACTATTTTTAGCCTGGTTTCCCAAGAAGCCACGAATTTGTGCTTATGTACTGCAGCACCTTGTCTGTCAATCCCTCAGTCTCCCTCTAGTGATCTCTGAATTTGTTGACCAATATCAGCTATTCTAGACAGAAGAAATGAGATTTTTTTTAAGCAGAGTAAGCAGAGGAGATGCATTTGCATGTTCCTGTGTAACGAAGGCTTGCAGTGAGTTTTAGCTGTGTTGTGTTTGTCCAGTTGGCCAGTCAGCACATACACAGGACAGAGACAGCCACAATACAGACTTCCCGTGTCTACCCACGGCTTATTTGAAGCTGCAAACCTATTTGAGTGTGTTGAGAAGTTGTGCTACTTCAAGCAGACAAGTGTTGCTGATTCCTTGGCCTTTTGAAGTATTGCTAGTAGAAGAGCTCTCTGAGTCCATCACACACAGGGAGTTAATGGAAAACCTGGCTATCGTGGCCACTGTGACAGGCTGCATAGCCTGTCATTTAGCCACAGCACACCGAGCCCTCCCCTGCTGCTTCTTACCCCCATCGGTTTGGATTTCCAACATTGCAACCGGAGGGAAGACAAAATGCTCACGTCCCTGGGCAACAAAGAGAATATTCATTTTCCATATATTTATTAGGTGCCTGGAAAATGTATTGCTACTGCACTTGCTGTATTATGAATCTGGCCGGCATTGGTGGCGCCTTACTGTACCACACACTGGCGATAGTCCCTGGGAGCAGTATTGCCAGGTGTGCTGGCAAAAAAGCACTTGCTGTAAGTGGCCAAATACTGAGAGTTGCTCACTGCATTGCAGTGTGTTGATGTTGTCGAGTAACCGCAAGATGTTGCACTGTAACGGAATGAGCCGCCTGTTGTGTCCCAAGTGACCAGGAGCTGCTTAAATCAGGGCATTGAAATTCTATATTGTGGTTCATAACAATGAACTTTATTGATCTTGTCTACACTGAGGACCTGATCCAGTAAAGCATCTGAGCATGTGCATTGCTCTGAGGCACCAAGTGTGGGTGGTTTGTTGTTTTTTTTTCTTTTTTTTTGCTTTTCTCTGATTCAAAATGTGTATTTTCTGAGATCTTAGTTATTAGTGTAGAATGGGCTCTCTCCTCTCAGAGAGCCAGTTGCAGCAACCTAGCATCACTCTGTGATAGAGCATCAGAGTACTCCAAGAGAGGGGATTTAAGCTGGGCAGACTTTGCACTGAAGCAGTTCAGGAGTGCTTGACCATCTCTTGCAACACTGCAGTGAGGAGGAGGTAGAGAAGAAGCCAGTCTCATGCTGGGGTGTGATGATACTCAGCTACGGGCAACAGTTCCTGATCTGCAGGGACGCACTAATTGCGCTTGAGGCAACTGCATGATTCTGCCCTGACTCACCCAGATTATCAGTTTTAGGCAATAAGCCTGACTTGGTTGCCACACTCTGAGAATGATAGAGAAGGGGATCGGCAGTGCCTGGAAACCCTTCCCTGCTCTACACAGCAGTGCAGGTCACCAGAACCCCCCATCAATTTATTCTCATTTACAGCCCATTGTGCATAGTTCTGTATCATTATGGAGCACAAGGTAGGAACCTCTTGTAAGTGTGAGAAGATACTCAATTTACATCTGTGTGGGATCTTCAAGAAAAGCCACATGCAGCTTTTGAATGTAACTGCAAGGGACATTTTAATTAGGCCGACTCTGGCCAGGAACCTTGTGCTGAGACACTCCTGTCCGTAATTTGAGGTGTCTGCCGTTAAGTACAGCAAGGAAAGGAATCTGTTTGTGTTGCCAGCAGGATATTTGACAATACCTGGGAAGTAGGGGAGGGCAGATAGATACAGCTGTCTTCCTTACCGCATGTCTAGCAGCACAACCCAACCTAATGCGTACTGGCAAGCCGGATTTGTGCTGGCTGGAACTAAACAGCGGGTCATGCTTTGCTTGGGTCTGCTCTGACATGTCTTGAAATGCAGCAACATCCGTAACGTTACCATGTGCGTTTTGTTCTGCTTGTATTGTAGACTGCGTTAGGAATTGCAGTTAGTTTGTTGGGGGATCCATGCTGTGGGATGCCGTCGCTCCGTGCATAGGCTTTGGAGCTCTCGTTTGAAGCCGTCACTTCCCTGGCTCCCACTCTACCCGTTGTCACACCTGCTTTGATGTATTAAGCCATCCCTTGTTGTGTGCCTGCTTTTTAATCCTTTTAATTCCTTTGATTGCTGGATGTTGAAAGACAAAAGGCATAAATAACTGGAACAAAGACTGAAATGTGTGCTTGCAGCAAGTCTTCCTTCTCCCACAGTCGAGGTTGGTTGTTTCCCTTTTACTCACAGAATTATTCCACCACACTTAATCATCTTTTTTCGGATGGGAAGGATACAGAAAATAGGATTGTTTTAACTCAGGTTCAGCAGCTGAGGTGCTCAGGGAGCTGGCTAGACTCTTGCTTGCCTTTAAGCTTCCCAATTTATTTGGTAATTAATTCTTTTTAAACCCTTTTCCCCTAAAAGGAGGCACTTGGTAAATAAAGGTAAATAAATAAAATGAAGGTTTTTGCCTTTATATCTGGGGAGAAGCTGACTTGCTTTGGTGGTTTTTAACCAGTCTGGACAGATGTTGCCTTGAATACTGACTAGAGACGCTGTCTAATCCAAATATCAGACACATTCAAGAGTCAACGTTACTTTAATTAGTCACCTCTACTTCCTCTTTCCTCTCGATCACAGCCGCAGCAGGTCCCTGCAATACTGCCCCATCCTTTCCAACATCCTTCCTCTCCACTCATCACCATGACCTTCAGCAAGTTGCGTGGACCCTGGACCTCCTGGCCGATCAGTTCATCTTGTCTGGCATCTTTTTCCAAGTTGGATACTTTCGTGTTTGATACATTGCTGCTCCCTTTGGGACACGGTCGTAGTGGAAGCCCGAAATGGAACCATGAAGATATTTTGGATGTTCCTGCCTGCCCTGCAAGTTCATTAGGCTCGTTGTCCTCCTGATCCTTCAGCCAAGGCCATCACTGATTTCCTGAGGCTCTTTCTGAAAGCTGCCTGTACAGTAAAGCAAAACAGCCTCCTGTCCCCAGCAACCCGTCCCTCCTGCCCCCCTCTGCGCTCTGAGGAGTCCAGGCCTATGGTCGTGTGGCTGCACAAGCGACTGTGGTTGAGTGGTGACCGTGCTCTGCTGTACACAATTCATAAACAACTGCGGGGGCCTTCTGAACAGGGGAAGCTGGAATAACATGGCATAATTGAAAGGAATTTGTGATGTGCTGTACAGGATGTGTCTGAGAGAGAATAAGCTCAAAAGTCGTAAGATAGGTGAAAAATAGCTTCTTATCCCAGGGGTGCTGCTGATCTGCTGTTAATCTGAAGTGAAAATTCCTTGGAATAATAACACAGTGATAATGAAGTACTGATGGTCCTAATGGGACCATGGTTTGGTTTTGCCCTTGTGCTGTCTGCAGGGCCCCGGGTGCCCTCAGGAGGCTGGTGGGTGCTGCTGCAGCTCCCCACATTTCTGTCCTGCAAACGGAAGGGAATTGTTTTTCTATGCTTTCAAAAGTGTGAATATTTCTAATTTTCTTGCCTTTACCTGGGGCTTTTGCTTTGTTAACATTTTGGAAATGAAGCTCTGCCTTATGGAAAGCTTTTCATGAAAAAAGCATTCAAGCAATCAGCATAGTACAGGCAAAGTCCCGTAACTTCAGAGTAACACTGTCGCCTTGTTCATTTTTTTCCGTTTAATGACACTTCCTTCCCTGCTCACCTCGTACCCTCATTTCAGGGGGAATAATCAAGTGGGAGCTCCTAAACTCAAATTATGCTGGATATGTTCTTTTGTTCATTTTGGAGAGCTAGTAAGAACAGCCAGGCTGTGAAATTTTAAGGCTGTATTTTTGTCACACTTAGTAATCTATTTATTACCTCATGACTCAATGTCTCTCTTGATTTACTTAGTGCCCACCTGGTCATTATATGTTATACTGGTAGGATAGAGGAGGGAGTCCTTTTTTTGTCATGTGCTCGGAGATGGGCAGACTCCTGAGCAGGGCTTGAAGAGAGGGGAGAAGGAAGAGTCGTGCTCCGAGAGCCCTGTGAGCTCCGCAGCAGCAGGGTCTGGGGATGCTCCAGCCCTCCCTGGGAGCAGACCCAGCCTCCTCCGTTTGCATGCGGCAGAGGCAGGGTTTTCCCAGATCACTCCGAGGCAAAAACCTGAGCTTGTCAGGGCCTAGAAGACCCTAGGAGGGGAGGCCACTGCCTTCTGCTGCAACAGGGTCTCTACGCTGTTTTGGGGCTCAGATTTCAAGCTGGGCCCATAGCCAGCGCCTGCTGCCGCAGGGTGTTTCTAAGCAGCTGAAGAGCAGCTCCAAGCAGCTCTAGGCAGATGCTGGACTGGCTCCGCACGTGCACAGACTGAATCCCTCCCTTCTGTGAGTGCCACTATACCTATTTTTTTTTTCTTTCATAAAAATACCAAGGGGATATCTGAGGGGTGTAGAAATGCAAAGCCATGTCGTTGTATTCAGCTATTGAAACTAGCTTGTAATGAGAGAAACTACAACAGATAGAGCCTAACTGTGGAGGACTCTGTGGTGTGGTACAGGCAGCAAAAGGGCTTTGTACCTCAGCCCATCAGCTTAAAGTCTCTTTGAATCCTGTCTTTCAACTGTGCAGTGCACAAATGAGGGCAGTCACAAAATATCATAACCTCAAGAACTTCAGAGAAAGAACACCAGTTCTTTCATTAAAGAAAGAGACATGTTGGGTGCTGCTAGGAGAAGGAAGGAATCTGTCAACCAGAGAGAACAGACACAGGAGACCCTTACTGGAACAGGCGTTAAGAGCAGGAAATACATGTGCAAAAAATGGAAGTTCCCTTACTAAAAAAAATACTAATTTCTCCACAATTGAGTCATCAGTGCTAAACACCTCCTGGGAGGGGGAAAGATGGCCGTATCTTTCTGAAGGAGTCAGGGGTCTTTGCAAGGATGGGCCATGGAACGAAAAATAACATTAAAATGATGTCATTCTTACTGCTGAGGGAATGAATGGTACTCCAGCGTTGTTGTGTGGTGTGAGGTTCTGCAGCCTTTGATGTAAATGTCACATAGAGAAGAAGGAAGGGTATGTTGTGTGAAGCAACCAAGCAGTTCCTGTTTGTTACTGAGAAGGGGGCAAGTGCTTTTCTGAAGAGCAATTCCTTGGGAAGCAAAGTCATGACTGTGGGTTTCCTCCTCAAATTTCCATCAATGACACACTCTTGTTACCCCTGTCTTGGAGTTTATTTCAACACTGTCACATAACTTTGCATACTAAATATTAGGATTTTTTCCAGGAGGTTAAAATTGATGTGAGGTATAAAGTCCTTGTTCCTGTCCGTGTTCAGGGGAGCCAATAGCCTGGGTTTTGGTCACCAAGAGTTTGTCTCTGCATTGTTCTACAGGTCAAATTTGACTCTAGGGGTAAATATTTAATGTTTTGGGTTTGTTCAGTGATAAGCTAATAGGCAAATAACAACACCAGAGAAATAACAACATCTTCAATATTAGAGTTGTTGCACTCTGTTTAGTAAAGACATAAACATTTTTAATTAATAAAACGTTCTTCAAAAACTCATTATTTACTGGATTGAATAGTAATGAGAAAACAATTTATCTCATTTAATGAACCATTTTTAAATATTTCTGACAGAGAGGGCAACAGACTTTGTTCCCTTTGGCAATTTTTTTCTCGAACTGAAGATTCTCAACTGCAAAAGCAAATGCAATAGAAACAGTAGAAAACTAAGTCTGCAGAGCTCTTTTTCCAAATTGGGGTTATGAATTCCAACTTTGCCCTCATCAGTATCAACCATTGCTGTTCACTCCTTGTACTTTATATATCTGGAACATGAGTTAATTCATCCCAGACCAGGCACTATTAGGGTGTATTCCTGAAGAAATAAGAACAATTGTTATTGTTAAAATAGCCTCCTGTTGGTAACTTCAGTTTATTTATGAAATAAAATAATCTATGGGAAGAAATGTGGCCTTTTGAGGAATCCCTTCATAAAACTCTTTAAAGGTGATCTGCAATATGGATGGAAAATAGAGGCAAAGCTGTTAACATGACTCTTTTATTGTTCGTTCCCAGAAAATGCAGTGTGTTTTGGAACTGTTAAGTACAGAAACTTTGGCCTGCTTAGAGCTACAGTGAACACTCTGGAGGATTCATGCCAGCATTTAGAAATGTATTGATCAGGATGCATAAGAGGAAAACAATAAAAACACAAGATGAGGCATTGTGCTACTGAAATGCAAAGATAAGCACCAATTTATAATCAGAACTTATCAAGATCCTTTTCAGGCACTGAGAAGATATTAATTAGAATATCTTAATTCTATCAGGTTTCCCTCACTGTGGGGAAGAAAAGGTTTTATTGTTGCTGAATTTGGACTCATTCTTGGACTTGCGGATGTTACTTTTGACAAACTGTGTGGATGCCAAGTGGGAGAAAAGCCAAACCAGTTAAACTGGCTCTGCTTGTGGCCCTCAAAGCAGTGAGGAGCCAGCCCGGCCCAGCGTGGTGCTGCGGTGGACATGAGGAGCCACGAGGCCTATCACGCTCGTCTGGAGGCCCCTGTTGCTCTTTCGCTCAGATTTGCCTCACCCATCGTCGTTCCTCACCATCTTCTGAGACCACTTGTGGCCCGGTTCTGTTACAGTGTGTGGGTGGGTCATCTCACACATAAAATCAGAGATATGGCAAAAAATATGAACAGGATTAGGTGAGCGCAACAGATCCATCTGTGTGAGTCTGAGAGACCCCTGCTTGTCCAGAAGTGACTGTTGTGATAGCAGATGAAGAGACTGTTGATGGGGAGATCAAAGGAAGGATGGAGCCAAACGCTTCTCAAAGGGGCAAAAAAAATGACAAACACAGGAGGCAATGGATACAAGGTGTAGGTAGGGAATTCCTGACTGGATATAAGAACAAAACAAAAAAAGAGTGCTCTGAAATCCTGAAACGTGAGCTAGAGTGATGTAGTTCTCCATCTCTAGATGTTTTCAGGATTTGACGAGGCCTTGAGCAGCTTTGATCTAGCTTTGAAGTTAGCCCTACAGGTGCTGGGTGACCTCCAGAGGTCCATTCCAATCTAAACTGATCTATTACTCCTAGAAAATGAGGCTGAGTGAACAGGAACCATATTGTACAGAAAGAAACACAACAAAGGAATGAAAATTTGGGAGGGTGAGTTATTATTTATATTTTTCTTGCCAAGATTTGGGTACAAGATCTCCTTGGCAACAGCTGAATGAGCACTGTTCCAACACGGTGCAGTTGCTTGGACCACCATGTGAAAAGACAGATCCCTGAACCCTAATCTTGGCAGTTTTAAGCTTAAAAAAATTTTTAAAAGCAAAAGAGAAGAAAAAAAAAAAAGCCTGAAGCTCTGCTGAAGCATAATTTAGGAGTTAAGGAATGAAAGAAAATTATCTTTGCCTTTGAAACAGTTACCTGAGCTTTTTCTTTCATTTCAATGTTGCCAAGAACTAAGAATAATGTTATAGTAAATGTTCTTGTGAAGATGGAGAAAATAGGCATGGTCCAGCACTGTAAAGCACCTGACCAGCATTTCGAATGCACCTTGTTCCCCTTCCTCCTTCAGTCAGCAGCCTCTAGGAAATGAGAAACAATCACTTTCTTGTTGCTTTCCCCGGTGGGCAGCCTTGCCTGTAAGCAATTTGTCATTTAGCACAGCTAAATGAGAGATCATGTTTTTGCTTTTTTTCCCTCTTACCCAAGCTGTGATCCTGCTGCTGTTGTAGCAGTGAATGTTCTCCCCTCCCTCTCCTCTCTTTACCTGCCAAACACATACAGACACTCTAGATCTGTCTGGCTGTAAGTAATGGCATGGAGTCCTGCTGTAGTTTACAGCAGGAAATAGCCAGGGAATAATCGAGCCCTGGGAACAGCTCCAACCTTGGATAAGCTGAAGAAAATAACAGGAACAAGGGAAATGGTGTGAAACTAAGCCCAGCAGCACTGGCCTCTGGACCCCTAAGCTGGCTAGAGCACGGTTGTGCTTTTTGTTGCATAATGAATGATTAGGCCAGTTTCACAACCTCCTTGAACCTCTTGGGAGAGGTAAATAAGCCCAAACCTAGTGAAGAGATCCCCTAGATCTCGAGTAGGTCCCTGCAGTGGTGACTGGGACCGAGCGATAACTGTGCTACTCTAACTGGTGGCTTTTGTAGGGGATGCGATGGGAAGCCAAGTGATGACTGTTCCCCTTAGGCGTGGGGCCCATGAGAGGTTCAGCACATGGGGATAAGAGACCATCCTCAAGGCAATTCGAAGTATCACAGAGGTATAAATTATTCGTGGAAATACATAATCTACACATGCATATAAATATATCTATTTGTCACCAAATCTGTGTGCCCCTACTCTCCTGTACAAAAGGATTATTATCACTGTTGAGGTCTACCTTCGGGCAAATGCTCCAGCTCTTTAATAGCGGCATTAGACAAATGACAAGTCTGTTATCGTTATTTTCACTTTCTGCCATCCCATGCCTGCAAGTGTAAAATAAATAAATAAATAAATAAATAAAATACAATTTTTAGTCAAAAGAAAGCATCGAGAAGGTGAAAACATCTCTTTCCAGAATGACTACTGCCTGGAAAATGAGCCTTGGGGGGAAAAATGAAGGAAAACCACGGAAATGAACAACAGGAGAATGCTACAAAACACTGTTGCTTCTCAGTAGAATTTTACCCATCAGCTTTGACATAAGTACCATATTCCGGCTGTAAAATATAATTAGAGCAGTGAATCAGAAAGGAGCTGTCCATCGAAGAGCACAGTGTGTTCTCAGCCAAGGAGAGGGATGTGAAACTCATGCAAATAAGGCTGAGTTCCCCTGCTTCTTCCTTAGGAAACTGTGTGTGACACAATCAGCCAAACATTTTTGCAGCGAGCTGCAAATTTCGCATGCTCTTCCAAGCTGGAGTTCGCCTTTGAGCTCTGCATTACGTTGTGCAAACTGTCTCCCTCCATCGGTTGCTGCTCTCAGAGCTCCCTTTGCAGAGGGTGAATGTTCCGCGATGCTGCTCCTTGGCTCTTTCAGGGGCAAACCACTGGCCAACCCAACAGATTGGGATGTAAGCTCAGGCCTGACTTGTGTTCCAGGACATGGCAGAGCAGTTCTTCCAGCTCAGTGGTGTGAATTCTTCTGACATTCACCAGGCTTTGTCCACTAATCCATCATTTTATCAACTATGTTGGTTCTCTGCACAGAGGACTCTGAAGCTGGGTCATTTAAAGGTCTCTTTCAGATAAAGCAGACACTCTCTTTTCAGATTGTGTGAAGGTTTGGGTGTTTATTTCTGTGTTTTTCATGCATGGCCCCAGTTTGACCACTGGATTTCTAGAGTATCCGCACTGGAGTCTAGCATAAAGACTATATTTCATTATCATGTCTTCTCTCTTTGACCATAGCCTAGCACCTGAATGCGTTGCTCAGCCTCCTCACTCCCTTTTTAGGGTGGGGATTGCAAACATTTTCCTTTCTCAGTAAGTTCCTGATCTAGTAACAGGCATTTTGGAAGTGCCGTGACAGGGTGTCTTGCAGTGCTGTTCCCACTGCTTTTTCTTTTCTGACGATGCTTTTTCTTCTCTGTGTAAAAGGGGAGATGGTACCAATTTTGCAATCCGTAGATGCTGTGTCACAATTGTTGCTTTTCTAGAACCCGATAGACTAGGTCTGTCCTGTTACATCATGGCTCATTTTAGTGCTACACTTCTACTCCTCAGCGCTGCCTGAGTGTTGGGTCACACTGTACCTGTGGTCTGGATCAAACTAACCTGTTCTGCAGGCTGGGTAGCTTAAGTGCTATGCCTTACACCTGGCTGATTCCCAAATTCTGCACCTACAGCCAGTTTGCACACAAATGGCCTCCAGTCACTTTCTTCAGCAAAGTCAAGCCTAGTTACTGAGGGCAGAGCAGAGCTGGCCATAAATTCAAGTGCCTTGTGTACCCAGCTTAGCAGACTGAGCCTGGTAATGGTTCTTGACTGCTTAACGTTGTATTGATTTTGGAGGCAGAAAGGCAACATAAGTGAGTTAACACAGACAATAAACACTGAATGGGTGGAATTTTACTACCTGCGTATTCCCTACTACTAGGATTTTCTCCCTAAGGAATGTCCCAAATTCAATGGAATATGTTTATCTAGGTTAATGTTAGAAATAAAAGGACTCCTTCCTCCTCTGCACTGAAGAAACCAATCCAGAGTTCATAGCAAGAAGCATTTTCTGCCTAGTGGCCAAGCTTGCAAACCTGCTTTACGAGGGACCCATCATCCTTTTAATTTCTGCAGAGGGGAAGTAGTTGAGTGCTAAATGCAGAATTCATCTTAAAGAGGCACAGCTGGTAGCAGTGGCCTTTTCAAATGCATTCAGCTCTCCAAAGGCAGCTGATTCAGAACTACGCATGCTGGTTGCTGTCTTGTACTGTGTGCTGCAATCTCTAGTCACATGCAGAGCCTATTTTTCTCTTAGGTAGTTATGGCATGTGTAAGCAGTGATTAGGTATACGGTGGTATATAATAATCAGGACTTGTATATCAGCATCATCCCAGTATCATCAGCATCATGCCATTTTGGCCATTTTGGCCAACGTAAAGAGGAGATTTCCTCAAAATGAAACAGCCAAGTCTTTGCTGACCAGGCATAACCTTGCTGGGCTGGGCACTCAGGCAAAACTGTTGCAGACTCCAGCCAAACTCTTCAGACCTTTTGTCCTCAAATTTCCTGGCTCAAGATAAAATTTTCCTCTTGAAGGTAAATGTCTCCTTACATAACTGATAGAAAGCCACTGACATTTGGAGAGAAATACAGATTCGTGAGAATAGGTGTGACATTTTGGATGCTGACTGGTAGCAGAGACTGAAGGTACGTTCAGGACCCAGTGGAAATCTTTGTCCATCAAACCATTAGACCAGACATCATACCCTACAGGTGTCTAAAGTTATTTCAGACACCATTTTTTGTAGCTGGATTTCTCCTTTCCAACCTCATGAGCCTTCCTGTAAGCAGCAAGGAGCAGAATCAGAGGAGAGTACTGGGATTCCCTTCCAAGGGATCTCTTGGCTTCCTCTCCATACGCTTGCTTCAGAGCCTTCAGAGATTTTGCACAGCAAAGACTTTGCCTCTGTCTTTGCCCTAGACTTTTATTATTATCATGAACACATTTCAACAAGAGAGCATTCCCAAGCTTTGTCAGTGGTCGTTTGTTTCTGGTGGTTTCTCCCTTTCTCTGGAGTTACACATGGCCCTCTGCTTCCCATGTCACTTCTGCACTCCTCTCCCCTCCAAAGGACATGAGTTTTTAGCAGTCGTGGTACTGGATGGCTGCTGGGCTGTTCTACCCAGGTGGACTTCATAGCATTAGAGTCCTGCATGCCAGATAACAAGTTGTTGGAGCACACAAGGATGAGTTCCTGCTGCTGCCTTTCTCTTCCCATCTAATAATGTCAGGAGAATTGTCCTGGTGACATGGAACGTGACTGAGCCTCACTGGGTGAATGAATTGAAGTAATGAAACACATTTTTAACTTTCAGCATGAAATACATCATTTACAGTGTAATGGCATCCCTGCTATTACATTTAGTAAGTGGTGATGGGCCTGCTGGGAATCATTTTACCATTTTCATTTTAATCAAGAAATTAGTAAATTAATATTAGATCTATGCAGCATAGCTTTTTTGTTTTGTTCTGTTTTCCCTAGTGAGTATTTTTTCAAGTTTTTAAACAAATTATCATCATTCACTGCTTGAGTTTTTCACAAATTTGGGGCTTTGCTTCCAGGAAAGTTCAGCTAGAGCTTGTATCAGTGTTACTTGAATGACAGCTCATGGAAATCTGGAACAGCAGTCAGAAATGTTCGGATCCAATTTATGTAACCAATTGGGAAATAAAGAAATCTCAAAGGTTTTATCAAGCTCGTCAAAATTGAAATAAAAACATGTAATAAAGCAAAAACTAGCCAAAAAGAAAGATGAAATTCATTCTTTGAGTTGTTTTTCATGAGAAAACAAAACAAACAAACCTTCAATCAATATTAAAACTACAAGCAGTTTCAAAGATTTTTTTTTAATAATAACAAAAGGTCTTTCTCATGCAAGCAGCTCTGTTTTGCAAGAGACTTTGCCATCCTATGGCAATAATCACTACCCAAAGTCAACAAGGCTTTATATTGGCAGAAGCTAGAAAAGAGTGTGGAGGTGAAGTGACTTTTCCAAGGCCATGTAAGGCCTTAGAGCCTGGAATGATGTGTGGATCTCATGAGTTGCTGGACAAGCAACTGTCTTCCACTGCAAACATAAATCTGATGGTGATGTGCTGTTTGCGGATAAAGACGGAGTCTCTTCTAGCATCTATTTTGACTTCTGTATCTCAACAGCACTGTGGTATCCAGATACCACAAGTCTTGCTCAGGAGATTTTTTTCTCCAAGTCAGCTCTATCCTGGGAGACCATTCCCTGGAAAAAGAAATCCCCCTTCCCCTGTGAAATCCAGCTGTTTTATATATTTTTTTTTCTTCTTTGGCTTTGAATCCTGTAGTGATTTTCTGCATTTGAAATGCTCTTGCTCTGTGACAGTGCCTGTGCAGTTTGCTACCCAGGGCCCCATTCATGCTTTTTGGCTATCTCTGCTCCCTCTGACACCTGCTTCTATCCCAGTTTCTGGGCTTACTATTTTTTCCCATGTGAGAATTAAACAACAAAAATAAGTCTCTTCCCTAGAAGACAAATGCTCTGTTTGAAACCTAGGTCAAACATTTTCCCTCCTCATCTGCAGGGAGGGAAAAAAGGAGGGCAGCTGGAGGGGGTAAGGGAGGAGAAGGATGCTTACTGCTTGTGATGGCATTAATGAGCACACACATGTTTTTCATTGCTGCAGATGCAATCACCACTAGCTAATACATCCCCCACCTTTGGCCAGAAGTGCTAAGCTGCTGGTACAGATGAAGCTGTTTGCATAGCAAAGCAGCAGCTGCAGTCCTCACTGCAATAAAGTAATGAGGATTCAGTGCCATGTTACCGTTTCTTTCTTTTCCTTTTTAATCATGATAGTGCAAATGGAGTGCTGTGATTGAGCATCCCTGTGCTCTCCTCCCACTACCTGAGTGCCCTGCCTTTCCCTTCCAAGATCCATAACTCAGAGGCAATGACTATTCCTAGGAGACCGTTTATGAAGTTGAGTCCTTCCTGCCTTACGTGACTCTGACTTTGCAGTGGTTCGTGTCAGCTGCAGGGTAGCTCACGCATGGTAAACATACATCTAATTTGTCCCTTTCTTGAAGATCTTACAGACCATGTGCTGCAAGATGCTTGTAGCACTAGACATGCTGAAAAACAGTTCTGGGGAACCGAGGCCAGAACGACATTGCATTTGATTGTGTTGTAACCCAGGTGTAAACTATTTGCCTTACTTCATCTCCAGCTTGGCATTTGTTAGTGCAGAAGTGTTCTGCTGAGGTCTGTGGAGCTTCATGAATGGCCTGGTCAGCCGTGCTGCTGCACCATGTCTGCAGTAAAGTTTTCTGCCTGTGGTGAAGGATCTTCACTCACAATACTTTCATGGACTTCACAGTACATTGGAAGCCTGTTGGGGTGATTACGTAAGTTCTTATAATTTCTATGCTTATTATTATTAAAGATAAATAGTAATTGGTCAGACCTAAGGTCACTAGTTAAGTTTCATCATGCTGAAGGGAGAAACCTTTGAGAGAAGAAGGACACTTGAGTATGTGGGTAGGTCATGCTGAATCCTGTACGGTGAAAAAGAAGTCTCAAGAAAGCTGGAAGATGGGCAGGGTTTTGAAAGGTGATGGTTCAGATCTTCTGATTTCAGAATTTAAATGGGACCAAGGGAATTGAGCTGGACACTCAGCATGTACTTCACTGCTTGCCAGCAGTCTGTGCCTTTGCCTGAGATATGAAAATGTGGATGGTGAATGAAGCTTGATAATTCCCAACTCAACTAATTAGATTATTTCATCATCTGAATGAAAAGTGACAAGTGAAAGGTAGAACAGGAATGAGTACATGTTCAATGGGCTTTCCTTGTATAAGAAGGGGGGTGGCCAGATAATACAGGCTTTCTACTACTGTAGATGCAGAGGCCACCAGGATTTTCTGGGCGTTTTGGCACCTTGGGCATTTGCCTTCCAGCTCCAGGAGAGCAAACTTACTGCAAGAAAGACACCAGAAACTGTTCCATTTCCACCATCTTTGCCAAACTTCCAACAACCCTGAAATCACAGAGCTAGCTCCATTCTTTTCTTCTTTCTTTTCCTTTAATTCGTATTCCCTACCTTATTTCTCCTTCCCTACTTAAAAAAAAAAAAAAAGCAATAAACTGAGTTAACCAACGAGGACTGCATCTCTGCAATAGCACAACAAAACAACCAAAAGGCAGGTGAAAGCAATAGCTTTAACAGCTCAGTAGCAGCAAGATTGTGCCCAGTCTTTTAGAGGCTGAGGTGACCAAGAATTCACCTGCCCTTTGGAAGCGCTGCGGTCTCATTATTTTCTTTCTTGCTCTTTTTTCTCTCCTCATGTGGTTTGTTTGTAAAGAAAACATTATAGGCTTCAAAAAAAAAAAAAAAAAAAAAAAAGGGAACGAAGACAAGTTTCATGACAATATATATTTTTTTCCTTTCCCCAGAAAGAACAGCTAATACCATCTATAATGCTATCTAAAAGACTGTCTAGAGGGGTCATTTTACACAAGTGAAGGTGTTTTTAAAGAGAAAGGGAATGAGAGAACTTTTAAAGTGGAAGCTTTACATAGTATTATACACTGCAAAGACTTTCAGCTGAGTTTTCTTTCCTTTCTGAATATTTAATAACAGATTTAAATGACTTTTAATGATAATTGCTTGCTGCTGAAGCTTTTCCTGGCTTACTAAATCTCGGTATCAAAAAAGAAAAACAAAAAAACCCTCTGAACTTTATTTAAAAATGTTTAGCGTTTTGGACATGTTATTATATTTGATCCTTTGTGCCCGTTTGTTCTATCAAAATTAGCATAACAATTTTCTACCAGTAAAATAAAATAGTAATTGTCCCTTTCTACTGACTCTGTCACCATTGTACTTAAATACAGGACTCTATTTTCATGTCTTACCTTCCAGGGCTTTTGTAATACAGCTAGAAAATTAGTTTCTTTCCCAAGAACTGTTTAATGTTTTTGCAAAAATGTTTCAGTCCCACATTTTTTGAGGAAATTTTGAAGTAATCAAAACCCATCCTTTCCCTGAGGAATTTATTTTCTTATAGAAGCTCACCCTTGTTTTTGAAGAGGGCAGCCATGCTCTTACAATAAAAATATTTACAAACTCCAAATCTAAGTGACAAATGTGCAGAAATTTCAGGGAGAAGGGATGGGGTTTTCAGCCTGGTGACTTGTATAACGGAGTCCTTTAGAGAGGAAAAATAGAAAGGAATGCAAAGCTAGGCCCAAAGTCTGACCTGAATCCTTTGCCTGACAGGAGAATAACCCGCACGGCCTGCTTGGTCTTACCTACCTGGCCACGTTTTGCCGCGTTCCTCCTCTGTGGGCAGGTGGTGGCTGGGGTTGTTGTGGTCCTCTGGGTGCGACGGGAGGTGCCTGTGCTCGATGGCCGATGCCACGGCATCGCCATGGCAACCGCAGGAGGCACCGTGCGGGACGCTGCGGCCTGGTGAGCACGATGACACACGGGGACCCGGGGTGCCCCGCAGCCCTTGTCCTGATGTGGGCCGGGCGCCTGGCTCTGCACCGCTCGGAGCTCCTCGCTGTCTGTCTGCTTTTAGCTCTGGAGCAAACTCTGAGGTGAATAAAAATGCTCTTATATTGCTCAGGTGCCTTCCCCAACCAGAGTGTTGCCCCTAGGGCTGTCCTTCGGCCGCGCGCACGCTGTGCTGGTTTTACGCGCACAGGGCGGTCACAGGCTGATCGAGTGCATGCGGCAATGGCAGTGTCCGGGAAGAGCGCGCTGTGCGCGGGTGCCCTCTCCTCGCACTGCTCCCTGGCCTCTCCCGCGCTGTCGGTCCCCGCGGTAGCGCAGCCCCGCAGCAGCACGCAGCCGGCTTTCCCTCTCAGACCCGGCTTCAAATCTATAATGCAATTCACAGCGTCAGTTTTTCGTCGGGTATTGCCTGTCTGTGGTGAGCTGAGCTTTTAAGAGTTGTCATCTGTATCTTTTTTTGCCTTTGTTTTGTTTGGTTTTGTGTTTTTTTTTCTTTCTTTTTTTTTTCCTTTGCTCTTTCCAGCGATTAATGCTAGTCATTGACTGGGCTTTTTGCTGATCTGCTGATTTGATCGGCTTTGTAAGGCCAAAGTGAAACCATTCCCTTGTGGAAACCTTTGAAGGCCTTTGCTAATTCAATTAACCCTAAACTAACTTCTTTGTGGATGGAAGTTGCTGCAACCTGGCTTGCTAGAAAGGAATCCCACCAGTTTAAGCTTCACAGTGCCACTGAAGTGACCCATCTCACCAACATCCCTGCAAAGGGAGGAGACGTAGACTGAGGTAGGACTTATTTCTGAAATCTCTAAGAGATAATTTGGCTGCTTGAGACATAGAAGGGACCACTTCAGTCACTGAGTCCTATCCTTGCACTCAGAGGCAGCCATACCATGGATATCAATTTGAGTAATATTTGTGGAAGAGCTACCCGACCTGACATCAGGCAATGTGTCCCCCTGCCTACTGCCACAGATAGGTGACCTGGAACAAAAGATTGAAAACCATCTCTAGTCTTCCAAGAGGAGGAGAGCAGGATCTCTCAATCGTCAGGAAACCTTTCCTATCTGGTTTGATATTTATTTCCCATATGGTTCTACCTCTGGTTCTGCCAGAGTGATCTAAATCATTCCTGAAGGGACAGTAAACATGTTAGTGGATTAAAAGATGCTGTGCTCTTGTTTCAAATCTGATTCTCTTAAAAAGGGAAAACATTTCCAGGGACGAGTTGGTCATGTTAATGATGATCTGAGACAAAGTGAACAGAGGTTGGGGGGAAAGATGGGAGGAAGGGTTTGGAAAAAAGGAGAGAAGAAGTTAAAGTAACATTTCAGTGATTTAAGTAAGGATGCTCAGATGCTTTACTGTCTCCTTGCTCTGCTTTTCTTCGCCGATAAACATATGGATGTTTATGGAAGCCATCCAAAGAGGCTTCTTGCATCTACATTACTTCTCACCTAAAAACTTCTCTTGCACGAGTTTAATTAGAATAATTATGGTGCTTGAGACTTTTTAGTAGTCTAAATGGCCCATTTCTCAGATTTGTGAGTGAGCTCAGATTCCCCTCACGTTACAATTAATGTCTAACTGGGACAGATTGAGTCCCAAAGCACAAGAGAGGACTGGAGGGCCTGGTCTGTTGCCATGGCATGATGTGGAAGTGGGAACAGCACTGATGAACAGCGGCTAAAGCTCTTCCTTCCCAGGAATGGGCCTGGTAAACCCAGTGCAGTGTTCTATATGAAGCAGCCAGTCACGGAGCCTGCGTACCCTGGACAAACTCATTGGGAGCAACCAGAAAGTCAAGAGGATGGGAAAATCAATCGCTGCCTGGCAGTCTGTCCACTGACAATGTAGGAGGTTAGAGTTAGAGGAATAAGTCAATATCAGCAAGTTTGACTGGAATAAGGCAAATGAGTGGGATAAATCTGGGCTAATCTTCTCTCACAACCTGTCCTTGGCAACATCTCTTCTGTTGTTAGCTGCTGCACAGCCCTTCTCAATAGTCCTTTGTCCGTGCTGTTGAGGTATGGAGGGGAAGGAAGAACAAGACTGGGAGGTTATTTTAGGGACTTAAAAGTAGCAACATAAGCCTGACTTTTCTCCCCCAGATTTGGAAGTGTTGTGAGTTAGTTAGTTTTTGGCACAGTGCTGTCTATTCGGTGACTAAGTCTCTCATTAGTTTGGGATGTGGGTTGTGAGGAGAGAGGGTGTTGTCAAAATGAAGCCTTATGAAGCAGGTATATTTCAGGATTTCTTCCAAGTGACTTCTTGGCATTTCTTTTTAACTCACAGAAGGAATAGATTTAATGATACAGTTACCCATTGTGCACTTGACCCCTTGTCTGGTCTCACCAGAATAGCCCCAAAAATCAAGGCAAGATTTTAATCAACTCTAGTAAATTCTTGGAAGAAAATCATTTACCAAGGTCTGTGTTTCTTTCTTTCTTTCTTTCTTTCTTTTTTTGTATGCATTTGTGCTGTGGTTCAAATTGATTATTTATGCCAATTATCAACTATCAATCAGGATTGGAGGGAAAATAATCTGTTCTTGGTGAACTATCTGCTTTCTGAGATTTTCAGATGATAACATCAGCAACCTGTTCTGCCCCTTATCCTTCTGTTGTGCCATTTAATTGGTATGTTTCCCTCCTAAGTTATCTGGAGTTTTTTTTCCCCTCTACTTTTCGTAAAGTAAAGCAAAACGTGCAGTGGTTGAGGGGAACAAAAGGTCTCTTATTAATTATGACTCTGAGCCGCTTTACCCAGACTGGGGGGCTGGAAAGTTCCTTGGATGGTTTGTGCATAGATTAGAAGCAGCTTTCATACACAGCCCTGCACTTCTGAAGTAAACAATTTAAAAACAAAACCTTAAGAAAACCCACAGTGTTATGCAACTCTGTGAATTATTATTTTTAGGTTAAAAAAGGGCCATCTGGGCTCTGCTGAAAGCTAGCAATTAGCTTGCAGTGGAAGAAGTGGAAAGCCGACAACTAGTAACACCTCAGCGGTTGCGTTTGCTGTTTTACTGCTATCAGGTCCAGGAGAAAGATGTTATATCCATGACAGTAATAAATAAATAAATAAATGAACCTCTTTCTGAGAAGTGCCTTGCTGAGCTCTTCAGCTGTGTGCGTAGTGGTGAGCAAGCATGGAAGAAGTGGTGCCTACTTAATTAAATCATACTTTCTTCCTTTTATACAGTAATTACACCAATTATAAGTCATATCCTAATGTTTTTAAGGGGGTATTTGTAAGAGCTCAACTCCTTGAGACTGACCTTAGAAGAAAGAGGCGTAAGGTGGAAGTGTTGGCTTAGTTTCAGACTGATCCGCAGCTGCCGATTGTAAAGAAACCTCTGGATTTCCAACATAGAGAGGTTGCACCCTTGAGCAGAAAGGGGAATCAGCGCTTTGCTACACAGTGTTTATTAATGGCCTTGCATCTCCTGGCTGTGGAAGGAAAACCTCGAATTGGCTCTTGCAAATCTGTCACGTGTATGAATCTCTGGGGCCTAGTAGCAGACTCGGTCCTGTGCTGGTCTCTCCTAAAAGGCCATGGTTTAAGAAGGAGATAATAATAACAAATGATGCTAATAATAATCCTTAGCTCTGCTGCTCCTGGGAGTATTTGGCAGGCAGCAAAGCATGCCCAGCCTGTGGAAGACTTACTGAGATTCTGTAAGCCAAAAGTCCTAGTAATCGCACTCCTCTTCGTGTTGCTCTGGCAAGTAGGAAAAGGAGCCTTTTTGTTCCCACCCTACACAAGCAACCCCACCAAATAAATACTGCTTGAACCAGGCTGTAACGCACTGCCTGGCGCTCTGGCTGATAGCACTGTTGCAATAGAGAAAATACCTTTTCCACCACTGTGGTTTTCTACATTCCTGCCGTTGGGCTGTCCCTAAGAGCCTCCCCGTGAGCAATGCGCCTCCTGCCTCACTGCTGTCCTGTCACTGAGCTGACCAGCTGCCGTGAATGACGGGCAGCTTGCAAGGAATCCGAGTCTCCAGGTGGGCCCCTCCAGCTAGCACAAAAACAGGAGCTACCGTGGCAGATTTTGGACCCTGGCCATGCTAGCAGCTACAGCACAGAAACCCAGGCTGTATCTGCCAGCATCCCAGTACCAGCCAGCTCAGATGTGACCATCCCGAGCGGTGAGGGATGGTGATTCCAGACCAGCAGAGAGAGCTCTTGATATACGCTCGGGACCAGGCCATTGCGAAAGCGCATCCCAGCCATTTCCATGGCAACTGGCTTTGATGGACTCCAGGGCAGTATGAGATGAAGAATAAGTCTTCCTCTGACTTGGGCCAGGGGAAGAAAAACTGTGGTTATAAATATTGTATAAGTGCACGTGAACCATTTATCTGTGATGAGTGCATGTTTGGACCTATTTACACATCTAAGGGTAATAAGGTAGAACATGACCCAAGTCTGGATATCCATCTCAGTCCAAATCCAGCCTTTCTCTCTTGGGAAATCTGGGGCCTTTGGTATTCAGCGGGGGTTGATGCTTCATCACTTCTATCACTTTAGGCAAATAAGCCATTAAAACCCACAAAACTGGCCATACTTCAGGAATTTCCCACTTTTGCAGAGCAGTGGAGTCATCTGTGATGATTTGTCTGTAAGGGATGAGTGGGCCAATTCTGCATAGTTACGAGCTTTGGAAAGTCCACATCTGGGATGCAATGACAAGGGGGTTACAAAAGGAATTAAAAAGCCCTGAATAAAATGTCCTTGTGAATTTGAAGCAAACTGCATGTACCAGCAGTGTGTATCTATGCAAAGCGAGAAGGGTGGATGTGGGGAGGTGGTGGCATTCATTCATTTTCCTGTAACACTGCATTCAAGGGGGAGCAGCAATGCCACACGGCAAACAAGCACGGATTAAGAACAGGGATCTGAAAAGCTTCTGTTCAGTTCTTGAGAACGGCTCTGAGTGTACTGATGGCTTAACGCTTAATTGGAGGGGGGTTGCCGTGGCCTCAGCAGAGGCAGAGGAGGGATTTGGGCCGCCCTGCTGATGGGAACCAAGTGCTGCTGGCCCTTGGTTGCCCCGAACAGCGAGGCGTCCAACCAGGGTTAGCAATTGCAGCAAAGTCAAAGAGGGATCCCCGTTCCTCAAAGAGAGCGAGTGTCTCTTTTAAACACACGTGGCTTTTAAA
The DNA here is from genome assembly GCA_013389825.1 of Crypturellus undulatus. NCBI lineage: Eukaryota > Metazoa > Chordata > Aves > Tinamiformes > Tinamidae > Crypturellus > Crypturellus undulatus. Next base: position 175,816 of record VWPW01003897.1, on the reverse strand, counting down.
ACACAGCTGTGCAGGATGGAGCTGAGGCCAGAAAAGTGTCATTCTCGCGTTGTCTCCTCTGTCAAGAGCTGCCTCCTAAACCTAGAAGCTCCAGCATGAGCTCGCTGAGCCCCAGCGAGCCAGACCTGGATGTGCTGACTTGGCAGCTCGGAGCTCTCCTCCCGTTTGAAGGAAGAGGTGCTTTTCTACCTAATAATTCAGGAGCCATGAAAAAGTAAGCCAGAGATAACCAAGCGTGTGAACCACTGCAGCCCCTCGAACACATGGTTTCCATCAGGCAGGACCTACACTAGTGATAGGGGCTTTTTGGAGGCGCTTTCTGTCGGGGCTCATTAGCACCGCTAAATCAGAGGCACAACCCTGCTGCTCTCCTCCTCATGCGATCGCTCCTGCTTAAGAATTTATCATTCCCATCCCCACCCCTTTCTACTTGGCATTCTGGAGTTATTTATTTATATCGGGAGAGACAATTGCAGTGTTTCACGGATGGCCACAGCGGAATGCTAAGCAGGCAGGCGCTGGTCCCGCAGGTACGGCAGGATGTGGAGTTGATTTGGCCGATTCTACGTGACTAATATTAAATATCACCATATGGAGCCAAAGTCTTCCCCAGGAGTTTATCACTAATTCATCTAAGGGTGACTTTTGTTGTCAGTGTTAAAGTAACATTGGACCTTAATATTTTTTTTTATGTTTGCTACATTTTCTATTTTTTAATTTCTGTGAACTGGTTGAGGCAAGCAGAAATATTAATTAACTTTACTTGAAAATAAATGTCTTCAGAAAGGGTATTTCTGCAGTCAGACAGAGGAATGAAAATTGTGTAATTTGGTCTTAATAGAAGGTGAGGAAATAATTTACTTCCCACCCCTCTTTGAAATCAGTTGCTCAGCTATGAACCTTTATTCTTAGCAGAGGTTTTATATATAGGGAACTTGCTCTGTTTAAACAGCATCACCTATCTACTGATTCTTTTTCTCTATTTGCAAAAGTATTTTGTGAGTTTGTATTTGCCAGCTGGACTACTTATCCAACACTTTTATGGAATCACTTCCCGCCTGTAACACAATGGGGATTTTTCACCTTGACCCGCCACTTCTTATGGGGTTTCCCAGACTCGTGTGCCGAATCCCCACCTGAATACCTGGCACGTTTGACCACTAATAATTGGACGTCCTTCTCGAGTAGGGATGCCCTGGCACGCATGAGAGTAAAGCCAGTCCCCTGCTGCTGTTCCCAGCCACCTCCCGCTGCTGGCCCTTCCCCAAACCCCTCATTTCTGGAGTCCCCGTGTGCTGGATCCTGTGAAAACACAGAGCCAGAGGTGCTCCCCGAGTGCTCTGCAGCTGAAGTACGGCTCTAATGCAGCCCATCAGCCTTGTAAACCAAGAGCTGCCTCCGCAGCGTGTGTTTGTGTCTCTAGATCTGTCTTCTTCCTCTGCTGCCCTCTCGGAGGCATTTGCATTTGCTGGGATCCTTTCTTCCTTTCTGTCCCTTCCCCTATTTTTCCCCACTGCAGGGGATACTCTTGCCATGGGCAAATGGTGCCAAAGAGCCCTGTCTTTCCAAGGTGCTTGGGGGGCAGAGGGTGATGCTCAGGCTGAGCGGGTCCAGCCGGCGCTGGTTCCTCTCGCCTGCATTGGAGCAGGCTGTGATGGGGAGGATGGATGCGGTGGCGAGCGCGGCTCAGGTTCCTCGCAGCTTGCTCCCTGAGAGCCCATTAAAGGGAAGATTTAGATGCCGTGGTGATTGCTGGGGTGACTGGAGAGTTAATTCCACACAGGGGACAATTAGCAGTTCCCAGGGAAGCCGACTGTGCCGCCCGGTGAATGCCGCCGGCTGTGGCTTCTCCCTCCCGCCTCTCCCTACCGCTGCTTCACCCAAGCCCCCTTCTCCTCCTTGCCTCCTGGAGAAGCCGGTGGGAAATGTGCCTAGTGCTGTTTGGTGCACCCCACCTTAGTGCCTACTCCTTCCCTGTGAGGAAGCAGGTTGTTTTTAGATGGGTCTCACTTTTGCACCCGTAAGCTGTTCCAAAAGAAAATATCCAGGGGGAAACAAGGTCAACAGGCCAAGGGGGAAAAAAAACAGATAGGAGAGAAAAATGGGAAATCCGAACCCAGATCCTCCCTTAGCTCTTTGTTATTTCTCACCATCGTGGATGAAGCTTTTTTGCTCCAGTGCTTGAATGTCTCGTAAAGAAACGTCGAGCCACTGAAGCCTGGCCAGTGGCATGCCGTGAAATGAGAAGGTGGTTGCACTTACGGACATTCAATATCAGCTATTTCCGACTAAGTGACGTCTTTTAAAGACTCATTCAGTTACGTTTCACGCATTTTCACTCCTGTATCAGAATGGCAGGCAGACTTGAGATCATTTATTGAGTATATTTTTCCTACTTACATGTAAAATGACTTTTTTTTCCCAGTACAATTATTGTGAATTGCCAAGGTTTGCAAGATTTGGTTTAGAGGCTAATTGCAATCTCTCTCAAAAACTTTTCACCCTTATATTACAGGCATACAATTTAAACTCCACTTTACCTTAGTTTTTCTTTAGGAATGTTTTTCATTTTCTTTTCCATTTTTCTTTAAATGTCACAAATATCCTTCATGGCAAAGAAAGCCCAAAATCCCCTTACTGGATAATGCTGCCAAAGATAGCAGTCATACAGAATCTGCCTTAAAGTATGTAGGGGTTTTTTAATAACTTTTAAGGGGACTTTCATACTAAATGTCATCCTTTGTAAATTTACAAAATTTACACTGAATAGCTGAAGATCCCCTCGGGATCTATGACACGCATTGACTGTTGTAAGAACTTGTTGGGCGTCTTTGAAGGCCACATCAGACTTAACCCATAAAACCACTGTTTTGAACTAACAGCCAGAGAGCACCAACAATGCACATTTTCTACCCGATTTGCATCAGCAGAGCTGCCAAAACATAGCAGAAAACCTGCCCCCTGCAAGAAGTTTGCAGGTTCTTGAGTGAAAATGGATTTCCCTCAGTTATGGACTTTAAGCTAGTCAGTAAGGTCAGCAGTTATGCAGACTCGGATACAGTGACTACCTTAATTTATTTAAATGTAACCATTCTGTAGGTCTCGATTTATTTGAGTTTATATGGGCAGTTATTTCAGATTGTTTAGGCCAAAGAGGACAGTGCCGCAGATGCCACTTTCCTTTGAAGGGACTGAGTTTTTGATTAATTTTATTTTGTAAATTTGACTTACCCTTGCATCATCAGAAAACTTGCTGCATACTTAAGTAAGAGTTACAATTTGGAGGATAAATAGCTGAGTCCTTCATATATCTTTAAGAGGCTAAATCCTGCTTAAGCAGCAAGCAGAGGTATGGAGTTGTGGATTGTTGTGTCTGCGAATATGGGGACATGATTGAAAACAATTGAGTTACCATAGTTTAATGAATTTTCCCTCTCAGTCAGCTGCTCCATTGCTACTTGTCAGCTGTGATAATGTGGCTGCTTTCAGCTATGTGATCACAGTCTCTGTACTGAGCTGGCCAAACAGCTACATGATCCTTATATCCTTCCTCTCATCTCTTAAAACCTCAGACTCCTATGGTGCTTTTTTGCTGCACTCTTCCCTTTTCTTCCTTAACCAAATGATTTTCAAAAAACTGGAGACTAAACTGTCAGCAACAAGTTCATTCAGCCGTTACCCAGCTATACTTGCCTTAAGATTTCCAATAGCAGTTGAGTGCATCAGGGAGATATCTTTACTCACTGACATTTAGGGTATTCTAGAGACTGTTTTTCTCTCCTTTTGACTAGGGTTAATATTCAACAGAAATGTACTGTTGCTTAGAAACTGTCTCGTAAAGCTGAGTTCATTAATGCTTTTGCCAGTGTGCTCCCAGGAACCTCGTTAGATAGTGTTTCCCACTTTCATCCTAATTAACAGGTACGCAGCAAAATACTAAATAAAATATAGAGATCAGAGTGCGTTTCTGCCCATCCTTTGCCAGCCTCCTCCCTTCAGTCTCTGAGGGAACTGCCACATCTCTGACCTCAAGCTCCTAATCCTTTCTCAGTCATTTATACCATCCTCCCAGGAAAACAAATACAATTCTTGGATTTGTCCTGACGTTGCTGACTGTTGAGATGACTCTTTCTATGTCCTGGGTGCCTGGGGAATCATGAACTGGGTGGGTGGGCTCTGCTTCTTGGAGCGCTGGTGAATTCAGCAGCGTTTCACCCAGACTCAATGGTTTTGCCAGTGCTGGACAAGGCAAATGTGATGGGTTTGCAGCTCTGGCTGATGTCTGGGTCTGAAAACGCCAGTCTTAAAACTAGAGAAGAGCAAGATCAAGTGTCCATCTGAGTTTAAAAACTGAGTATCCTGAGCCTAGTTGCAATTGCATTTGCATTGACAAGCAAAGCAGGGCCGGTTCTGCTGCTGGCATTGACCTGCCTGAGCACTGTGAGCTTTACAGCATGAGAGCTTCCGAGGTTTTGAGATGATGCTGAGGAGCTGCTTTCAACAGGTGGCTTTTTTAAGTTTAATTAATAAAGGCTTTTTATCTGCCTATGCTGATCCTGAAGTACTATTTGGCCCAGTCTTCCGGGGCAGTCTGCTATGTGCCTCAGATCTGCTGAGATGTAATGGCTAACTGTAATTCTCCTCTGTTTTTTTCCCAAGTCTTTAATTTAACTTTAGAAGCAGGAATCTTTTTAAAATGTGGGGGGAAGTTCATATAATTAAGATATACGTGATGATTTCTACTGCTCCTCCCATTTCCCAGTCTGCATGAAGAGTGCAGAATTGTCAAGACAAAGGTGTTTCTATAGTGTTTTCATCTTAGGCCTCTACAGTCAATATCCTGGCCTGGGAATAGCAAAGAGCTTGTTAGCTTGTGCTTTTCAGTCCAGATTTGCAGACAAAGAACAGAGAAAATTAGCTAAGGATCTGAATAAAGAACTTAATTTCTAGATGCTTATGCAAGGCTCCCATGCCCCCGAGGCACCAGTGTCTCCACACTGACGATAAAGAACATTGCATTTTCCATGTTGAGTGTTCAGGCAGAACTGTTAATGTCACAAACATTTTATTTAATGCCAGCCCTGATTAGATTTACCAATATTTAGCATCTATACACAGTATTAAGAGATCTTAAGTGGTCAGGTCCTGTTAACAATTTGTCTTTGAAGTCGCCCTGTTAATTGCTTTGTTCTGCTTTAAGGGACTGGTTCAAATTCTGTTAAATAAGTAAGACAGTCTGCTGCTTATTCTGTAGAAGCTGGCAGCAGGTTCAGGTAAAATAAAGATAAATTTAGGGAGGTTACTCACAACCCAAGCTAAACTAGAGCCAGCTGTGGCAAATGTGCATTCAACTTAGTTATTTAAATGGCAATCTCAGTAAAACAGTAAGGCTGAAATGGCATCCTTGAAATATTTTCCCTTGGACTTCGTGGGAGCAGCCTGCTATCTTGCCAACAGGATTGAATTTCTGGAATGAAGGAGATTTTAGTTTTGTTTTGCTTCTTAAACAGTAAATGTAGTTTTTTCAGTTTAGTTCTAACATATCGTGAACTTTGGTCGTTTAACTTACTGCTTCAGCTCAAGGAGGTGAACATTTTGAATAAAATAAATATTTTGAGACCACATGCTTTGAAATATAAACAGTCTTGTGGAAAAAAATCAGAAACTGAAAGTTCACCAAGAATCTTTCTCCTGAACTACAGCAATTTGCAGGTGTAGCTCTTGCTTGTTGAGATGGTTTTTTGAAAAATGTATTTCGGGTTAGGCTGCAATAAATCTCTTTTCTGATCTTCCAGAACTGCAAACAAACCAAAAACATGCAGGCAGCGCTGCTCTTCAGGGAGTCTATCTCTGAAAGTTTTCCAGCACACTCTTGCAGATGCTAAAACTTGAGATTGACCAGATAAGATGCAGCGAAACCAGGCTTGCAGATGCACGATCTTTACCCGTACAGTCTCGCTATCCGTAATGCTTCTCACTGTGTATCCTCCTCACTGTATTAGCATGAAAGCGGTGATGAGAAAGCACAAAGAAAGCTTACAGATGGGATATGTCTAATATTTTCCTAAAAACCACTTTCTGTGTCCTCAAGACATAGTTTGTGAGTGAGTGAGGCAGGAAAGGGAGTATAGGAAAGGCTGAAGCAAAGAGCAGTTGTATGAGTTTGAATCAGCCCCAAAGACCCCTTTTTCCTTCAATTTCAAATTAAAAAAAAAAATAAGAATCAGCAAATAAAATGATGGGTAACCCTGTTCTAACTCACCCTGACTGCAGGAAGCGACCCAGATGTACAAAACACCTGGCTATAAAGAAGACCTGGGTTTCCTTTCCTCCTCCCTCAGCCTCAGTTTAACTAGAAGGTAAAACATGCCCAGTTCTCACACTGCTTTTCTCATCAAAGGAAATGGAAGGATGGAGGGAAAAAAAAAAAAAAAAAGTGTGACAGGAAAGATGGACAGAAAGAATGAGAGAAAATCTGCTCCTTGGCACAGAGCGAAAGGATTTGAGCACATCTGACTAAGCCGTCTCTAGTGGATGGAGGCTGGAAAACACTGGCATGGAGATGCTTTTGTGTGTGACTCACGGTGGAGTCATCATTAAATGAAGTGTGGTTGACCTGTGAGTCTCATATGAAAAGTCAGTATTTGCATGAAGTGGAAGATGAAACCTGCAGTGTTAAATGCCAGATTTTCCAAGGACCTTCCCCGGCTCTGCAAGTTGCTGAAGCTGTTTCTGAGCAGGCAGCACTGAGCGCCTCCTGCGAAGGGCTGGTCCTGGGCAATGGCCGTGCCCATTTTGCAGAATAGCTAAACACTGCCTGTACAAGGAAGAAAATTGCTCTACAGGGAAAGAAGCTGATTTTTTTGGCTTAAGTACTGCAATAGGCCCCAGGAGATGCAGATTTAAGACCAATTTCTATTGCAGACTCACTAAAGAGGTGTGAGTTAGTTGCCTGCTTCAGCTCCCTATCTGTAAAACAAAGAATAAAACATCCTCTTGCTCTTTTTCAGTCCTATTTAGATCACATTCCCCTGTGAGCAGGAAATATACTTCACTCCATCATGATAAAATGCCCAGGACAAGGAATCCCAGTCTCAAGTGAGGTTTCTGTATATTCACATCACTGAATTCTTCCATGCCGTCCTCTACGGCTTTTACAACTTTACTTTCTCCACCATGAGGGGTTTGCAATGCCTGGGGCTGAGCTTGCAAGGTCAGGAGATGGCCCAATTTGGATGCCATCTCAGCACTGTCTTTCCAAGCTTGCCACCTGGGTTTCTGCCTGCCTCTGGCTCCTGCAGGGAGCCTGTCTGGAAATGAGTCCCTGGGACATTCTGCCTTCCTGATGAAAGACACGTGCAAAGCAGTTGTTGTCACGTTTCTGCTTCTGATGTTCTGCTCCTTTTCCTGAGGTTGTCATAGACAAGTTCCAGTTATTTGCCATGCAATGTCAGGCTGTTTTTTTTAACAGAGTGTGGCAAGATAAGGAAGATGAGGGTTGCCTTGACCACACTCTGGTAAGGCCAGTTAGTGCACCATGAACCCGGTAATGACCTGGGCTCGTTCATCGTTACTCCTGCACAACTTCCCTGGAGCTCGGTGGCATGGGCTCCATCCTGAAGGGTGCCGAGGCCCCAGGGTGGAGGGATGCGCACCGTGCTCCCCAGGCACCCATGGCAGAGGGAGACTATGCTCCTTTTTCACCAGTGAAGAACAGATTAATCTTGACTTTTATTTGGGAAGTTAAAGCACAAGCTTACATAAAGTATCTGTGAAAAAGTGAGCGGTGCTTCATGTGACATTGCCGGCAGCCAGCTGGGCTGCCGCAGCAGCGATGCTGCAGCAGAGAGGCTGTCGAGCCATTCCTGCCTGTCCCTCTGCCTTATGGGCATCTCGGTGACATTGGGGTTTGTTGGCACATTTCACCCGTGATCCGCAGGGCTCAGGAAACAGCCTTGTGTTCATGAGGCAGAGCCCTTACAGGGCTGGGGCAAAAAGGCAGGGCTGGGTGAGGGGGGACCCCAAAGAAGGTACCTTGCTTGGATGGGCACCTTTTCAGGACTCAGTTTTCACTGCCAACTGCTGTGCGTAGAGTCCTCAAGCTGTGCTTAATAACTGCATTAAGGAAATCAAAAAAAATGTCAAGAAGAGCAACTGTAGAGGCCAAACTGGGTGTAAAGTGTAGGGGAGAAACACCTCNCATTTCACCCGTGATCCGCAGGGCTCAGGAAACAGCCTTGTGTTCATGAGGCAGAGCCCTTACAGGGCTGGGGCAAAAAGGCAGGGCTGGGTGAGGGGGGACCCCAAAGAAGGTACCTTGCTTGGATGGGCACCTTTTCAGGACTCAGTTTTCACTGCCAGCTGCTGTGCGTAGAGTCCTCGAGCTGTGCTTAATAACTGTGCTAAGGAGATCAAAAAAAAGTCATGAAAAGCAACTGTAGAGGCAGAACTGGGTGTAAAGTGTAGAGGAAAAACACCTCCCTGTAATACAAATGCTCGGTGTCTCCTGGTGTTACACCAGGCATAGAGCTCGTGGCCTTGCTGATCCAGAGCCACCAAGTCCAGGTGCTTCATCCTGGGCTCCTTAGCAGCCCTGCTGCCCACTCACTTTCTTTCACCTCCAGCCAAGACGACCATCCTGGCTGGGTCCTGGCAGAGATGTGGCCAGGCAGATCTGCACCTCATAGCAGCCAGATCTAGTCCCTGAAACACAAACGTGAGGAGCACAATCAGCTGGGTTGGCTGGAGCAGCTACGTAATGACGGGATGCAAACGCATGCAGTGCACACAGAACTTGGCTATGAGCTGCTCTATAAAAACCTACCCAGGCACCTGCACATGTGCTAACCACCACATCAAAACTTAAGTGGTTTACAGTGTTTTCAGAACCCAGAGACCTGAGCCTTGTGCTAAGCCTGCAGCATGTTGCGTTTTATATATTTTAAAGGCTAGCAGCAGATTGGATCAGAAAACTGGTTTTCCCATTTAAATCGGACATGCAGTTTGCTGCTGTTGGAAAAAACAGACATGTACTTTCTGTTCTGGCATATCCCCTTCTTCTGCCATTGATTCTCTCTATTAACAGCACAGTTCGCGTAAGGGTTGTGGCTCCATCATCACAGATCAGGGAACAGAGTGACTTCGGTGAAATTTCTTGTATTTATTTATTTGAAAATCTGAACTCACACTCTTTGCTGAACCAGCCCATCTGAATGGTCCCATACCGAGCTAGCTACTCATCTAAATGCTCTCTCTGGTCCATCTCTAATGACAATTCCTATTATGTGTCTGATGTTTGTGGCATGTGGAGACAGGTGGAATAAGAGAAGATGTTAACATGCACACTGTGCATTACATGCACGAGGGGTTATCTTGGCTATTCTCAACAGAGAACAATAATTCTTTCCCAAACAGAACAACCAAAAAGAGGTTTAGCCTACAGGAACTGCACTGTGGTGACAAGTAAGTAAATAATGGGAGCATTTGCACTCAGGATTTAAACTGTTCCAGTTCTCTGATGTGAATGTCCAAGGAAAGAAGAATTTGTTATAAACAGGTGAGGAATTTTTAGTTACTGCCTGGTTCGTTATTATTATATTCTTTCCATCAGAGAGACCTTAAACACACATGCACATGTGCATGCACACAGGGGCTTATTCCTGGCTTCGCTGCACATGCTGCCTAGCCGTTTCTGGCTAGTCCTCTCCTCCTAGCTCTGTTCGCAGCTCTGCCACTTGCACAGCACGGTGCCTTGCTTTTAGACACGTTTGATAAGTCCTTGAGATTAAATATTCCCCAGGCTTTCCATTTATACCTTGTGCTATAGATCTGCTGGACATCAGCGTGTGTATACATAGAAATATATATGCGATTTATGGAAACTATAATAACCTCCAACGAGATAATCTCACCTGTCCCCAGAGTGTCAATTTTCATTTCCCACAGCCGCTTTCTCTTAAATCTGACTCAAGGCTATTGGGGCTGGCAGGAGAACAACAGTGGCCTTCTCAGGCTGTGGGATGGCAGCCACGGAGCCCAGAAAGAGGGAACGATGCCGACGAGCTCAAGAGTCCTGTGTAAATTACACAGCCGTCGTCAAGATTTCATGGAAGCTAATCCTATTTGTGCTTCACTCTGTGTTTCTCAGGAGCCAGGCTCCTGCCGTAACTATACCTGGAATTTTTTTCTCTCCTAAGCAGTATTTTTAAAGTTCAGGTCCAGGTTGTGCTGCTGAGCTTCGGGTTAACCAAGTAGTGACTTGAGATTTCAAGTGCGAAAGTCTCGTGTTTTGCTGTACATGAGTGCAATGGAATTATTATTTGAATGGATTTGCAAGCAATACAATATCATGGTTGAGTGTTCTGATAAGACTGAAAGGAAATATTTTCAGAATATTGCAGTTCAAGAAAAAAAAAATAAAATGTTTTAGCTTGCTGTCCCAGTTCATGATTAAACCAACCAGAGAAATCTTGTCCTTGCCCATGAGATGTAAATTCCATTTTCTGACAAGCCTAAGGGACAGTTTCCTGTTTCCAGGATGCTGGGTGGAAGACAGCAGCATCCTGGCACTTTCAGATTCTCAGAGATGAGCACCCTGTTATCAGATACACTCTATACTTATTAAATCCAAACTGCACCTCAGTGACAGCAGTTGGACAGTCCCTTAGTGAAAACTGTCCCTGAGTTTGTGACAGTCTTGACATATTGATGAAATAATGTTTACAACATGGTTTTGATTCCTGTCAAGAAAAGTGCTATTTAGGATTTTTTTGAATGCATATTTTTTACGTATATTACATAAGGGCCAGTAAAATGGATTCTCATCGATTTCACTTTTTTTTTATTGTGAATAAGAGAACATGAGAATTTCTTGCTTTAGAACTGCTGGTTATAAAATAAACAGCACTTGTTATTGACTAACCATGGATGTTCCCAGTGCCAGAAGATATATAACTTACTCCATTCCAGTCTCACCATGAAGCCGGTCAGTCAGCAGTGTAAATCTTTCTTCTCCTCAGGTCATCACAAAACATTTGAGGGATTTGTTTTTGGTTTGTTTTTCTTTCTGTTGTTTTTTCTTTCTTTTTCCTTCCCAGACATTGTTTATAACCGTACTGTACAATTCATTTGCTGGTTCGGTAGCAAACACTACCAGGTGTCCTGCCTGGAGTTTGCACTCTCCAGTCGCTTTCCTTTGTAAACGAAACAGGCTCATCCCTATGTGTAGTGAGACTCGATAGTTACCGTAGCTCAAGGCTGAAGTGAATTAAGATATCTGGAAGAGAAGTTCGGTAGTGTGGAGCTGGCCAGATCGCAGGAGCCCTTTCTTTTTTGTCCTGGGATTTCCACATTCAGCAAGCGTTCCAGGGGTGACATTCAGGACGAGAGAAAGGAGCTGAGCGACATCTTTGTCTTTCACAAGAATCGGTACGGGCAAACTGTGATAATGGACCGTGCAGCATTTCGTATAGAGCTTCTGGATCAGCGCGGGGCACGCAGTTATTGATGCAGTTAGTCCTGCCTGGTCTCTTCAGTGTGGTGTAAAGCCATACACGTGGGGACGACTGTCACAAACACCGAACACGTTGGTGATAGGCGCAGGGTGAAAGACCAGAGTGGATAAGGAACTTAGCCCAAGCCTGGGAAGGGTTTCTGGCCCTCGTGTTGCCTCAGGGACAAGTGCTAAACCTAAAGAGGATTGAGAAAAAGAAGAGAGGAAGGAGGGAAGGTGTCGTACAATGGCTTCAAAGTGCAAGAAAAGATGAGACTGGCCCTTTCTCAAGAGCTTAGAAGCAAAATTGGCTTCCTGGAGAGAGAACATAAGAAATCTGGCAACCTAAATATATTTAAAGGGCTTAAAGCTCTCCAGGGAAAATTTTGAGGCTATTGAAGTGGAAAAAAGCATTTGCTAAGATTAAACAGGCTTTTTTTTTCCAGAAAAAAAAATAAAAATAAAAAATTGACAAAGCAGACAAATGTTTGGCAAGAGACCCAGAATGGAAAAAAAAAAAAAAAAAACTGGCACCAACAACAACATGATGTGGGAAATCTGGGTAGGGGAAACATCCAGCCAGTTTCCCCGTTGTCTTACACAAAAGGCTGTAAGGGGAAAGTGAGGACTTTCTTTCTTTTTTTTTTTTTTTTCCCCTAAGTGAGCTCTTCAGGAAACCATGTAGAGTTTCCTAAAGAGCCAACTTTGCAAAAAAAAAAAAAAAATCTTAAAGAGCTGAAAGCCAGCCTTTCCGAGAAGAAACTTGAAAATTGAAGGAGCCCTTGTAAAATTAAAATGGAGCAGGCTTCAGTAGCTGGTGCATGGTAGGAATATCCGTTGCTGCCTAACCTTGTGCATAAGCTTTGCATTGAGAACAGGCACAGTCGCAGTGAGTAGCCCAGGCGAGGAAACACGAGCTGTTACAGTGGTCTTGATGGATCTGTTCACTCGTTTTGAAGAAATTGACTATGAAAATGTTCATGAGAAGTGGTGCCCACTCAGAGTCTCCCTCCCTCCCTCATGCTCTTGATAGGAATCCATCCATCTTGGGTGCTTGGCATCGCTGTCCTTGCAGTTTGTGGAGCGCTATAAGGGGTAATTTGTGACATTGCAGATGTTTCTGTCATAGCAAAACACTTGACCTGGGCTTGGGACTTTGCTCCGGGGAGGTGCGAAGCAGGGAGAAAGCAGAGCTCCTACTGACACTGCCCATGAATTATGGTGATATTTGCAAAACGAATGCTAGCACAAGGAAAACAGCCATGTGCTTAGCGTGACGCAAAGGTGAAAACCCTCCACTCCCATCAGTGCAATTACACCATCAGATCCAAAATAATCATCAGGCTTAGGGGAAAAATGCTCTTGCATTTCCAGGCCTGGCTCAGTGTGAAAGGCCCTAATGGAGGGTCAATATTAACGTGCCTTGATAAAATGGTGAACAGAGATGTCAACCTTATCAGCTCTTTCCTCCCACAGATACTCAAGGTGAGATTCAGAGAGTGTATTCCCCTAGGATCAATGACCTGGTAAAGGCTAATTACCACACACTCACGCTGAATTAAAAAGGGCCTTAGAACTGAAAGCAGTTTATGATTAAGTAGCTCCAAAGATTGACTGTGGTAAGAGTGGCCTGCACCTTCCAGCCTTCCTCACTGCTGCCTGTTTGTCACTCTCTGGATCCCCCACATGGACCTTGGAGCTCTGTTGCAAAAGATCTGTAAAGTGGATTAATAATCATATATCAGCTGGGAGTGGAGGGAGTAAGGAGTTTTGGGGGACCAGTGCAAATGGGCTACTCATCCCTGGCAGCATCTCCAGGCCCGGTGCAGCCTAGGAGCAGCCTGGGGCTCTGCCTGCAGGGCAATGATCCCAGGGCAGCCCTAGGACATTGTCCATGTGAATTTCTCATGAATTTAGTATAGCGTTGGTGGCTCCTGACCTATCTGCCAGGCCGGGGCAGGACACAGCCAAGAGTCTCAGAAAGAAGAAAAAGATCTAAAAAAGGCCTGGGTTAGAGCAAATGTCTGGCAGGAGCAGGATATTCTCTGTCCATAGGCAGTAGTGGATGTTTACAAATGAATGTAGAGAGAAAATTCCCTGCCAACCCTCTCTTCCCTATTTTCGGTAATCGGCAGTTTAAGGATTCCCAGATTGGAGCTTGGATCCACTTCAGTGTGTTTAATAAGCCCTTGATGTACTTTTCTTCCATGAATTTGTCTAATTGCTTTCTGAACCCATTAATACTTTGGGCAACGAGCTCTGCAGTTCGATTGTGCTTTGTGTGAGGAAAAGGACTTTTCTTTTGTTCGTCCAAATGTTTGGCCTGATCGTTTTGCTTGGTGCCTCATATTTCTGTCTTACAAGAAGCAGTGAGTAACTGCTGACAGTCACCTCGTCCGTGCTATTTCTGATGCGATACAACCACACATACACCCCTCGCTCATTTATTTCCCAAGCTGAGAGTTCCAGTCCTTTAATTTTGCAGCATACAGAAACTGCTCCACTCCCCTCTGATCAGACCTGATGGCCTTCTGTGTTCCCCCTCTATTTTTCTATATTTTTCTGAAACAGCTCAACCTTCACTAAAAGATTATGAGCCATTTATAGAGTAGTCTAACAATGTTTCTTTCTATTTGTTTTCCATTTCTTTCCTAATTATTGCCAACACACTCTTGGTGCTTCTTTGACCTCTGCTGAGCTTTGCACTGACTTTTTCAGAGAAAATCTCAGTGGCTCTGAGATCCTGAGAAGCACGAGCTAATTTGGAACCCGTGGCAGTGTATTTACAACTGGAACTGATTTTCCTCGCGTGCATCACTTTACATTTATCAACACAAAATATCCGCTGGCCTGTGAGATCTGTTCCCATTCCAAATGGTAAAATTTGTTCTACTCACGTTTCTAACTGGGAAAGCTTCACATTCACCCCCCTTAAACTACCGATCTGCTCCCCAGCGGACTCTGGTACAAAGAGTTCATTAGGGTTTTCCACTATAGATTTTTCTTCCTTAACCTCCCTTATGCCCTGATCATGCACTGCCAGTGCTGAGGCTCTGACAGGTTTCTTGTTTCTGATGTGGTTGGATTGTTCCTTCAGTTGCCTTTAGGGAGCTGTTTTTCAAAATCTTTTTTTCCCCTGCCATGAGGCGCGTTTTAGAGTGAACTTACCAAAGTTTATTCTTTCTGATTCTCTTCTGAGCATGATTTCTCCTTTTTAATGGGTGTCTTCCACTTTGCATCTTTCCTAAATGTGCTGCTGAAATGAATTTGTCTCTTTTTTTCACCTGTATTTACACTTTTCACTTTTTTTTTTTATGCAATGAATTTTAGCAAGCATCTCATGATTTTTAGAATAATTTTCATGTTACAGGAAGCAGTTTTATGGTTTCAGCTGTTTCTTTTGATTTTCTACCTCGTTTTTGTGAACTTCCTTTTCTGATGATAGGTACTACTCTAGCAAAGGATTTCTTTGTTTATGTCAGTCCTACAAGCTTGCTTTATTGAATTATATTATATTTGCTATTGCAAAATGAGTCTTAATGATCTGTATCTTAAATCCAATTCTATGAACTGGTCAGAACTGGGTCAGGAATTGCTTATGCCCATACAGGATCTCAAAACTATGTTCATTCTTTTCATAATCATCAGGATAGGGATGTAGATATGTATTAATGAGTATTGCCTGTCTGGGACATGATTTCTTCTCAGGAGAGTTTATGTTGTAAATAGCTAGGATAGAATATAAATAGTCAGAGACCTCTTTGGGGGAATTTGTGTTTTTCACCACTTCTGCATATTTGTTATTATTCATTCACAAGACTGAGTGTCCATATCTATATTGCATATCACCATTTTATGTTCCTGCCACAGTTCACATGGAATAAACAAGATTACCAGATGGTTAAAGCTCAACTTCTCAAAATAGATGTGGTAGCATTTAGCTTTTTGGGGACTGACCACTTCTGAATGCGTATAGTTGCAATGAACATGTTTTCTTTTCTGCTTTCCCATAGAATTTCCTGCCATTCTGCTTCTCTATAAATGGTATTCAGAAAATTCTCAAATGTACAGAGCTGGTGTCTATACCAGCTTTTCCTAAAATTTGGCTCTGCTCTCTGAAGCAATAAATAATGTTTAGAACATCCAAGTCTATAAATCACTAGGAAAATTCCTTGAACCCAGTAGCAAATTATCGCAGGCAAACTTACAAATCTGTAGAGACTTACATATTTTATTTGAGCTCAAAATCAAATCTTTAATATGTGGGGCCTGTACATGGAACCAGCTGTAAAGCAGAACCTTTCTCTGTAACCCTTTAATAAATCCATTCCTTTATTTTTAGTAGCAGCCTCAACTGCCAAGGCTTATCTATCATGTCTGGCCTGTCTGGTCGTCTTCACTGTCATATCAGAGCTCTCATATTAAATAATATACTGGCATCATGTTTTTGCAAGAGGATTTTGATAAGCACTAAAAGGAGAGTCTGATAGCTCTGCCATGAAACCACTCTAAGGAGAGCTGAATCTCCCGTTATGTGCTGGAATTAGCTCTGCCAGCACATTTCCAGGAACAACCTCCACAAACGCCCCAGATTTGAGTAGAATTCATCAAAGCCCCTTCCCTCCACACCGCAGTGCTACCTGCTATTCAAGTGACCGCACAGCTTACACATGCATTCCTTATGCATGCACCCAGTAGCACTGTCTGCTGCTGTATTCCTGCTGTCTCCTTCTGTGTACAGAGTGGCAATGAGCAAAAATAGTGCGATATTTCATGCGACGGAGCTCATTTCTAGTCTTGCCTCGAGCAGGTTTGAACCTCCGTCTCCAGCGTCGAGCCTAGTGTATCATCTGCTACCCTTTCCTACCTCCTCCAAGATCAGACTTGCTAAAGAAAGGATCTGTGTTAAGTGTCACGGAAAAGAGGACATTTCAAGGCAACTTAACGTTCACAAAGATTAAAGGGATACTGTGTTCTTGGAAGTTAAAACAAGTGCAAAACTTTGCCTAAAAATTAAGGCAAGGAAGTCCTGCCAGGTTTCTAAAAACACGGGTTTACATAAAACACTGAATATTTTAAAACAGTGTTTTAGAATTCTGAGCAAGAAACCTTGCTTACTTTTCCAATAACCTTTCTCCAGGAAAAGTTTCTTGTCCAACACCTAGTGCTGACAGGCAGCCTTATGAATCAAGCACTCCCTGCAACACTGCAAAGTTAATTTGATTCATATTGTAGGTCCAAATGTGTTGTTCATACAAATGCCTCAAGCTTTCTGAGTCTTTTCCCTGTCCTCATTTCTTCCCCACAGTGTCAGAGATCCCCTGCCAGGTCTGGGAAGTCTATATGGGATAGTCAAGGAATGGAATGAGTGGAAGGAGGGACCAAAAGAAATTTGACAAATATCTGACTCGTTCTAACCCGCTGAGCTGCTGGCGGAGGGCTCCCAGGCTCTGCGACGCCTGTCCCAGGCTCCAGAAAGCCAAGGGGAGTGGTGTCCAGAACCACACAAAAATGTAATTGTTTGCAGTTTTGCCTTTTCAATTGAAACTTCATGATCAGGGTGCAGGGTGATCCGCAAGACAAGTTGGCAGAGGTTTAGGACCAAAGACAATTTGGGATCACAGCCGTAGAAGTACCGGAGTCAGACAGAGACGTAAAAACACTCTGCGTGCAGGTTGAAAACTAAGTGCAGCGTTTGTTATTCCGTCTGCCTTGTCTGGCAAGATGCTGGGATATTAAGAGGTGGGAAAGCATTGTTTCTGCTATTGATACAGCATGATTACTTTTTTCTTATAATGTCTTTCTTTAGAGAGGGGAGATGTATAAAATTGACAAAGGCAATCTATCCATTCCCAGCAAAGGGCTGCAAAATTACGGGCTGCAGCGTACAGGCAGCCTAGCAGGAGCGCAGTGGGATCGGCTCTAGCAGTGACTTGTAATTTCCCAGTAGCTCAATTCTGACAGTCGGGAGCGAGCAGGGCAGGAGGAGGGATGCAGTGCCTAGGAAGAGAGAGCTGCTCATTGTGCACAAATACATTAATAATCAACAATTATGACAAAGGAAATAGAAAACGCACCTGACAGTTTAATAGGATTTTGGTAACATCTGATATACTTAGGGAGTTTGCACGAATCTGACAAGGACCCCCAACAAACTCCTTTTCCTGTTTTAATGGAGGTTAAACAGATTTAGCAGGTCTTTGGGCAAATGTATTAAATAATATGTAGATTTTTACAAAGTCACTGGGGATTCAATAACAGTTATTTTTGAGTTAGCAATTCTTTTCCTGTGCTTGTTAGAGATCTTGGTAGATTAAACAAGGAGCCAGGTCTAGCAAATGTTGGAATTTAATATTTAGAGTCAGACTGAATAAACCATGGGCAGATTTTGCAGTGACGTGTTTGAGATTTAACAAATATTGTCTCATCTCAAGAAAATAAATGTTAAATAAGGATGAAGCTAATAAGGTTCAGCAAGACAAGAGCTCCATTTACAAATCTTTTATGTATTTAATAAATACATTTATTAAATGAAGTGCAGTGCTCATTGAGATTGTATCGATGTAAGAAATTCATCTCCGGTACGACTTAGTCAGACTAATTCCCCATTTATTAAATGTTCTTGAGATTTAGAGAGTCCACATCAGGCTTAATGTGCATCTGGTAGGCTCTGAGAACATTCATGAGAAATGGCAGCCAGCGGCAGGCTTGGGGTTAGCAAGAATCTTCACCTCTTTTGGCTAAGCTTTGCCCCAGGAAAACGGCATCTGAAGAAAGGAAGGGAAAGTCATTTTGAAATGAAAATACTGTTAATGTTAATGCTGTGTGGGATGGGAGCCCAAGGGGTGGAGATGGCCAGGGAGGAAAGGGGAGCTCATATCCAGAAGTGGGAGGAGAGGTAAAACGTTTTGGGCTAGCGGTTGGTTTTTATAGGCTTGTCTCACTGGGATAGATGCTAGTGGGTATCTCAGACACTAAGCATTATCTCAGACACTAAATATTAAGCATATTCAGTGACAGGGAAAAGGAATATCCCAGAGAGTGCTGTGAAGTGACCATTTAGCCACAGTGCAGGTGGAACAGCAAACATCTGCTAGTCATTTATCTTCCCCTTGCTCTGCCTGTGAACGCACGGGGCAGTTGCTATTCTTAGCCCGTTCGGTTGTTGGCCTCCTTGCTGACACCAGCACAGAGATGATGGGTTGTTCTGGGCAATTTACGGTGTTGACATCCGTCCCCCGGGAGCCGGAGCGAGGCTCTTGGATGGTGCTGGGGGCGACAGGAGAGCTGTCGGACGGCCGCAGCGCTCCGCTGCCGTTGAGCCGGAGTGTGTCGCGCTAAGTGATGCTCCCTGAGGAGCGCGCACAAATCAGAGCCTCGGGCCCACCGGTGGCTGCGAGCAAGAGCTGGTGACTCAAAATTCACACTTGCTCGTGTCACCGTGCCCTTCCTGACGGCTCCGCAGCAGCACGTTTCACTGCTGGCAGGGCACGCAGTGCTGCACCGCATGGCACATCCTCAGGGACTCGCTGTGTGCACACAGTGATATTTGGGGTGGGATTCCATAGGCCTAGCACGAATGCAGTTGACTTATTCTCACATTTAACAAATGGACTTTGGGGCAAAAATTTTAGCGGGGATGCTTGCTGGCTGAAAACCTTGAATCCTGCACAATATCGGTATTTTAGAAGACAGTGTAAATTAACTGAGAAAGAGAATTAACAGCACAAAATAGATCATTTGCTGCCAGCTCCCTGTGCTAGGACATTCTGTGTTTCTCGAAGGCTTGGCGGTGGCGTTATCCTTTCTGTTGGCTTGTGTCAGTAAGTAAAATCCTCCTACACTGGCTGTTGGCGCAGGCCTGGGGACGTCTGCGTGAGCAGCGTTAACGTCGGTGGCGGAGGCTGCCCCGTGGCTGCTGTGCCCCGGTGCTGATGCGAGGCCCTGCAGCAGGCAGCTCTCGTGTGACATATAGGTCTGCACGAGCAGTCTTAGAGCCACCAGCCACCTCTGACACAGGGGGACAGAGCGGGGACCTCGGCCGGGCCCGTGGGTCGGGCAGCAATGGCACCTTGATACAAACAGGCCTGTTCGCTACTGCTGCTGCTTCAGAGCCGATCCACTGAGGAGACTTCCCAACAGCAGAAAAAAAACGTCTCACAGGAGATAATAATCTTAATTGAAATCAGAAAACCTTCAAGTATCTTTGTGTGCACAGTAATAGCACAACATTTAGAACCACGGTGGGTTTAATAGTTAGAACCGTCCTCGTGCCGCTCGTGGTGTGTTTTGGCTGGGGCAGGATGTGATGGCCCCAGGGTGGCTCCAGGGTCTGCCAATACTTGGGTCCCCGGGACCCTCAGTGGGGGGACAGGCAGGAAGGCCTCTGCTTTGCCATTCATGGGAGGAATGAGGAGAGATCACCCTGTAACCCTCAGTGCGATGGAAATGAAGCTGTTTAACATTCTGCCACTCCACACGGGAAAGAAGAAGCACAAGAGAGCTGAGCTGAGATTCAGCTCACTCCAGCCTTTGCAGGAACAATTATAAAATGCAAATAGCATGGACACTTGCTTTAATAAAGCAAATCTATCTATTACCTGTCTCTGTTCTTTTATCAGCCATCTATTTAAATAGCAAATTCTCTATTTCCTTTTCTTTCTTTCTTTCCCATGCTCTGTGAAGTTAATCTCAGTTGTCCATCAGATTCCTCACTGCAGCAGCATGCCAAAGTAAACTGACTCCCAAATGCCTACTGTGTCACATCAATTAACTATAATAATACTGCTGGGCATCTCCTTTTGTCGAGCAGCCTTTTACAGCATCAGGGTTTATGGCAGGTGAGAAGTAACTCCGGCTTAGAGAGGAAATGAAAAGAAAGGCACTTTGTGCCAGAGCTGCTCCCACATATTGGCAAGGGGCCGCCAGCCAGGCTCACCCACACTCAGTCAAGGACCAAGCAAGCAGTTGTTGCTCGGTATGGCCGCTTTTATTTCCAAACCATCCTTGCCCTGCACCTTTGTCAGCTCTGTCTGCAGCATCACCCGTCGAGGGCCGCTTCTCTCTTGGCCAGGCTCCAAGGGCAGCCTGGCCCTATGCACTTCAGAGCTGGAGATAATAAATAGGCTCAGGTTACCCAGATGCCAAGCAAACATTGAAACACATGCAATGGCCCTGAACAGTGAGAGGAAAAATGAAAAAAAGAGAAAAAAAAAACAGTATTCAGCTGGAAGAAACTTCCCCTCGCCAACCCAACAGGCTGCTTTCTTCTTTCAGTTAGATCAGCTTCATTCACCACAGCACCGACAGGCTGACACTCAGACCCTCTTGCTATAAAAGCAGGGACTCCCATTATTGAGCCAAGAGAGCTGGTTCTTCTGCTGTTTTGAGGAAAAGCAATTATTGCAGGCGGCTACGCAGCAGGTGTCAGCAGGGACGCCTAAATGGAGGCCAGTGCGTGTCAGTATTCGCTGCCTGACGGACCCTCTCTTGCTCTGCCATTTACATGATGTGCAAATTACTAGAGTATTTTGCTGCCTTCAACAGGATTTTGAAAATAGATCATCCAAAATTAAGGTCACTTTTCTGCCTTTCTGATTAGCATTGAGCTGTTTCTGTATCTCAGGGGTAGGAAATAAAATTCAAATGAGGTTCAACGTTTATTAGGAAATTTTCTTTAAAATGCTGGTAGGTTCTTGCTTCTAAGATGTATTTCCTTGCAGCAATCAGTTTTAAGAGTCTCTATTTAATTCAGGTGACAGGTCCAGCAGAGTAAGACATGGATAAATCTGAGCCTTAAAGTTAGAATAAAAGAGAAATCAAATGGAATTGGGCTTTATACCCTTTCTTTCATACTGGGCACATTGTTATTCACATTTATCACCATCTATAAAAGATGCAAGAAGAGGAGGAAAAAAAGCAGGAAATGAAATGCCAAAAAATAACTGTCCTTAAATGATGAGCAGCTGAAGAAAGCCAGAGGATTCAAACTTAAAAGGACACCATGAGATAAGGCTATGAATGCTGGATATATTAAAGAGAGAGAGGTGGATGCCTGAACTGACATGTGGGAATTTACAAAACTGTACACAGTGAGAACCCAGCTAATTCCTATCTCACTTAATCTGCAGATCCAATTATCTTCACCCATCAAAAAGTCCTCCACAACAAGCAAAAAAACCCAGAAAACAACCCACCGTGACATTCCCTCCCCATTTTTTTGTCAGTGTTTAATAGCAGAGTGTTCTGCTGAGATTTCGCAGCACTAAGAATCCATTACTTTTAACTCAATATGCCACAGTACTTTTATGAGTATGCTAACTAGCACTGTAAATAATTGAAAATAAGTGATACTTGTTAAAATAAATGAACAAAGTGCGTTTTGTAATGCTGGATCTTTGATTTTTTTATTGTGTTTGATTGCTAATTTGCAGAATTCTGCACTTCAGAATACATCTCTTAGTCATTAGTGGAACTTGTTCTGATCTCCTTCATGAATAGAAATGACTGCATGGCTTCAATATCAATAAAATAGGGGATTGCATGACTGTGGAATATGTCAGTTAAAGAAGGGAAAGGGACAGGAGTTGCTAAAGTTGTTTAGACTAGGAATTTATTCTGATTCTTTCTCATCGTCAAACTGGATTGGCCTGCAGGTGAAAGTAGGAGGAGAAAGGTGGCTTGAGAAAAATTCAAGAGATCTAAAAGGTCTTCTGCTTTGGCTGAAAATTCAGCTTAGGCTCAGATATGTCTGATTTTGGTTTTGGTGGTAAGGGTGGGATGGCACAGCCGTAGCATAAGCAGATTTTTTTTCTGTAGAAAATAGTTTAAAGGATGTGAAAGGCTGAGCTCTTCCTTCCTGTGTGGGTGAACACCAACATCACTGTCCTATCTCAGGAGAGCCCAGGGTGATGTGTATGGTCTCATGATCCAGGCTGGTTGAAGGGTTACGAACAATATCCATTGAGTCAAACACATTATCCAAGGAACCAGCTCACAGCTGCAGCACCAGCCCCCCAGGAGCCTCAGCACCCTGATCCAGGAGCACCCTGATCCACCACCAAGCACCACACCACGATCAGCAGCTCCTCATGGAGCCTGGGACATAGGGACTCACTTACTGAACTGGGGTATCTTTTCGTGCCTGCTTTTATACACGATATATAGCTCTTTGGTACTCACTTTGAATGGGTTCATGTCCTCTTCTGCTTTAAAAGCTGCCTGTTATTTTAGGGTCTTATCCAGCACAGCTGATATCGAATAGAAACACCTTGCCTACACAGCATCTTTGGAACATCACCTTTGGAAGGGACCTCAGCAGATCAGCTGATCCATTTACCTATCCCAATGCAGGACAAACTGCCCTCATACTTCCCCTATCCCATTTAAAGAGCACCGTAGACAGGGACTCTGCTGCATCCCTTGTCCTTTGCTCTTTTCAGCCCTTGAAAGCTTTTCCTCCTATCTATTCTGAGACTTTCCTGCTGCAATTTATTTCTATTTCTACTTATCCTACTGACTCTGAAAGTGTAGGACAGATTATACCCTTTCTAAGTATTTTTTTTTATGTTATTCAAAACTTAAGTTCCCCACTGAATTTTCTCTTCTCTCAGCTGAATGATCCCAGGTTGTTCAATCTTTACTTGCAGGTCATGTTTTGAAGACATTTGATCTTCCTGCTTTCCTTTGCTCTCTCTGCAATTGCTCTCCCTGTCGCTTGAAGTGTGCATTAAAACCTTATGCCAATTGCCTGGGAAAGCCTCTTATACACCAGGTTTTGCTGCTACTTAAAAGAGAGGAAAGCTCTATCTCCTGGCTTAAAATTTCTCTTACGGGCTTCCACATTTCTGGCAAACAAGTGCAATGAAACAGTCACTACAGGACTGTCTGCCCAGCTTCAATTGCTCTCTCTTCACTGAGAAGAAGAGTTGACTGCGCTTGATCAAGCCATATTTCCAACTAGTTTGAGCAGAAGACGTTATTAAGGACTCCAGAATTTGATCCTGGATCTAAGATGACATGAATGAGCACAAGGTGCACCAGAAAAGTGCATTTTCTCAACTGTCTCATCTATGTTTTTAATAAGTGGCTGTTGTAAAGTGAACAAAAGCCTAGCAGTATGTCAGAGTTTTTTTTTCCCTCTGAGTTTCCCTCAGTCATATGGAAAGGAAGGCAGGGAAACCAAATACCATATAAAACCTCATCCCCGTAGTAACAAGGATTGAAAATTCTTTTTGCAGATAGAATCTAAAAGGTTAAAAATGCCATTGGAGCTGCCACTGTCACCCCTCAGCAGCCCCTCAAAACAGCTCGTTTTTTTCAACAAAGCTAATTATCTGAAAATGACAGGAAATGATTAGTCATGTTAATTAAAAATAATTTTCTTTCCCACTCCTAAAAGGTCAGATCGTCAGCTGTATGGAAAATTGAGCCTTCATGCACTTTCATATGATTTCCTATTGAAAGTCTAATTAGTAACAATTTGTTGTTAAAAGAGATTATTTTTTTTGATAAAGCCCTCATTTTTTGTATTCTCCGCAGCCATTACCGGGTTGATATTATTATTATTATTATTGTAATATAAATGTATACATTTTCATCATGCCCAGCATGAATAAATTTCACCTAACGGGGAGTGTTTTGAGGCCATCCGTGTGCCCGGAGCCTCCCTTGGTGGCAGAAGCCCTGGTCCGGGGCCAAGCGTGGCCGCTGCGCCCGGCTGGGACTGAGGCTCTGNAATTTCACCTAACGGGGAGTGTTTTGAGACCATCCATGTGCCCGGTGCCTCCCTGGTCCAGGGCCAAGCGCAGCCCCTGCGCCCGGCTGGGACCGATGCTCTAAGACCAGGGGAGGATGAACCACAGCTCAGGTCCAGCTCACACAGGCACCAAGGAAAAGGTGCAACCTTTGGGCAAACCTTCGGAGCTTGACCCAGCTATGAAGAAGCTGTCATTGGTCCAGCCCCTGGGAGGAATTGGGCCTTTTGGATGCAGGCCCCCTGTTATGAACTTATGGAGAAAGAAGAAAATGAAGATACGCTATGAAACACAGTCCATCCGCCAGAAAACTGACCAGGGAGGACAAGGAGAAAATACAGTTGCTGCTCTGGTGCTGCTCTGGTGTTTGCTGTGTGTCACCTTTGGCAAAGAACATCTCTGAGCAGTGCTGGGTAGAGCTCAGCCCGTTTTCTGAGGTCCCTGCCCAGCACCTGCCCGCTGCCCGGGCATGGCACCCCCAGCCCCTCGTGCTCTCTGTCAGTGCAGGAGCTCCGTGGCTCCAACAGGCTTCGCGTGCACATTTGCTCGGTCGGCAGGGGTCTAAATGCATCATCTGCAGGCAGCTTCCTGGCCATTAAATTTTCTTATTCCTCCAGCACTAGCAATCACACCAGCCAGCACCAGCACTGGCTATTTAATTTTAACTAGTGGTGCAGTGGGCTCAGCCTTCAGGCAAGGAGCTTTGGCAGTCCCATCCCAACTGGATGATTACACTAATGATGGTGATGCCTAAGGACACCAAGCTGGGACCGCCACTCCTCAGCAAGCTACAGCTGTGCAGTCATATAAAACCCAGCCTTATAGTGTGGGCATAGAGGGAAAACAAATCCAGAATGGATCTGGTGAACGAGTAGAGGAAGAAAGGGAAAGAGCGAAGAATCATAATCATTTCTAACCAACAAGAAGTTAAACTTACACAAGAACTTAAACACCCC
The DNA here is from genome assembly GCA_013389825.1 of Crypturellus undulatus. Taxonomy (NCBI): domain Eukaryota; kingdom Metazoa; phylum Chordata; class Aves; order Tinamiformes; family Tinamidae; genus Crypturellus; species Crypturellus undulatus. Next base: position 150,614 of record VWPW01003897.1, on the reverse strand, counting down.
ACAGCACATGGGCCGAAGCCTCAGGCAGAGGGCATCCTTAGGATTACTTCAGAAAAGGCTTGGAAATACCATTAGGGTCATCCCCACTGCTGTGTTTCAAAGCTCCTGAATCCAGATCCAAGGCAGAGATGAAGCAGCAGGTGAGAGCAGAGAAAGAAGACTTGTTTTGATTGCTCAGGTAGGCACCAGCAGACATCCTGGGCAGACCACACAGCTCTTCCATTCGCTCGTTCAGCCTGCAGGTTACTCACCCCGGGGCTGGGCCAGCTGCGTGACTGCTTTGCCTCCTCCTTCCAGAACACAGGATCTGGCCATCACTGTGATTTTTGTTACAAAGACAGGGAGTCAGTCCAGTGGAAAATGCACACTGCTCTTCCCTCTGTGGAGACTTTTATTGAGTTGCTTCCTGGTTTTCTTTTTTCTTTTTGTCAGCTTTTTCTTTCCCTTTCCTTTCAAGGGAAATGTCACAACAACTGACAATGCATACGTGGAAAATAACACTTGGAACGTGAACACTCCCAATTTGTATATATGCAAGATCTTCATGAGAGAAGCAGCTCTGATAGGAGTGAACAACTACAGTGTTTTGTGGTAAAACACAGAGATAGGCTGTGATAAATACCATGTTTCAGGAAACCCCAGAATACTGGAAGTGATTAATTTAAAGATTTCCAGTCTCAGCTTGGCTCATACTGGAACCAGTGCCCTGTCCCCTTCCAGTCACCGTTACACAGCTCACTACCAAAGGAAATTGCTTTTCCTTTTAATGAGAATTTGTTCTTCCACGTTTCCTCCCACCTCCTGTGGGTACGGTGAACCTGGGGAACAAATAGAAGTGTTATTACTGAAAATAACAGCTTGGAAGAGTTTCAGACTAACTCCCAGTGTCTTAATAGAGCCCGTCAACATGGAAAGACCATTGAGTAGTACCAGGCAAATGAGAAACCGCTTAGCAGCGCAGCAGCAAGGCAGATGAAAGTGCCTCTTGCAGAATGTAAAGGTCAGTGAGGCAGTAAACTCTTTAAAGGGGAAGACAATACATTTCACGCATGAAGGACGCGGCCTGGAAAGACGTGTCAGCCGTGTGAGTCCAAACACCTTCTAAAGGGAAGGTTTCTAGATGCCGTTTGGGGACGTAACAGCACGTGCAGGTAACGGCAGCCTCGTGGCCAGCGGCAGGCTCCCAGCTGGGACGGGGTTCCTCGGAGACAGAGTTATGGCCGTTTGTTGGTGCCCTGATGTAACACCTGCTGCCGAGGCCTGAAAAAGCAGCTCATGCCATGAAAGACCAACCAACCCTGCCCCGCTCTCATTTCCACTGCCATCTGCCATCTGGACGTAGCCACTTAATGGGATTGCTCATCAAACAGGCGCATAACCATGTCTTTGTGCTAGCATCCATCCTACGGACTTTGCAACTGCTCTTGTCAATCTGATATTTGGATGAATCTCTGCAACCAGCAAGTGACAACGGCCTCTTCACACTGTACAAGTCCTCTCTGCTGAGCTCGTTGGAGTGCGGTCGAGCTCATCTCAGCTCAAAGACCCCCTGCTCACAGAATCACAGAATGGCTGGGGTTGGAAGGGACCTCTAGGGATCATCTAGTCCAACCCCTGCTTAAGCAGGGACACCTGCACATTGGTGCTACCTTTCTGTTCTGTTCTATGCTGTTTGCCAGTAGGCAAAATATAATGGAAAAAAAAAAAAAAACAAAAAAAAACGCAACAGAAGCATTAAGGAGTTTTGATCCTGTGCCAGGCAGTGGTAGCACGTGGATGAGTCCACCAAAGAGCAGAGGAAGATACTGAGTGGATCCGACGTACTCCAAATAAAAACAGTGAGGCAAAGAAGGGTAGCTAGTATTTCACAGAGCTGAATTTTGCTGTTTTATGACCCAAGAATCCAGAGCAGTGTTACTAGGAAACAGAGCAAGTCAGAGCAGAATTTGGCCTCGTGCCTCTGTTTTCCAGTTCTGCTTCCCGTGCATATTATTGATGATAATAATAATAATAATACCCATCTCTTAAAGCTCTTTCAGATAAAGCTAATGTCTCTGAACCTGCTGCCAGCAGGAGATCTGGAACTGCTTGCTGTAAGAAAATGCTGATTCTGCAAATCTGAATGTTTCAGGGGACAGTATCAATTACATCTCACTATTTTATGTAGCATTCTGCTGGGGTAAGGCTGAAACACTTCATTTCTGCCTCATCTTGTTGACTTCCATATTAATTATATTACACACCAATAAATGTTGCAGTGAGGCAAACTGCAATAGGATTTGGGGAAAAAAGACTTTATTTCTTGAGAATTTCAAAATGTCATGGTCCTGCTTCAGCTTTTTCTGAAATTTCTTTGGAATGAAAATATTTAAAACAGTAAGATTCAGGGAGCTGTAGTTGGAAGCCATCACCTTAATGAAGATAGCGATGTTGATAATGAACTTGCCTGTTGAAGAGTACTGAGGGGAAAAAGAAAAAAAGACTAAAGCCTGTGTGGGCTACGAGGATTCCTGAGGACATCTGGGTTCATGTCTTTCACCAGCCTGGTTCAAGGTTTCTCAATAGCTTGGGCAGGACTGAGCATGGCCATTCCAGACACTCTTGGCTGTTCCTGCCTTAGGGAGCAGAGACGTGATAGTGTGACCAGGAGCAATGCCCAGAGCCCAGTGTCCGGATTTCCCCACCATGGGACACCAGTCCCATGAGCTTCCAGGAGCCCTGGTGAGATGCCAATAGGAATGAGCTACAGATAACAAACTTCAGAGTTGAGATGAGGAAAATAGCCAGGAGTCTCCATTCAGCACTGCGCTCAACATGAGCATATCTAAGATCAGACCTCACATTATCTCAATCTCTGCAGTGGCTTTTGTGACACTAAGAACTCAGTGAAAGCCATAAAACATAGACAGTGTTTCTGCCCGCCTTTATCACGTCTTTGATTTGGCTGCTAGACCACGTGGAGCCTGCAAGCTCATTGTAAATACATTAGGGAGACAAAACAAAAACATCTCAAGGAAACGGTACCTGGGCAAAAGGCTTCTGACATTTTTAATCACGCATGCTCTGTTTGAAGGGTTTGCTGAGGATCTTGTTTATAATCCTGCTGCAAATAAAGCACTCAGAAATAAAAGCTGTTTGGTCCTTTCAAGCTAACAGCCCTTTGTTCGTAGCACATTAATGGAACAATTTTTAAATAATGACTTAATTTTTTTTTGTCCTGAAAGATGATTTTTTTTGCAGTCAGAAGCTGGTTCTTTATTTTCCCAGTGTGCACTCTGATTCATTAATACTGGTTGCATCCAACTTGTAGAGGTTTATTTGTTCAGCTAGAAATGGGACATTAACATTTTAAGAGAATGATGCATAGCTTTTAGAGATAATATTCTCTTGCCCTATTCTGCTGATGCTCTCTTATAAGCTGCAGAATGCCACATTCTCTCCTTCCAAAACGATGAGTTTATTATAAACATTTTATCACTTGCGGCATGATTTTTTTTCCCTCTCTCTCTCTTTTAAGCTTTTTTTTTTTTTCTAATAAAAACACTTAAAATTTTGTGCATGCATTGAGCCTTTGAGGACTTGAGCCTTGTTCATCTCACCCCTGGAGCCTCGTCGGTGCCTTCTTGATTGCAGGTCAGGGTCTCTCTGCGGCTCCTGCCAATGTGCCTGGATCATGGCCAGGAGCAGTCACTGACGACCAGGGCTGGTTTCCCAGAGCCTGAGTGACAGCAGGAGTGACCAGTTGACTTATTCTCCAATTGACTTTCCAAGGACTTTCCAAGACACCTGAGTAGGAGTTAAGTAGCTAAATGACTCACAGATACTGTTCCATTGAAGGATGCATGAAGTCCTGCGTTTAATACTGCAGACAAAATCTTGCACCGCAAAGGTTTAAAGGCTGTGAAATCAAGTGCTTGCAAATTACACTCTGCAACAGTTAAAAGTTCCCATTCAGTCTGAATTTAGCCCTCTGGAAATACAAGCTCTGTGATACCACGTGCTTGCAAATGGTCTTCTCCAATGCTCCAACTTGGCTAAATATGAGTAGCTGAGATACAGGAAAAATCTTGTGTTTCTACTACAGGCTGTTCTTATCAGGTTATCACATCCCTGCTCCTGCTCCAAGGTATATGGATGGTAGATTTTTTCCATGAAATGATTTCTAGAATTTCTTAATGTCAATCAAACAAAGAATTTTTTGTCATACCAGATACTTGTAAATGACTGGATTATGAGGAAAATAATAGATAAAAAAAATCCAAATAGAAAAGTAAAACTCGCCTGGCAGGAGAACAAGTAACTAGATAGTTTGTTAAGCCATGCCATAAGCCAGTGCCATATGCAACTATTGCACTATCTAGCTGCGACATGAACTTGCACATCCACGAGCAATCCTACTTTTTTCTGTAGCCTACCCTATCTACCCACCTTTGTAATCCACAAAGAAGAAATGATGCTATATTTGCTAATGTAACAGCCACAGTCGCATTGACTCTCTTCCCTGGCCATACTCCTTGCCCAGAAGAAGTAAACTAAATTGAATACACCTAGCAACAGAGGGCTGTGGAAGGTACAGAGAGACCAGATTTATCAGACTGGACAGATCCAGGCAGATTAGGGAGAATAAAAATGAATTTTCTGTGAATTTCCTGGCTCTTATCAGCTTGTGTCATGCATAGTCCTAGTATTAAGTGAATCTACATTTGTATCTGTTATCATCTATTTGGATGACCGAGACTAGCAATTAATAATAATAGCAACAAGAAAAATGTTGCTTTCTGAGCTGAAAAATATCTGACACAGATTAAACAGCAAATCTAAATAATTGATATTAATTACATGAAGTTTTTAGCAATAATCTGCACAAAAGAACCCTGAAATTGGAGGATTAGGAACCGGAGATAATGTTCAGCAGCTGGTCCAAAGGCATTATGCAGATGCATAGGTGACGTGAACCCAAAGACTGTGATTCATAGAGCTCTTCATCTGTCTTAACCCATGTTAAACTTGCATTTGCTGAAGTAAGATGTCCTGCTTGGCAAAAAAAAAAGGATTACTTGTTCCCTGGCATGTTGAAAATAAAACCCTCTGAACTCCGTGTCTTTGATCGGTGAAGTGTTCCTGGAAGCTACGCAGTAATGAAGTTTCATTTTATGACTCTGGACTCTCCATCCCCAGTTTGTAATCTCAGGGAAATGTATGTGGGAACAAACGCTGCCCTAAAGAGATGTGACGCAGTGGTGAATCCAGAAGCCACTGACACTGCTCGGATCTCAACACCAGCTACGGCAAAGAATTAATATTTATCTTCCTTGGAAAGACAGTGACTTATGTTAAATCTGCAGCGGTGGCAACCTGGTGGAGAGATGTCAGACAGCAGCTGAGCATCTGGCCTCTTATTGTATTTTAAATGATACACATTTATAACTGTAAAGCAGACCGACAGGCGATACTGTCTAACATCACCATCACTAATAGCTCTAATACCTCATGTATCTCCAGGCTGCTCCATCCTGTCCTGCCTCACAGCAATTTCAGGACAATGGGCCCAGCTCTGCTTAGATAGATATAAATGAAATGTATAGAAATGGGACATTTCTCCAACACAGTGAAATGACACTGTCTCCCTTTCCAATCTGAGCCAACAGAGACAACAGCCACCAACAGCCCTAGAGAGAAAAATGCCATTGTAGAAATCTGCTTGCTTTCTTTACAGTTTAATTTTTAGTCATTACTCTTCCTTCCTTACCAGGAAGGAAGGAAGGAGAAAAAGGAGAGGGAGGGAGGAAAGGAAGAAGGGAAGGAGGGAGAGAGGGAAGGAAGGAAGGAAGGAAAGAAGGAAGGAAGGAAGGAAGGAAAGAAGGAAGAAAGGAAGGAGGAAAGGAAGAAAGGAGGAAGGAAGGAAGGAAAGAAGGAAGAAAGGAAGGAGGAAAGGAAGAAAGGAGGAAGGAAGGAAGGAAAGAAGGAAGAAAGGAAGGAGGAAAGGAAGAAAGGAGGAAGGAAGGAAGGAAAGAAGGAAGAAAGGAAGGAGGAAAGGAAGAAAGGAGGAAGGAAGGAAGGAAAGAAGGAAGGAAGGAAGGAAGGAAAAACTTGAGAAGTTGAGTGTTTCTTTTTATTGGTAGGGTCTTTTTAAGGAAAAAAATGCTGAAATATGCAAATGTACAAGTACAGGTTCATGCAAATGCATCATCTGCAAAGCCTTCACGGTGAGGGTGCAATTCCCCTGAGGCTGACATCAACAACTCCCCTTGTGTTGGGCAGGTCACTGGATTTGGGTGACATTGGCACCTCTCTGCCGAACTCCCTGTTAGGGCTGCGTTAGCACTCCCACTTTGAAAATCCCCCTGGAGCTAATAGAGATGTGCAGACTTCGGGCTTTCTGCTGCCAGGCATCTACCAGCATCCATCGCTCTCTACCAGGGCTCCACAAGGTGATAAATCAGTGCGTCCAACTGCTCTTTTTCTCCTTGAGCCGTGAGTGGTGGGACCATGGAATTGGTCTCCTGGTAGTGCAAACACCTAGAAATGCTCTGTAAGCAGGAGGAGGGAGAGAGTGGGGCTGAAGTAATAAGCTCTGGGAACCCATGAGGTGACATGTTTTGGCTCTTTCCAAACTTAATGCAGTTTTTATATAAAGATATAAAAGAGCACATTTTCTGAGTTCCCCTCAAATAATTACCCAACAAACCCCTACTTTTGGAGTTGGTCCGAGCCATCCATTATATTGCTGCCATGAACTTTATTTCATACCACACCAGGGAGGAGAGAGAGCAGTTGGAGTGCTAAGACATTACATGTAATAACTGGTCATAAAAATCAATGTAAAGTTTAATGCAAAAGGTCTGTGGGCACCCAACCATTGGAATCCACTGATTCCAATCACTGAAGGCAGATGGAGAGCAGCACTAGACTTTCCTGCAAGTAGTATATTTTCTTTAATGTTCCTTGAAATATATGTAATACCGTTGCTGTTTTGTCCATCTACATGCTATTTAAATATGCAGCATGATATTTATATCTCCAGGTAGTTTTTGGTTGCAGTTTCTTCCTGGACACAGGGAGCATTATATATTCTTGATAGATCACATCACAGGACCTGGGAGAGAAGAAACTCCTTTCCTTTGTTGTCTCTGGTGTCCCCTGATTGATATGCAGCTAGTAGACCTGCTGTGCCCTATTCTTCATAGAGGGACTAGGAACGAAGTCGTTGGGAACCAAATGTGCTTGACCTAGACAGTCCTGAAGAGCAGAGGTTGCAGTTACACGCGGTTTCGGTGTCGTGGGTATCACTCAGATGGTCCCCAGTGGAGGTTTGATGCTCACGAATAATTTCATTTTAAATAACAGTTCTTGTCAGCCTGAAGACCCTTCCCAACTCACTGGCTGCTTCACAAGACGCAGGGGAGAAGGGAGGGAAATGGAGCCTTAGGCCCACCTGAAATATGTAAATAAATTAGAAAAGACTAGAGGGTCACTGACCTTTGCTTTCAGCTTTACATGAATGGGCAATGGGATGTAGAAGTCCCCGCAGAGGGAAATGTTTCTTCAGTATCTAATATTTGAGTGAAAGGCATCAGAAGAAATTTAAATAGAAATAAATAGTAGGATTGCTGTAAGAAGAATGTTAATGTGCAAAGTAAAAAAAAAAAAGGAAGCTAAAAGAAGAGTTTAAGTTACATTTGCTTCTGAATTCTGACTCCATCGGAGAACATGCACATACATTTGTTCTTCACAAAACCTCAGTGTCGGCTTTTTGCGGGACCCCCTTCCTGGCGAGGGATAAGGCCTACTGAATTCAGAATTTCTTTTCCTTCCTTGTAACTCAGTGTTCAGCAATTAGTTACCTTCACTGCAGGGTTCAGGCATTCACTGGCATCATCTGCTCCCAGATAACTCCTTATTTTGTCTTGGGAGCTTTTCCATAGTGCTGTCATTGGCCTGCTTCATCATGAGAGGGTTATAAACATTTGAATGGAAAGATTCATAGGAAGATTGTTTTGTTTTCTTACTCTCTTTTTTTCAATATGAGTAGCGCAGGTTGCTCGTAGAAATGCAGCTTCCGGGTACCCCTCACACGCACTCCAGAAATTCAGCCCTAAGCAGACACCTGGCATGGAAAGTATCAGCTCAAGCTGTCAGCACAGAGCAAAGGTAGAGGCAGCTGCAGCATGAACTCCATAAGAGAGAGCGTCAGGCAACCCTAATTATAGGTCCATTTGTCCAAAATGATTTTGATGTTAAATATGTCATGTCTGCCTCCCTGTCTGTACTATTTCCAAGAAACTCCTGAGATCTCTAAGGGCATGCCTCTGCCAAGCAGAGCTACCGCTGGGGGCTCACACTCTGTGCATCTGTCACGTAGCTGTGACTTGGGTCAGGGGACAAGGACCATGCACAGGGACCAGGGGGACTCCACACTGGCATGGGTTCAGGTTGCAGGTCTGCACCAAACCCTGCGCTGCCCTGTCTTCCTTCCTTGTGTTTCAAAGCCGTACTGTCCTGATGAGGAACAAGGCGAAGGATAGTGTCCCTTCCTCTTTTCCCAGCACAAGGGATAGCTTCACTGCTCCAAGCTGGTGCCTCTCCTTATCTCCCATCCTAGCGGTGTGGTTTGTCACTGGGTCTGGCTACAGTAATGGGCAGGCAGAGGTTGCCTTTGCTTTGCAGGGTACACTGGATGCCAGAGGTGAGTGAGGGTTGTTGCTGTGAGCCATAGGATCGGCAGCTTTGCCCTGCGTGCCCCTGTGCAAAAGCCATTTCACAGTCCAGCAGATGCAGCCAGGGCTTGTGCTCTTTCTGATCGCCAACAAATTGCTGCAAAGTGCCCTTGCTGCAAACACGACTGAGCACCTTCCCCAGCCCCAGCCCTCTGCAAAGTGACAGTGATTCTGGACCATTAAAAGTGCTGCTGCTGGGCACACTGAAGGCACTGCAGCCGGCGCCTGGGGACGGTTCATCTCCCGTGGGTACAACACACAGTGAAAGACCACAGACCAGAGAAGCTTGTGGAATGAAATTCATACCTCAGCATTTGCTTCTGATAGTCTGCCCTGCTGTTAGGGTGGTCCCAGCTGGACATGGATGGAAAGAGGCTAATGAGCAGCCTGCCTTTTCCTGCTGGGAAAAGGGGGCTCCTTCGGGGCAGCAGAGAGCCCAAGAGCTGTGAGAGGGCCGAGGTCCAAGATCCTATCGGGAGAGTTGTCTGCCTCGTCCTCAGCAGCAGGGCTGCCTGCACACGAAGGCCAGGAGCCCCCGGCAAGGTGTCCTGCCAGGAGGCACGAAGCAGCGCTGCGAAGACGTGCAGGCCCTTCTGCACAACACACAGAATTTGTCTTTCTGACTTAACTTCTGCCCAGCACACATGTACGAGCACTTTTCACATTCATTCCCACAGGAATGAAGAAAGGAAGAAGGAGATTGCTTGATTATATCTATTTTAGCACTCACAGGTGTTCAAATATTAAGTAAGACTGGAGAGAGAGCTGGTGCTCTGTTACATCTATAAAGCCAAAGAAGCAGGAGTCCTGCTTTGACAGTAATGCTAAGAATTACATTGTTCCTAACCAGTTTAGCAATGGGTTTATTTCAAATATCGGTAACTTATGGAATGAGTCACTCTATTAGCTTCCTTTTAGATATACAACTGCAGTTGCTGTGCATGAAGTGTATTAAGTCTGGGGCATTTTTTCGTAGTTCTGGGAGCTGCTATTGATTTTACCCTGATAGATACTTGGCTTCAGCACATGATGAAAAATCACTTAGAAAGAAAGAAAAAAGAATACTTAATTCCTCACATCTCTGATTCAAAGCATCCCCGTTTGGATGTCACAGCAAAATTTCAAGAAAAAAAGTTGGCCAGAAGTGGGGGTCATTGCAAAGAGACTTCAAAATGTAGATGCTGAAACAGGGTTTTGTGGAGCCATTTTATAGTAGAGCTGAAGTACTCCGGATTATTTATTAAAGCAAACAATTATGCCATTCTCTACTGTTTAAGGTTATTATAGAACTTGTATTAGAAGAGTAATTGCCTCTGGATGAGCATATGGCTTCGCCTGCTGCTAAAAAAGAGAATATTTCCATAGCCTAATGACTTCTGTATAAGGACTGGGCTGCAGTGATGGAGAGAATGCAATAGCTGAATTTTCAGAAATAGTCGGAAAGTGACTCAAAGTGTGTGTAAAAGTGTGCCTCATATGGACATGTGAGATGAACAGCAGTGTTGCTCTAGGATGCAATATGTGAGGGAGCATCGCATGGATGGAGTGGGAGATCAGTGTGTGTCAACAGCGTACACCTGAATTACTGGAAAGCACCTTTCCTCTAAGTGCAAATGACTACCAGNTACTGCTAAAAAAGAGAATATTTCCATAGCCTAATGACTTCTGTATAAGGACTGGGCTGCAGTGATGGAGAGAATGCAATAGCTGAATTTTCAGAAATAGTCGGAAAGTGACTCAAAGTGTGTGTAAAAGTGTGCCTCATATGGACATGTGAGATGAACAGCAGTGTTGCTCTAGGATGCAATATGTGAGGGAGCATCGCATGAATGGAGTGGGAAATCAGTGTGTGTCAACACATGTAGGTCACAGCGTACACCTGAATTACGGGAAAGCACCTTTCCTCTATGTGCAAACGACTACCAGGCTTTACCCACAACATCTAAGCAAAATATTAAGTCCTGCATGTTGGCAAATGTAGGCATCTGTCCTCCGCAGGATGTCCTCCTGCTGCTGTTCCTTTCAAGAGAAACAATTTCTGCCCTGCTCTAATAGTGTTGTGCATTCTGTGATGGGTTAAGGCATCTTTGTAGATCCTGGATGGAGCAGTAGAGGAAGTGAGAGAGCAGGATGGAGAAGGAACAGAGGGGTGGTAAAGAAAGCCAGGCTGGTGCTTGGCACTTGAGTGTGTTGCTGAGGGTCAGGGCTATCTTGAGAACATCTCACGACAAGTACATTGGGGTCACTGCCTCGGAAGAGGCTGAAGTGATGAAAACTCGCTGGAGGGCTGCAGATATAGGGAAGTGCTGGGAAGGAAGCCAGCACCTCTGGCACTGGGAAGCTGGAAGCTTTCCAAGTGATGTGCATGGTGACAGCCAGCGGGTCTCCTATTCATGGGGCTATTTGTCACACTAAAATAGATTATCAGAAAATAGAAGTCCAGCCTATATATTTATAAATCCTCTTACATCCCAGGGCTCTGGACATGAAGTACAGGTAGATGGCAATGACATTCCTGATTCATGAAGAACAAGGTTCCTGTCATTCCCATCCAGAGGAGGGTGGATACACTGGGGCTGAGCACAGCCTGGGGAGAAGCTCTCCCCTAAGCATCCTTTCCCCGCTGCTGTCCTCGGCAGTCGGCTGTAGTGTTTGTTTCACCTACGTGAACTGCAAAGCTACAGGAATCAGGATCATTTATCTCTGCTACTGAGCCTTCCTCCCACTGCAGGCACTGCCACCAACACAGGCAAATTGTTGTTGTTATTATCAGTTATTGTTGTCAGCATTAAGATTAGCTAAACAGACTTCACAGAATATAATCATCTCAATTGATGCTGAATTTGAGGTTCCCAGTGCTAAAATCAGCATAGAAACATGCAGTTCAAATTTAGATGATGCTTTTATTTGCAGAGTGAAAACCTAGAATTGGGGTAGAAAGAGCCTAGTAATTGCGGCAGTCTCGTGCTCGGGAGCCACTTCTCTGAGCCAGGGACCCTCAGCTGAAGGTTTGCTCTGCCAGGCAGCACTGGGGAGCTCTCTAAGAGCGCAGGCCAGAGACAACCCAGCAAGGCCAAGCCACCATCCTGGCTATAGCTTTGCTGTCCGATTAAAGTAGGACTCCAGGGCAGGAACTATTGGGAGAAAAATACAGGCATGACTAGGAAACAGCACAAATATTGGCATGCATCAATTCAAAACACAGGTTGCCGCTGGGCTCTGGCTCGGCTCTTGCTCCCGTGTCTCACCAATTGCCTTTTGCACCTGCTGAAAACTAACTAAAACTGTTAAATTTTGCGTGACATCCAACTTAGTTCTGCCAGACCTCTGCAAACAGGAAGTGACAGGCTGAGTGTGAGCACAGGGACGTCGCATCCTGAGTAATGAACTCAATTCATTACCCTGCATTACAGCCCCCGGAGTCACATGGGGATAGAAAGCAGAGCCATGAATCAGGACCCACATGCCGCGTATCTAGACTGCTGTCTGGTGGGCAGATAGCTCTGCATCCAGTCCCGGTGCTGTGGAAGTAGCTTCGTTACTCTTTAAGTACTATATTTACTGAATAATTTGGACCCATCATTTTCAGGTTCGTTAGTCCCAATTGTTCACTTTATATGGGGTTTGATTGGTTTCTCAAAGCACGTGGTTTTAGCTCTTCTCCAAAACTGAGAGTAATGGATAGAAAAGTGCTAATAACAAACAACGCACCTTCTGGAAAGTTGGTTTGTTTGCTTGTTTTAATGGAATAATAACCCAAACAAAGGCTCATTAAGCTCCAGGGAGTTGGGAACATTATTTGGATGTCCTGGAGCTCTCTAAGTATTTGGGAAAGGCAAGCTGGAAACCAGAGTTAAATTGAAGAAAAATCATTCTCTTGGGATGACTTTAAATTCTGTTTAGCAATCCTGAGCCTTGTCCCTGCACAAATGGCACCCAAGGCTGTGCCCTGGCCGCCTAGGCTGGGTGCTCTCCTTCTTGGGTGGCCTTGGGTGGGTGCCAGAGAGCTGCAATTTGCAGCTCATATCTGTACGTGGGGCCATGGCTGGCAGAACCAGGGGAATGGCTGGGGCCCCCCGAGCCCATGCCACCCACCCTCCAGAAGCAGTCACTAGTGTCCCTGTTGCACCAACCTGCATTTCGAAACTAGCCAAGAATATAACCTTGTCATGCCTGGCAATTTTTTGAGTTTTTTTGAAGCCCATGTTCTCTCAAATTACCCAGCTAGCTCCATAGAGGATCAGCCAGCCAGCCTGGTTCTTCGTTTACTCCTTTCTCCTCCTCACCTCTTTGCCTCGCTCATTTGCCTCTCTCCGCTGGGACTGTTCCTCCATTCTATTTTTGCATTAGGTCCAGCACCTAGATGATAAAAAATGGCACGCAGCAAATAAGTGCTTTACCCAGCGGCTAGAGGATGGTTAAAGTCTAAATGAAAACAATTTATAATAAAAAGCTCCAAATATACTGCCATTTAGCAAAACGTTGAAATAAATGATCCCCATAAATCATGCTAAGATTTATTAAGGATTTGCAAGCCAAATGTATTGCTTAATTGAAGAACAATAATACCCAAGTAAAATGCTGATGATAATTTTTCAACAAATATTCTTGAATATAATACTAGGCTTCCTGGGGCAGTTTCCATTGCCTGTGTTGTACTGGAGAAGGAGATACAATACAGAAGTAGATAAAAAACCATAAAAATCTCCCACGTTGTTAAGGGAAATAATTCTCAGCACAAACTGCCAGTTATAGTAATGTATTGAACTAATAACCCAGCATCATGGGCATACCAGTATTACAAGCACTGGATGCTCACACCTTCGTGTTCAAGTCAGAGGTTTTTAAGTCAACGAAGGGGCTTCTGGTCTGATGGTCTGTATAAGCCTGGCCAGAGAAATTCCCTGGACAGCTGGGTATGACGCTCATCTTATTCAGGATGAGTAGTTCAGAGTAGGAGAAGCAGTGGCAGGATGCAAGATCCTGATGCAGGTAGCAAGTGCTCAGGGTCTTCTGCTTCAAAAGCCAGACACTAATGAGGAAGGGAAAGCAAAGACAAAGTCCTAATATCCCTCCCATGAGCAGAGGTGGTTGGGGACACTGTGGCAGCTCGTGTGATTTTATCCAGAAGAGAAACACATATTCGTACAGAGGTGGCTCAAGCAGGCTCTCCTCTCGAGCACTGCTACACGTTTGTTCTCCCTGCAAATGGAGCTGACTGAGAAATGGCACTGCTGTGACCGCAGAGCTCTCTTGCTTGATTTAGGTTGCTTTTAGGGTTTTTTTTTTTTTCTTTTTTTCCTTAAGTTACTTTTCTACTTGCCAGATGTGTTATTGGAGCTTGGGAAATGCTCACAGTAAAAACAGGTTTATGTTTTCTTATGGCATCACCGTAAGATTTTATCCTGTGTTAGGGTGGGGGATATTGTTAATGTTGAGCACTTTTTAAAGTTTGTATTGCAAAGGTCTGTGTTCTGCCTTAGCTGGCAAGAGAACTTCTGTTTCTAGGACAGCTAGAATAAATTGAACTTCTCCCAACCTCTAGTCTTTCTGAAACGAGCAAAAAAACAAACAAATTAGCTAATGCAGCTGATTTATCTTGTAGCATTTGGAATTTGCCCCCTCAAGCAAGGAAATTCATCAGCCAAACCTCACTGGTGAATATTAAGGCTCAAGGGTTGCTACAGATCCTGTGCACACCAAGAATGAACCTTCAGGCTTCCCACCCACTACAAAATAATCTCATAAGAGGCAGCTGACCTGTCATAGGCTGTACAGATAACACTGAATTACATGATACTTAATGAAATAGCAGTTCTGTCACAAATAGTAGATTGCTGTAAAAATAAGCAGAGAGAGACTGATCCACTGCATTACAGCTGTTATGAAAAGAGATGGATTTTTCCTTTCTAAAAGAAAAATCCTTTCCTTAAAGATTAAAAAAATCTTTAATTTCTTTATTTTGATTAGAGTCTGTCAATATTTCCATCCCAGATGCTACACAGAAGACACCTCCACTGCCTGGCCTGGCAGCGAAACACAGCCCTGAAGTGGCAGCGGTGAAAACCAGAACTGTTTGTGCAGCCTGCAGTGTCTGGAGGAATCAGCTCAGGATACCAGACAAGGAGGCAGAACAGTGAAGTTTTAGGTTTCCCTTTGACTTGCAATGCTGCAAAACAAACTCTCCTCAAGCCCTCTGGGAAGAATTTCTGTGCTACAGTTTCCCAGCTCTTCATGTCAGAAACAAGATTACTGCACTCACCTTGCAAGGTTGAGAGCAGCATTCAAAGGTTCTTTCATTTGAGACTTCAGCGTACGGTTCCGAGGTTGTCAGAGGCTCCTGCCTTCTAGAAACAGGGCTACTCCCCCCCCATCTTGTTTAACTTCCACATTGGGTAAACTTGTCCTCTCCACTCTCTTTCCAACAGCAGAAAATATGATCTCCACACCAATCCGAGGGACCTCAAATTGCCTTGAACTGGGTTTCATCTCCAAAGCTGGCTTAATTCAGGTTTATTTTGCTGTCACAGAGACACGCCAAGGCACTTAGTCTCACTTTGTCCTTAGCACAAACAAGTTTTCAGAGAAAATGTTGGCTAGTGGCGCCCACTCTGTGCACGGCTGCTGCCCCAAAGGTGACCTCTCTCTCATATGCCCCTCTTATTTTAAAATAGAAACTAGCTAATAGAAAAACACAGTTCTCCCTGTATTCCCTGAATACCATGAGCCCCTGAGGCACTGCTCAAGTGTCCAGACATCCTGGACAAGCCAAGCAGAAGACCTCAAGGTGTGGGAATGGGTGGGTCTTTGCATGTGGGCTATGATGAAGCCTGGGAGATGAGAGCCAGGATCCTGGACAAGGATGTCTGGAAGCCAAAGGGCTCTAATCTCCCAGGCTTCGTCATAGCCCGCATGCAAAGATCCACCCGTTCCCACACCTTGAGGTCTTCTGCTTGGCTTTGGAGCCAAAAATGAAGTCAGTTCCTCTGCTAACCTCCACAGAACTGCCTCACAGTGCAGTCCTTTTGCCATCTCTAGTATCATTTCACTAGGTTTGCTTCCAATTCTTTATTCCCAACATATGGCAACACTGAAAGTTTGGTGAGGGCAAGAGAAGACAGTGATTGAATGGTATCAGTCCAAAGTGGGAAAATGTGGAGGAAATTATCAGAGAAAAAAGAAAAGATTGAAATGAAGCTTCCAGTGATGCAGTTTCTATGGCAACAACCCTTCCACCTACAGTTTTTATCCACTTTTCAGGCAGCCATTCCAGGAAGTGCAGGGAACCACACAACAGCTGCACATATCCTATTTCTAACACATCTCCTGATTAATTATTCCATATATAGAGATCACTCTGAATGACAGTGCCTGAAAGTTTTGGATAGCCTGGCAGATGTGTTTTATATCACAGTGCTAAATGCTTCCTGGAATAATCCACATCCATATGTGGATGAAAATCCTAACGCTCAGCGGAGGTGGAGTGAGAGAAGCACATCCCAAAGCTATTGTAATTCACGTGCCAATATGTCCTGTGTCTCTGCCACAGATGAAACTAGAGCTGGTCCTCTCTGTGTAATAGCTTTCAAGCTGCAGCTTGCTGAGACCCTCTTTTATCTGAAACGACAGAGCAGCAGGTTTAGAGCCAGAGCACAAGACTCACTGTCACATCTCACCTTCAACCCTCCCAGAGAGCCGGTACAGCCCCAAATTCACAGATGTGTTCAAATATTCAGATTATTGTTGCAGGAGTACTATCTGGTGAAATATCTTGAATTTTCTTTCTTTAATCCTGAGGGGACCACATGATGGTTGCAACATGATGATGTCGCGAATTGAAATCAGAAGACAAGGAACCACCTTTTGCAGTCCTGAGGGTGTTTTTTACATCTGCCTTCATTGTTGTTGTTGTTACTACTGTTATTTCTGTTTTAGTTTCTAAAGGCACCTGCAAGAAATGGTGTACCCTTCTGCTAAATAACATGACAGGAAGAGACAGTGACTATCCCTACGAGCTTGTAACCTACACCGACATGATAGAAAAACATGAGTGGAAGAAAAGTCAAATGCTCGACAAGTAGGGGACTACGGCATGGGAGTTGAAATGGTTTCCTTAAGGTCATATACCAAGTTTGTGGCCAGAGCTGAGTGCAGATCCCCTGAGTCTCACTCCTGTCTTTTATCACTGGGATTGCTCTTCCTTTTCTGCTCTCCCAGGCTGTCAGTCTCATTTGTCCTATAGAAATATTGAGATAGCTCTGGCAGATGCATTACCTAAAGAGGAAAATGTCTGAAATTATCCTTTCTTCACTCCAAGGAGTACCAGGGGAAATCTACATTTCTACACAGTAACTACGTTAACCACTTAATTCCAGAGGAAGCAGATAGTAGGAAGATATTAGTGTGGGAATGAGCAAGTAAATAGAAGATTATTTCTGCCCAATAAACCTCTATTCTCTGGGAATTATTTTTAAAGTCTACAAAGTTAAATTACAAAGAAGTCTGCCTGAATAGGTAATGACTACTCTTAAGGGATAGGTAATTGTCCTAGAAAACTTTATGTACTATGGTTACAGTGCAGGAAACAAGAATATAGCCAGTGAATGGGATCTCTGAGTAAGAGCATCCCTACCAAGGACTTCAGGAAGAAGTAGTACTTCTCAGCACTTAACATCAAAATAATAAAGGGTGCATTATGAACTCCTGACTTTTTTCCTCGGCACTTACTCATACAAGCAATTCTATTGTCTTCAAGAGGAACCGAGTGACCACTGACAAGGAAGGGCTGAAAAATGTGACTCTAAAACCCAGTGGGATGATATTGAAATTTGATGCTAACAGAGATTAAATATCCCCCTCCCTTTCTCCAAGGTCATTCAGACTAATTCCTGTGTTTAGCTACAGTGGTGATCAGAGCAACGTGGTACTTTCAGCAGCGTCGGTCCATGCTCGTGAGACATCCTGGCTTCGTGAGGACGGGCAAGGGTACATGAGGAGTGTGTCGTGCTGCTGTATGGTGAACAGCAAGGAGAGCTGTGTGGGCAGAGGATGCTCTAGATGAGACAGTGCTGGAGTGGAGCACAGATATGTGAATCTGTGGTGTGTTTTTGTTCAGCAGTGGCTGCACTATGTGCATGAGGCAGATGTGTGCAGGGCAACTCTGCCTGGCGACTCTGAGTCCATGGAGTGCTATTTGCCAAGTACAATGTGCAGAGCAGGAAATCTTATCTTGCACTTTCCAGTGTCCCCATTTCATAAATATGGTACATTAATATTCATTATGCCATACGCATTATCATTTTGGAAGGAGATTACTGGGATTCACTATATTTTCTCCATCATATTTTCCAATTAGGATCCCCTCTTTTGCAAATAATAAGCTTTTTGTTGCCAGAGGCTTTGCAGCAAAGTTCCAGTCAGGGCTTTGGAGCTCTGCTCACTCTCTGTTTAAAGAAGTGAAAATTGAAGAACAATTATATTTTTAATGACAGGTTAATCGTGCAGCACTAAATATGATTAGAGAATAGCATGGCTAGTGTGGAAGAATATCAAAATCTTAGGGGCTGTTCCCAAAAAGCTCTTGGGGGATGGGAAAGGCTGAATCTGAACTAATGCACCACTGGATTCACAGGGACTGCTGGAACACATTGCTGAGGACATTAGAGTTGTTGGGGGACAGACAAGGGGATAAGGCAAAATCTTGCATTTCCCTGCAAGATATTTTGCCCTATTCACTTGTAGTAGAAAGAGGTGCCTCCAGAAAACCAACCTTATAACTCTGGGGGCAAGTTAAACTAGAGCAAGGTTAGCAAAGAAAAGAGAGATGCCCAGGACAAGGGAAAAAGACCCCTCTGCAGTGTCCCTCACCTCCCCATGGTGCCTGCAGTCCCTCCTGCCCACACAGAGCGGATGCAAAGTGCTCCAGCTACATTGACTCCAATTAACTGGGCTCTAGATTTCTCCTTCAATCACTACCAAGCTGTAAAGGAAAAAAAAAAAAAAAAAGAAACACCACCAACAAAAAACACAAAATGAAATATAAATTTATAGTCATCCCTTTGAGAGGCTAACAATTCCCCACACACACATCCGTGTGCCAGTAAAACAGCCCTTTAAAGTTGTTGGTGTTGTCAGTTACAAGAGCAGCATTTAACATTTAATGGTTGTTTTTGGTCAGAGCTGTTACTTTTCATTGTTTGCTAGATTTGTTCCTTAAATTTGCTTGGCTCCATGCCATACACTTCCTGTAGTTTTGCTTTAGATTGTGGTTGGGGTTGAAGGGTTGGTTTTATTTTCCCCTTTGAAGGCATTTTATTAAATGATTTTCATTTTTCTTGCCCAGTCCATTGTCTTGTCGTGTCCGATATTTATCTTGAGGGCATGGTGTCCCCTCGCATGTCCTCTAAAAGTGCCGTTTGGTCTTATTCCAGTGTAAAGTCACCAATTGTCACAGTCTCAATGATGTCCAGGAACACTGCTGGGCTAATGAGCCTGGGCAGGAGACTTCAGAGAAGACGGTGGCCTGTCTGACGAGGCTGCCCTGAAGTTTTTCCAGAGATCTGTGGGAAAGGCAGCATAAAGACATATAATTGAAACAAAATTTCATGCAGCAAAAGGTTTTTGCAAACATTTTGTGTGGACCCGCTGCAATTTGGAAGCTGCGACAAGTCATTGAAGCCACATGGTCCTGTTGTCCCCCAAGGTCCCTTTTCCTGGTGTGGGTAATTGAAATTCTTAGTGCAAGATTTTAAAGTCAGAGGAAAACGATGTCCCACTGTTGTTAGGGTTCATTTTTGGCAGTGTACGCCCCAAAAAACCAATACTACAACAATGAAGTAGCAGTATCCTCCCCATATATTGAGTACTTTTGCCTTACTACTTTGCCAGATCTTTCCTCAACTAAACAGTATTGACCTGTAGGTTTTTAAGTTCAATTTCTGCTCCTACTACATGTTTCCTGGCATGTTCGTAGTGCTTCTAATTAATTATTTGTAATTGCTTGTGTTTTTCCCCACATTTCTGTGCCTTTGTTTCGTATTCCTCTCCCGGCCTCGGTAACAAGATGTTGCGTCTCTTGAGGCGACCGTGGTAAAAGCCTATTAATAAATAATTAAGTTCTGAGGCTCCGCCGGTGTCGAGTCACGTCTTGCCGTCACATGGCTGTGGTCTCCATGGCGACTCACCGGTGCGAAGGGAAACGCTCTTTTTGGGAGGGGAATAAGGGAGGTTTTACAGGGCGAAAGTGCGCCAAGTTAAATGTGATTCTAAAAAAAACTTAAAGAAGCCATTATGCTTGATAGTCCCTCAAATAATCTAGAAAGACAGAAACGTCCTACTAGCCTGCTTGCATCAGTGGTCCCCACTTCTGAGAGCTACTGCCCTGTGTTTTCAGTCTGCTCTGGAGCCTCCTGCATTGAGGCTTTTCCATCATGTAGATGCTCCTCTTGGCCAGGTAGCAATTCCCTTGTGCTCAGGGCATCTCCAACCTCCTTGATCTGCAGCCATCCGAACCGCGTAGCCATGGACTCATTGATGTGAGCAACTGATCTCCGAATCAGCAAGCACCAAGGAGTTTGTCATGTGCTGCCAAATTAAATCTTCAGGCTTGGGATGCAGAGGTTCCCGCTGCGCTGCAGCTCCGCACTCTCATTTCCTACTCCATTAATATGTCACCTTCTCCCTGGAGTCGCCCTGCAACCTACGCCCGCACAGAATTCACACCTGCTCCTCATTAGAGTTGGATTTTGTGGAGCTGTGCTGCGCATTTCCCCCTTCCCAGCAATACTCAGAGGCAGCTTCGTGCGCTGGCACACGAAGTAGCCCTTCTATTTTTCCCGTCACATAATCCACTTCTAAGTATAGCGAAGACATTTCTTGCCCATTCAAAACAGTAGTTTTCAAGTGAAAAGCAGTTAGCTCAGCAATTCCAGCATCTGTAAAAGTAGGTCCTTGTGCGGCAGTGCGATCCGAAACCCCTTAGCCTGTTATCAGCTTTCCATCTGCGTTAGCAGTGATGTTGTTCACAATCATCCTGATTGATGTATTTCAGCTGGTATAATTTTTCCAAGCCCCCACTTCTCCAATAACATTTCATGGGAACACGAGAAATTTTAAGCTCCTTGTAATGCCAGGGAAGTAAATCACACTAATTGTCTCCCAGATTTCAGAAACATCCTGGGCTTTCATTTCCTCTGCAAACTTCTGGAGCTCTTACATTAACTTTTGGCAGGTATATGGTAGGGGGCCCAAATCATCCGTCATGTAAAAGTGCATTGAAAACACATCAAGCTAAGAAGCTTGACAGGTAGATTGGTCTGTGCTCTAAGGGAATGAAGGTTTTGATATCACAGACACCTTCTCTCCTCTGCTCAGGGAAGGGCAGGATGTGCAGCCCAGTAATCACCTTCTTTTCACCCATTGCCAGGGACCATTCAGTTTGCCCATATGGAAGCAAGGAAGACTCTCGGTTTCATTTTACCAAGTTTCCCTGTAAGCTTTTAGGATCAAATCAGGATAAAGAAGTGCTTGAGTATTTGTGATTCTGGCCTTGTGCAGTTCAAATCTGCTGCAAATTAGATCTTCAGAGAACATGGCCCCAGGAAGTTCAGCCTGGGAACAGGTCGGGTCCATTTTGCTGACACAAAATTTCTGGCAATGGATGTGAAACAGAAAAAGAATCTACCTCCTCCTTCTTGTTGGCCATCTTCCTCCCTTCCATTTTGTAGCAGAATCTAATGAGAAGGTGAAAGCAAGTTTGAGATCCAACCATAATGATTCAATGAGTGAGGATCTCATAAGGATAAAATAGAACTTCAAGGAGGTTCAAACCTGTTTCTATGCAGTTCTCTTGTAGCCATTGAGCGGGATTTCAGAAATTGTTTCCCTACGCTTTGCACCTGCACACTCTTCTCCTTCCAACAGACTACAGGCAGAGAAAAGTAGGAAAGAGGATTAATTCTTTTTTTTCTTTTTTTTTAATTTTGCAGTCTGGCATCAAGTCTTTAATTCCACACTTTTGATATTCACCATCCCCAGAAGAAAAAACAAGTAATTTGAAATTCAGGGCTTGTCAGGTAAAACAAAGAATAACTGTATCAATTATGCTGAATCTGAGGATAAACATGTTTGCTTTTCTTAAGGCTGCCTATGGATTGTAACACTGACTTGGGATTTAAAATAGTTCATCTATTTTTAAGTGATGTTGGCAACCTAATTTGAACTCAACAATTCCTGCTGTTGAAGAAAAAAAAAAAAGAGAAAAAGAATAATTGCAAGACACAAAATAAGCAGAGATGGTTTCAGTGAGGTGTTTTGATCACCCCCATGAGCTGTTCCCTTGCTGTGCGTGTTTCCTTGTTGTGCATGACTGAAAATCAGAGAGTGAATCTACCCATTAACAAGTGGGAAGCTGACCAAGCCAGTCTCGTCAGAGTGGCCAGGAAAATAGAGAACCAGGGAAAAATAAAATTAAGTCATTTGATTTTTTTTTTCCATTCTAATACAAGAGACTTAATAAATGATACAATAAAGTCTTATTTATAAAGAAAAAATAAGAACATAATTTCAATTCTTTGAGTAAGGGGATGCTAAATAGATTTAAGTTTGTTGTCACAGAGAGGCCAGTGAACAAATGGCCTTTGGATCTGCCCCGGCACAGGGCCCGAGAAGGGACCCCGTCTGTTCCCTGTTCATACTTTGGTCTCTATAAACTCTGCTGCTCCCTTTGGAGTAAAACCCAGACCTGCACATGGGCTTGAGTAAACAAATTACTGTCTGTGCATGTGTATTCGTTGGAAAACATGCTGATTACTTGGCAGCCTGGCATTTCATAATATCACAAAGGTTCTGAGAGATGAGCAGCTACATCAAACCCTCAGTGGAAACCAATATCTCCACCTGTGGGAAATGCAAAGATAACAGACAATTGTGACTAAAAATGCAATTACTACAAGCAAAAAAAAAAAGATTCACTTTCCTCCATGCACATAGAAATCATGAAAGGCTGTTTTCAGCATAGGCCAAGAAGGCCTGAAGCGGGGGTTTTATTCAGCACTTAAAACCAGTTATGATCTTTTTCACCTATTATGCATCTCCCAGACAAAAATGTATTCTTTACCATCCCACCTAGAAGGGTCTCCGCTGCTAGGCAGTTTTTATCAGATGCAGAAAAATAAGATAGAGCAAATATTTGGCTTTGAACATTCAAAATTCTTAGTCTGTCTTTTTATTTCTTTTTCTCACAATCAGATTTCTACTGCAAAGTGAATTTTAAAACAGACCATCCTAAGTTTTAGCCACATGCAAAATTTATCTGCACTCAGTGCAGATAATCAGGAAGGCACATCCTGCACATTTCAGGAGAGGTGGAACTGGTAAAACCCTCTGTAAAACTTCATAAAATACCTCCTCTGTCATAATCCATTTGTTGTTGCATCACTTCAGGCACCTCACTTGGCAGCTCATCCTCTCTTAACAGGGTAAATTCGCTGATTCTCCCAGAGATTAAAAAATATTCCCTTGAGGACCCACATGCCCACGATGAGCAGCAGAACTTGGGAGCTCTGGGATCGGTGCACCATGGCTGGCTCTGCAGGCGCTGCAGCTGCCAGATGAGTACGGGTTGCCTCTCAGAAAGAAGTTGTGAAATTGAGATCTGCTCGTGATCCACATGCATGCGGTTTGCAGAAGCTCTGAACTAACTTGTGCTTCACCCAATTTCCATTTGCCCTCAGTATTTAGAATTGCAGAGGTGTCCTTTGGGAATTCTCCCAGACCACAGAGATGATTCCAAGAAGCAAGGGAAAAGGAGAGCAACCTACATGTTGCAGGTTTGTGACCATGTAGAACATTGACATAAATCACAATATTTTGCAATCTCTAGGTGCAAACCTGTAGATGGATTTCTCACCCCATGGAAGTTTTCCATTGGTGAGAAGGAGAATGTACAGGGACAGGGGACCATCTTAATAGACCTAGGTCTAGCATAGAAGCCCAAGGTCTCTTTTGCATTATTTTTTCAGCTGTGATTATCCCGAATTCGACATGCTGTCCAGATTGTACATGCAACATAATGGCTTCCTGTGTGCAAGGCAGGGCACAGTGTTGACTTCTTGCAACTGTTCTTTGAGTGGGGTTATCTAAGGAACAGCTCCTTTAGGTTAAGTGGATAGAAGCTTATGATTTGGCAAGAAGGACAAGGATTTAATACAGCATATGCATTCTTGTCACACAGAGAATTGCTCCTACACAAGAGAGACAGAGAGTGCTTCAGTGTTCCTGAAAAGCCTTTTCGTTAAAAAGAAAATGGCTTAAGAATTGGAATTATTACCTGAATCTGTCACTGACTCAAATGTAGACAAGTAGGCTATTGAAAAATGAGTTATTGCATTCCCCTGAGTATTTCAGTCTGAATCCGAACTGTTCCAGGAGGTGAGGAACATCCCCAGTGCACGAAATGGCCTGCGACTGGGATCAGCTTCCAAGGATTCCTGAGGCTGCTTCCAGGATTTGCACAGGCCAGAGCAGAGAGGACAGTGAGATCAGAGGCAGTGAGATCAGCTAAATTAAGAGAGAAATCAATTTCCCACTCTGTTTTTAATGTATTAGCTTGAATAGTTGCTACAGCTTAGCAAAGCCCCATGACCGCATACCTTTGGTGGGTCGTGAATAACAGATTATCAGCATTTTATAACAGCTACAGCTCATGGCTGTACTGCTAAATCTAGTGGGAAAACACAGCTGCTTTCTGAGAAAACATGGTGCATTGATAGGCAGATTCCTGACTTTGACCGTGTATAAAGCCTTTCAGCAAAGAT
This sequence comes from Crypturellus undulatus, assembly GCA_013389825.1. Classification (NCBI taxonomy): domain Eukaryota; kingdom Metazoa; phylum Chordata; class Aves; order Tinamiformes; family Tinamidae; genus Crypturellus; species Crypturellus undulatus. Next base: position 126,082 of record VWPW01003897.1, on the reverse strand, counting down.
ACCACTGCAGATTCCTCTCAGGCCGACTGAAGTACCTGGAGAAATGCTTATTCCTCCCTGGGCACCAAGCTTTGGATTTGTGATAAGACAGAAGTCATTTCCACCTGATACCTCGGCTGTGAGATACGAGTCAGTGAGCCTGTGACCTGTCCCTGCTTGACAAGTTGTATCAACATTACAAAAAACATCCCCGGTGTGACACCTCTGTCTGTCGTCCTGGGAGAAAACAGGACGGGTCACGCAGTGCAGGCTGCCCTCCGATTCCCCCAGCATGGAGCCAAACCTCGGTGACAGCACGAGGAAGGCCATGCTGATGGTCCCGTATGAACCAGAGGTCTGTGATGCCTCGGGTCCCCTACCTGCCTGATTTTAACAGCGTCGTCATTCTCAGCTAGGTGCTTTGAAGAAAATCAGGCACGCTGCTTCTGCTTCTAGTGTGACTAGCCCAGCTGGTGGGGTTTTCTTCTTCCAGGGAAGAAATCCCAATTTTATAATTCCAATAAAGAATAAAAAAATATCCTCCCCAGGATAAGACCACTAAGCATATGATATGGCATCCTTTCAGCTCACCTTTAAAACCTGAAACGGTGCATGCATCTATACAAGGCAAATAGAGATCTTGTTGGTGCTTTGAATCAAACTGAGATCCACACTTAAACATAGATGCCGTGTTTCTGGGAGCCCCCTGATGTTGTCTCTATCCTGATACACACAACCGCCTCCCAAATTGCCCTTCTTCTGACCTTATGCACACTGACACAGAAATGCCTTCAGGACAATATTTGTTCTCAAAGGCACTGCACATTTGCACACATACATACACACAAAGTTATGTCAGCTGTTTAAGTAATCTGTGCTCTGCTGGCTTTTAAAATGCATCTTTCGTCTTTCCGTAACCAAGGGCTTTCATATTCAAATGTTCATGAGCACCAGCTTTATTAAAATTAGGGCTTGGGGAAATGGTTTCGAAAAGGAGAAACGAATATTACCCAACCATTTAAAAGATGCTAATTAATGGAGTTCTAAAACCCAGAGAGGCCATTTGACGAAGCAGAGATTCTTCTACCACACAGAATTGTAACTTATCAGTTCGAGTGGCAGAGGTGGAAATAGGAGACAAGCAAAATAAAATGCAAGTAGGTTAAGAAGAACAATCCTCCAGGTGCAACAAGGACTCCAGAGTTTAATCCTATGCCAGCAACTTGTGTTGTCTGCCTACAAGCTCTGTGCGCTAAGATTTTTCTGGCTCTGACACAAAATAGAGTTTGTGTCTCCTCCCTGCTGGATCTGCCCTGTGTTAGACATCAGAAAGGAGAAGCCACACAGTCTTCAGGCAGGGCCGATTGAGAATGGCAGCTGCCAACTGAGCGTGTGTTGCAGGGGTCACCGGAGGATTTATTTTAAGCTAAATCTAATCTCAAGAGTACCTGGGCACACACATACATACACATGTGCACATGGAAAGGGCATTGCCCTGGGAGTAGCAGAGACATTCTGGAACAGTTGGAGTGTTCCAAGGAGGCTTTTAAAAATTATTGTTTCATTTCTGAGTAGGCAAAATGAGTGGAACCTCGGCAGGTCCCCCACTGTCACACTTCCATAGATCCTCCCTATCTCTTCTACTCTCAGTGGAATAACTGAATTCAAATTTATATCTGTAGCACTGAGCATGGCTACTAGTGTCCCAGTTTCTTTGTCTCCAGCTCCCTCCTCCCTTGCTCTTCTTCTCTGTTCACACAGATATAACTCTGGATCAAGAAGTGAAAATACTCCAGAGACTGGAGTAATAGTTTCTTTTTTGTGAGCCTACATACATGTATGCTCTGGTTCCGCAGTAGATAAAGGTATCTGTGGAGCCTCATAATGATTTATAGCTGAAAATTCCATCAGAAGTCTGTCTTACTATGTAATTCTTACCAGGTCAGTTGCTCTAAAAAGTCAGGGTGGACCGGTGATTTGAACCCAGTGATCCAAGAAGGAAAGTGCAAAAGGAGAGGTAGAAAGAGAAACAGATGCTTGAAAAAACCTCTCCGGTCTGCCCTAGCGTGAAGTGGTATCTTGGGAGGAAGAAGCTCCTCATCCTAAAAGCATGGTTGCATTCCACATCGGTTGCTCAACTCAACACCGAATGCTAGAGGAGGAGTTCTGCTGTATTTGATCCATCGCAAGGACCTTTCTTTCCCAGGATCTGCTAGTGCTGCAAGCAGATGAGAGGAGCTGCCAACCTTCTTCCAGGTGGGAGCCCTGTCCTTGTGCTCTTTGCCTCCTTCCTTTACCCCGTGGGCCTGCTTGCTGAGCCAGGCAAGCTGCATTGCACGTGGCTGTCCCCATCTCATTGCTTACTTTAGGGTGCTGCTATGGGGTGCTGCAGAGATCAACACCTTCTCATGCCACCTGCCAGGCAACTTCAGAAGAAAGATGATTTATCATGCAGAAATAACCTCAGTCCAGACAAAGGAGCAGGCCAAAGAAAGAAATCAAGTAAAAGGAGCCAACCCTAACCTCAACCAGCTGATGCTATCATGCTGTGCCTGCATTTTTATTCCATTTACTAGAGAAAGAAAATATCATCCCGTGTCCTCCCACATCTATTGCCTTCCCACAGCCAGGTGGCAGCTGAGGTGGCCATTTCACCCATCCCACATCCTTTTCAGACCTTGGGCTGAATCTGGACAGCTTTACCCGTTCCTGCCCCAGATCCAGCAGGCAGAGGAAAGTTTTGGAAGGGCCCTGGGAAAAAGGGCCTGGGTACAAATTCCAGTGGGCAGAGAACTGGTTGGGTTGGATGTTTCCATCATTAATTCCATCCCTGGCATCTGCTGGATGCTGCTGGCATCATGACAGAAGCAGAAGGTAACCCAAAGTGGGGCAGCAAGATTGGGAGCTTTCTAGATTAGCACCAAATGAAGCCCTCCTGGTTGCCCCTCTGCCCAGCCAGTACTGGGACTCCCTTCCCTCACAACCCTGCTCTGAGCAGCAAGTTCTGATCCCACCTGCCTCCCCCATTCCCGCTCCAGGAGGCAGACTCGACTCCAAACTTCTGAGAAGAAATTCATCTTTCTATGGGAAATTAGAGAGACAACATCCAGAATACAGTAAATCACAGCAAGATATAAATGGTGCTCAGCCCTCTCTCTCTGCAGAGACTGTCACTGCCTCAATGAATTAATGATTATTTTTCCTTTGCAAACTCTCATTTTCTCTTTTTTATTTATTTTTTTTAATTCCCAAATCAAAAAACCCACATTCAAAATCAGTTCTTTGCATTTCCCTTGTTGTTCTTTGAAATACTCCAGAGTGCTATTTGCTGGAGAAGGCATCCCAAACAAGTGCAAGGAATAGGGCATTGAAGTCTGAGAAAATCCCTCAGCGTTTGCAAGGGGGCTGGCACAGGCATTTCCATTTTGCAGCTGTAGTCTCTCACTGTAATGGGACCAATTTCAGCTGATCTCCATCTGAATTGAGGCTTAGGCAGGTGACCTCGGCTCAGAGGTTTGAGCCTACCCTATGGCATGGTTTCTCCTTGTCTCAGGGTTATTAAGATTGCACACCTGGTATTAGTGCAGTGCAATTTCTTAGCATTACATTAATCTGCTTAGGAGGGGGTACTTGCTGCTGTTGTCCTTTGCTGATCAGCCTTGGCTGAAGATTTTCCTTTGACTGATGTGGTAAGAGCTTGAGATATTTAAAGTGAGTTGAATGTGGCAGTTTGGAAAAAACAGCAGGTCACGGAGAATTAATATGTTATTGCAGGTCAGCTGAGCAAAGGTACCTGTCCATACATGTGCTCTTTGCCTAGAGCTAATGCAAAATAATATGATGTAGTTTCACCTTGTTTCACTGTCAGCTAAGTTAAATTGCATTATTATATCTTTGTCACAAGCCATGACTGTGTGCCCAGACTGCTACCTCAGCAGTTCTGATGTTTGGTAACTTAGGTTACTCTCACTTGATCATGTATTAGAGCCTGGAGTCCTTCACAGCTGTCACAAAGTCCTTGAAAGTCCTGATTTTCTCTCCCTGGAATCTATTCTTATTTACAAGGGCTTGTGGTCGCTTATAGCACAGCTTTGCATGGGGTGTGACAGATTGGATGCTTTTTATTGATCAGGAAAACCAGTGTACAGCTCCCTAGAGACTAGCACTTTCTGACTGAAGCCCTTCCAAGTCCTTTCACAAGAATTTTGAGAAAAATAAAATAAAAATAGAGGGTTTTTTTTTTTTTTTTTTTTTTTTAAGTAGAAAGAGGTTCTGTCAAATCTCTGATATCTGCAAAGCTATAAATAGAGATACTTTTTAAGTTCATAGAATCTTAGTCTTCAGAGAGCTATTTGAAAAAACATCATGAAAAAATGTTGTCTGTTTGTGTAGTAAAATATAGATTGACCCTTCTAAATGAAGACAATCAGCAAGAATGATAAATCTGAGACAGAAAAACAGCAAAACTTCAAGGTTTGTGTAAATTTATCTTTTTAACTTAAGATTTAACTCCACCACCAGCCTGCTGTAAAGGCTGAGAACACAAACTGGAAACACAGGCTTGGTTTAATAAAGGCAGGTGGGGGAATAAAACTAACAAATGTATTTGCTCCCCTACAGCTAATCCCTCTTCATTATAGGACATAACTGTTTTGCTTAATGGTCACAAATGAATCCAATATGAAATCAGACAAGGAGTTTCTTTTCTGTTTGCAGATTAAATCATTTGTAAAAACATTTCTAGTGCAGTCAGCATCAAAGCAGTCAAATAAAACCTCTTTCTCACACAGGCAAAAATTTACCAGAGCAAGAATCTTTCTATGACAAGTGGTAAGAGGTAATTTTTCCCTGGAGCCAGCTTCCATTGGATCAGTAATGCTCCAATCTATAGCAGAGAGAGTTTGTGTTAGGGTCCATGTACCGACACGTATCATAATGAATCACACCCTACATTGATTTAGTAAACCAATAGTTTTTATTAACTCAACAATGAGATTAAAATGGATTAAAACAAGAGAGGGGCTCTATCATTGTGCTAGTAATTTACCTGTGATTCTACAGCTAGTGCAATTTATGCTTTATTTTTAATATCTGATTAGGTTCCCCTCAGTGTTGCTGAAATGTTTTCTCTGGGGGGGAAAGTGTGGAGAATGTGGATGAATCCTGTATCCACGTGTAACTACAGAGAGAGCGATCGAACAAGCAAGCCAACATTAATCGAAAACTCGGACTTTGCAGTCTTGTTTCTAAGAACACAATGATTTTTTTTCGTGCCAGGGAGTTCTGATGCCTCTTGTGCTAAAGCACATGGAAGAGGCCCCTGGAGCTACAAGGGAAGCTCATCCTGGTGCTGGGTAGCTCTATGCTGCTCCGCTAGCCCGAGCCCGCAGCGCTGGGTGGCAGCCTGGGCTGCGCGTTGGCTTCAAGCAGTGACACTTTAGCAGGGCTGCCGTGCCAGGAGTAGCACCCAGGGTCCAGCATGGGCTGCTGGATCCACCTGAGAATAAAGTAAATTAGGTCGTGCTGGGCGTTGTTGCTGCTGGTACCAGAGCTGGTGATTTTAAAGCTGTTGATAGCTCTGCGCTGCATCATCCCCTGCTGTTTGGGAGAGTTGTGGCTGTCCCCTTAGCTTCAGCTTTGGCACTGTCCCTGCAGCAGCACTTCTGGGGCTGTCCTCGTGTGCAGACCTGGGGTTGTCAACCCTGGAGGTCCGTGGGTTATTTCTAAAGGATTTGCAGCCAAAAGGTGTTCCAAAATTAAAATGCTGTTGCTACCAGGCTCACTATGCTGGGTAGGACTGGAGCAAGAGGTTTTGGGAGCATGCAAATTGAAAAGGCTTGAAAGCTGTTTACGTGTGTCCTGTCGTAGATCAAAGAGGAGAGTCTGAGAGCTCCCCTCTCTGCCTGGATGAGCGAAGCACCCACATGTGCTTTTGGACTTGGAACAAATCTCCCTGGCCTGAGCCCAGCCCAGTTAAAGCCAGGTTGGTAGGTGTTGCTTTATGGGGTATGGAAGCAGGGAGGGCAGGAATGGAGGAGACTCAGCAGGAGTGAAGGAGCCTTGCAGGAAGTATCTGGCCCTCCTCCTGCACCAGGAGAATTAGCATAATATGTATTTCATTGCTTGTCTGTTTTTTTTTTTTTTTTTTGGCATGAAATGTGTGTAATCATCCAGTTATCCATAGATATGCAATAAAATTAAACAAATGCTCAATGTCACTTCATGGGGTTCAGGGGGAAAACACAAAAGAAATCTCTTCATAGATAAAGCTAAAAGAAATCCAACTTTCCCTTCCTGAGTTAATCCACAATGAATAAGTTGATTAATAACCATCCTTGTAAGCCAACAGCCACCCACCCCTCTCCATCCCACCACCTCCTGTTGTCTGGGAGAGGTCTAATTTAAGTTGCCAATATTCGTCCTCATGATCACTGTAATTATGACAAGCAATATTGCTGCTATTTGTTATTAGATCAGCACAGGAAGTGCTTTTTCTATGCCTAGAAGTCTTCAAGATTTTCAAATGGTTTTCTGTGTTCAGAATTCATCAGTGTTTATGAACCAGTAATCTGAAGAAAGTACAAATCAGATCAATGCATGCTTTATTTGGACACCTCTAAAGTATTTCATTTGGATTTTGGTGAGCTTTTTGAAATAAAAATATAATTAACTTATCCATGGAAAATGAGGGAATAGAATGTTTTGGCTATTTTTTCAAAAATACAATTTCTTTAAATGGGGAAATTCATTTGAACTGAGCTCTTCTACAAATAATTTCTGCTGACCTATTGACATTCACCAACTGGAAAATATTTACTCTGAAAATTGTCAGCTTGTCATTTGATTTTGCAAGTTTATATAATATATGCAAAATCATATAAAAATGTATTACTGAGGTTCTCAGAAGGAAGAGAAATGGCCTTAAGGTGTTAAACACAACCAGGGATTTAGAGCCTAAAATTTCTTAGATATTTTTGACACAATTTCAGCCTTTGGGTCACACAGACATGACCTCTAATTCTGCAGCTATAAGAGAACTTTCAAAAACACTCAGAATTTTATTCAGAGACATGTGTATATACATATGTTTATACAATCATCAACTAATCACCATACACTTATCTGTCCTTTTAAATATCATTTTCATGTTTCAAATAGTCTCCAAAGGTGCTTGCTTGGATTGAATCTGACTTTATTGCCTCTAAACCATTTTTTCAGTCTTAGTCAAATGCTGTTAATCTCAGATATTTTAAATTCAACTTCTGAAGCCTGGGCAGTTGATATAGACTTGACTTGTCATTGAGCTCAATCTGTGGATTTGGCAATTGCTTGAGCAAGTGACTCATGTTTCAGCTCCTGTTTGTCCCTCAACTCAGACACATTTGTTTTAAGTAGAACTGTGACAATAATTGTGTGGTTTTGTTTGTTTTGTTTTGTTTTGGGGGGGGAGGAGGCGGTGGCAATTCTGTGCATATAGGAATACTATAAATCATAGACAATCCTGATGCCTGCTGCTTTTGCCATGCTGTTTTCAAAAGGTTACATCTGAAGGGGTTTTCTGCTCGTTTCTGTCATTTTGAACTTCTTTGACCCTTGTCTTTGTCTCTTCGTCGTAAAATCTTGGTGCACCTAGTGTCTTTATGCCATTAACTGGCATTTGTCCACAAATGCCCCCGCTGTGCTACCTTTTCCTGCTCTAGCTGCAGCCAGATGATTTTGTCTGTGTTAAAGCAGTGTTGGAGGGAGCGGGAGGGCAGCCAGCAGGATGTTGGTTTCCCCACCCAGAGATGGGGCCAGTGACAGCAGCGAGGTGACTCGGGCTGTGCCAGTAGCTGTAAGGGACAGCAAAAAGCCACCACTTAGCAAAAGTTACTGTGCACCCTGCACATTTAAGGATGCTTGTGGTAAATTTCTTCTTCTACCTATATACTTCATGGAGCCTGAGTTGTGGGGGCAGCATAGTTATATGGGACCGGGTAGGCAGCTTGTGTACGTGCAGCATGGAGAGTTGCATGTTTTTCTTTCATGAGGGAGTCGAGCAGGTGCTGTACGCTCTGGGTGGCAGCAACAGGTTTCAGAAATCAAGGGACACACTGGGCATCTTCCAATCTGGTAAAGAAAGGAGTGGTGTTGGAAGAGAGGCCAAATATAGCATAATTCAACAAAAGGCTTTTTAGCTGAAAAGAAGATAAAAAGAAATTTGCAAAATATGGTACCCCAAGAGCTGATGTAAACTGAGAAAGGAAGACTGATTTGAAAATCCAGCCTGACAATTTCCTTGCTCTAGTGCCTTGTTGCCCTGCTAAAACAGGCATTCAGCATAACATGCTGTGGGAGAATATGCCTCAGGTGAAGAATGGCAATTAGAGTATTTCCACACTACTATCTATTTCTCTTTAAGCTATTTGAATTGTCCTCCAATGAATAAAAAGGCCGATCAGATAGAAAGGTCTTTAAACCCGCTGCAAGCAATAAGAGGGTAGGGGATAATAGTTCTGAACACACCAGCGAAGTTGGTGGGAACAGCCTGGGGAAAATGGATCCACAAATGCCTGGTTCCTAGCTAGGTGCTCCAGATGGCATCAATATATCATAAAGAGTCGGAGAGCCTCTCTGAATGCAAATTACAATTCAGATTTTACCTAATTTATGCAAATTAGCTCATTCAGTGTTCCACCTAATCCTCTCTGGAGTTACTCCAAGGTTTGAAATGAAAGATATTCTTCTCACAAAATATATATAATCCATATTAATTGCTTCTGATAGAGATGAGTGGGATGGACAGCTATTCCAGCAGTTAATACTTTAATCACTTCACCTCAGCAGCAGCCCTGCCTCAGGTGAACAGACCCTGACGATCTGTCCCCTCGCTAAAGTAAACCGCAAATGGCTGCGGATTGGGATGCTCCCTGGGAGGGCTGGCAGCCAGGAAGATTTCAGGAAGGAGATGTTGGGTGTTGAAAAGAGTTGAGGGAGAAGTGGTGTGTGAGCAGCTCTGATAGGCAGCAGCCCAAACTGCCACGGCTTTCCAAGCTGAGAGGAGATGGGGATGGAGATCTGTGGTGGAACTGCTCGAGTTGTCCCTGGGGATGCTGAGCTCTGTCTGGGGATTTAGTGGCAGAGCTGGAAGGGGAACGGGCTGGGGGAGATGCCGCAGTGCCCATCTGACCTGTCTGAGAAAGGTGGAGAGCAGCAAGGCAGCAGCTGAGAGGGAAGAAGTTGGCTTAGATGCTCCCTGCTGAATGAACTGAGAACTGGGAGTACCCAGGGACCCCTTTTATCAACAAACTCCAACCACTCTTGACCCCCGTCAACCTCAGCAAGAGGCACGAGTGCCCTCCAACACCTTTTTTCCACTCCATCCTGAAAGGAAGAAGAAAAAAAAAAAAAAAAAGTAGAAGAGTCAATAGAAAAGGCGGAGGTGAATCGAATTAGGAAGTGTCTTCAAATTATTCACTGCGCAAGAAGCAACTGCAATGTGTTTGGTCATATTGACTTCAGTCTGTCCTTGGTTTAGTGTTGGTATGTTTTCTTGAATAGCTGTTTTTAGCTACATAGTGGTGCTTGTGGTTTTCTTTTTCCTTCCTTTAGCATCTTATCTCTGACCAGATACAGAGATATAAATACTTTATTTTTTATTTTTAAATGTGAGATTTAATATATTGATACTTATATCTCTGTATGGAAAGGAGATTAATCTGCAAGCAGTGAAATGTACTGTGCCACTTTGTTGTGCCGGAAATCTCAGAATAAGACACTCGTAGATGGGTTTTTGTCGATCTGTCGACTACCCCAAATACACTTGGGTTTTACTTGGAGTGGGAAGAAAGGGAAGAGAAGGGAGGATCTGTCTGCTAATGACTGGCGTACTGTACAACTTGAGGATCAGTTCAGTGCACATGGCAACCTGTAGCACCTGTAACAAAACCCACCCAAATCCATGTGGCTGGAGCATATCCTGTGTGGAGCAAATGAGAGTTGGGGTTGTTGCAGGCGTCCTCACCAGTGTCACTCACACCTGTGATATGCTTGGCCCAACAGTGAGTTTGCATCGTTACATGATTTTTGTGTTACCCACATTACAGATTTGGGCAGGATAGTAACATCTTATGGTTTTCAGCAGAGAATTTTTCCCAATAGCACCACCTGTAAGAAGTTTGCATTTATTAGACAGCAAAATTTGTTTCTGAAATATTTTTAGTTTTGATAATGCCTAGGGACAGATACAGAACTGCATCAGGATTCATGCATCATGCTGGAGCATATTTATGGCCTGACTCACTTTGCCTGCTACTTTTCAGAGCTAGCCATAGGCTTACCAACTGTAAAAAGGAGCTGGAAAGAACATTTTTGACCTCAAAATATTCATAATGTCTTTTTTTTTCTTAATGTAAGTAATAGTAGAGCAGAGAACATTACGGTAATGTCCAGGTTATATTGCCTGAAATGGAGCTTTGGTCAGCATCAGTGGATCACTTTGTCAGCTGGCTACAAACTGTATAATTTGTGGAAAGCCTCAGAAACCTGACTTTGTTTAGCCTTCCTTCTGCAAGGTGGCTGCACTTGGGTGTTCAGGGACACATCGTCTACTTTTTGGCACGAGCAGTCACTCCCTGTGTCTCCTTGGCCTACAGGAGCTCAGTGAGTCCTTCACAAAACTGAGCTTGGTCAGTCGGAGCAAACCCCGCTCTTAAACTGCTTGGAGAGCGTCGCTAATTGAATTAGTGTTGAGGAGGCTTAAAAAGGAGCCTTGAAAGGAAGCTGTTTAAGCAGATCTTCATCAATTTCTTATTTACTTGAATCAATACAACTTTTGTCTGCCACCAAACTGCATTTCCTTAGAAGCTGTGGATGCTTCCACAAAACACATCTCATTCCTTCGCATCCCTAGAGTTTAGGATTCTGTCCAACAAATCACTTAAGCTTGGGCTAACTGGGGTACATGAATGTGCCATTAACTTTAAGGGGGCTACTCACATGCTTAAAGAATATGTGTAGAGTGATTTGCTAGGTTGGGGCCATAGATACTGCAGTCATCGTTGCTAGGTAAGAGTATAAGTCGGATAGAAAAAGCGTTTCAGCAAGAGGATAGCATGATCTTGAGAATTACTCAACAAGAGCAAACCGGGAGAGCAGAAAGATGATTGACTGATTATTTTTCCAATTCATGGGAACCCATGGGAGCATCTAAATCAACTCCTCCTGAATGCTGCAGGGTGATTTCAGACCAGTGATTAGAGCTGAGTGAAATATTTTGATTGAGAATAAATTAATTCAAAAGCACTGTTTTGCCTAAATGGAAATCTTCCTGACCTATTTTGATTTCCTTTAAATTTTCCATTTCCTAAGGAAAATCCCAAATGAAAAAGTTTTAAGCTTTTTGGATTTTTGTCTAATGTGTGTTTCCTCTTTGGAGGGGGAAATAAATCCTACTTAAGTGAAAAAACTGTGGGGAAAAATGCAGAGAGAAGATATACTTTATTTTTTTTAGCAATATCCCACTAGGAAAACGATAGAAATTCCTATGTGGTTGTAATTGAATAATTGTATATTTATTTTCTCAGGGGAAATACAATGACTCTTACACACACACACATTTTTAAAAATGTGACAAGTTTTCAGTTTAAAAAAAAAAAAAAAGTGAAATGAAGGACGAAGTCCCCGTGTTCTGCTTTCTACACAAAATGCTCTTTCTTTCTCTAGCTTATTCTCACAGTTATGTAAAGATTGAGCTGGATACTTTCACCTTCAAAGAACTGCAAAGAGACAACAATTTGCAAATGAGGAGTTTGTTCTTGTCCTGTACCGAATGGGAGGTTTTCTTTTATTGATTTGAATGGGTTTAAGATCAAACATTTCTTTCTCAAAATTGCAGATCTACAAATCCTATTTTCAGGGGATGATTATGTTTTATACTACAAAGAAATAGGAAAATAACACATTGGTTCACATCACTGCGTGTGTGTATTGGCAGGAATCTCTCCTTTCCAGCGCTATCCATTGCCTGTTCACAGTCAAGGCCCCAGTAGATGATCTGATCCCACAGGGTTCATGATCCAAGATGGAACATGGTAGTGTTCCCCTGGCTTGCATTGTGCTCCTCGTCAAGTAAGGAACTCTGATCGTGGTGACATCCTCATTTCCTACAAACAGAGCCAGTCCTCACCCCTGGTGGCCTCTGATTAGTGCCAAGTACCCCAGCACTATCCCATCATCCAGAATTGTCCTGTTGCCTGTAATTGAATCATATTGATTTTTAATGGGTTTAATTGATTGTCTGGAGCTGTGCTGTTCACTTTTTGTCAGCAGCATGATTGTGTTGTAGAGTTGAAGGGCACATAAGGGGTTAATGAAAGGCTGCCCAGGTTAATGGGGAACTGAAGAACTAAAGGGAGACCCAGAAGGAAAACCAATAGAAGAAGCCAATGATGAATAAAGGCAAACAAATTGTTTGACTTGAAATGCGATATAGAGGACAATAATTGTTTTAAATAGAAAGCTGTTGAATTATAATTGGAAGTAATTGAAACTCACGGAAATATTGAATAAAACATTAGGTATTTTAAATGGTGTTATCTTTACAATTATCTTTGGAAATAATTGCAGTGAAGCCCATGAACTGTTGTGAGAGGAAGAGTCACCCAGGGCCCATTGTCTTCAGCAGTCATTACTTGGAGTGTTTAATGGGGAGCTATTCATAAATAAGCATTTATGCATTTGTTTCTGATCTGGCATTTCATGAGTGAATGTCAGCTCTACTAAGTGGGAGATGGGAAGGTAGCAAGAGGGGAGTATTCTGTTTTCAAAGCCATTGCTTTAGAAATCAATCAAGAAGGTGCACTTCACTTGAAGTCTCCCTGCCTTATTTACTGGATTTTAGAGGTTAGAAACACATTTTTATGACTATGCGTTGTCATTCTGAAATATTTCTCTGAATATTTTCAGGCCAGCATGTACACATTGTCCTTTGTCAACTATCTCAGCTGGCTGAGAACAAGGATCACTCTTCAGCAAAACATAAATAATGATCATTCACATCTGTCATATCAACACATGTATCTATTTGTGGTTTGGTGTCAAAAGTTGTAACTGCCTTCACTCTCTAGCTTCAGCGACAGTTTTTTCCCAGGCAATAAAGGACTCGTTTCAGAGCTCCTTACCTGTGACCAGTACAGCACCTGGCCATGTCTATGTGTTGCCCTCTCTTGAGGGGCAAAGTTTGAATACTCTTGGGGAGAGGGAGGCCGGACTTGGGGGATGGCCTGCTCATTTTGGAGCAGATCGTGACTTCAGGATATCCTGCCAGAGATGCAGGGTGGTTAATATAAGTGTAATTAGTGCACTGGGCTCGACAAATTTTCAGGCAGCAACTCCGATAGGAGAAAAGCAGCATTTCACCAACAGAAACCTCTCTTCAGACTATAATCAGCCCACAAATGAAAATTAATTTGTTGGGTTCTCTTTCTAATTGCCATGAGCCAGATTTTCCCAAGTGGGCACAAAGCAGGCAAAGAAATTAATTGCAATGATTTCATATTCTTTTTGGTCCCATGGAAATAAGCCATCTCCTCTTGTCTAGCTATAGAACTGGATATTAGATATTAGTCTATTAGCATTGCCTTTCCTATAGACTAAAGAGAGGTGAGAGTAGTATCACAGAAACAAAACCTGGGAAATTGTGGTAATGGAGTAGGAGCTGAGGAGGATCTGAATGAGAGCTTTGTTTATGAGGGGAGAGAAAAAGATGAACGTTTAAAATAGAGGAAAAAGCCATTGAGGCTAAACAGACTAACGTGAGCCATAGCAGCATGTTAACTTTCCTGAGCTGTCTTTTAATGATGGGATGATTTTTTCCCAGATGATCATCTGTTCTAAGTTAAGCTAGTACCTACCAAAGTCATGTGCCGGATACTTGACTTTTTTGCACTTGTCTTGAAGGACAATTTAGAAGCTGGATTTTATTTTCCAGCAGACCCATTCAAGCTTTCTACACACAAGTTGAGGAGCAGAGGAGTACCCTGCCTCATCAATTTAGTCTAACGCATTTGGTCTTCATGTTATTAGTGATAAGCATCTTCCTAGTGTGGGATGTTCTAGAGGATGAAGCATACCTTCCTCATTACTGGAACTCTTGCAGTGTGACCACAAAATTACAGCAAGCAGGAAATGAGGTAATATAATTTATCTGCAGTGTTTCTGCAGTGAAAGATCTGATATTTTTCTTTCTTGGGAGAAATCAGAATCCAATGCAGGGAGGATGCAAATGATGCAACTTCTTACAAGGACCCCTAGTCAGCTGGAGAAGCCAGGACATCATAACTGTTTATCGTGGTGCGATTTCCAAAACTGTCTTCATTATTTTCTGAATGTGCAGTTCTGTGTGATGTGCCTAAGCTTGGAGATTGTGCAGGGTGTTTGCGGGAGAGCATGCAAATATAAATTATAAGCACTAGTGGGAAAGGAAAGAAGCACTTGTTAGGGATGTGTAGACACTACAAAGAGCAATTAGCCAGGTTTAAAATTCTGCCAACAAGTATACACGGCAGGAAATGAAAACATAAGAACAAGAATCACCAGGCTTCACTTGGCTCCTGCCACTTCATCAGGGCTAATTAAAATATTCTTTCCTAAATCCTTAAAGAGATCATCTGTGACAGCAAACAGCTTCAAGTGAGATGCACTCACTTAGTCTAAAGCTAAGAAAGAAAAAACAACAGGGAGGCAGCAGTCTGCCTTGTCAATTCCCATCCCAACGTGCTCACTGGAGAGCATTCATACTAGGTGAAGCGAGGTGAGAGACAAGGCAAGTGAATTCTCTTGAGTTAGTTGGTGTTGTCATGCTGCTTACCACATTTAAGGTAAAGAGAATTTTCTCAGCTCGGGACCAGCCTTGGTAAGGTTTCAGCCCTGCTTGCCATGCGCGTGTCACTGCTTGGGCACTGGAGTTTTGTCATCGCGTGTGCAAAGTGAATTGTGTTTTGTTGGGTGTCCTTCAGTCTGGATGTAAAAAGGTGCATGTGGTTCAGCAGCAATGCTTTTAAGTGAGCATGTACACTTTTGCTGAATGCTTCTTTTGCATTCACTTTTGTTGATCTGTCCATTCTTGTGTCATTTTCATAATGAATTTTTCCTGTCTCCCGACATGTTGGCAGATGGCTCCAAGGATGTGGATGATTTGAAAGTGACAGTTGTGATCATATCATGAAATATGATATATTAATACAGATGGATAAAGGAGGTGAATCCTACATTTTCTGAAATCTCAAATTTGTAATCCAAAAATGGAAATGCATGTGTGTGTAATATAGATACATCAAAACTAAAGACACAGGTTGGGCCAAAATCAGGTTGGCAGGCTTCCTTTAAACAGTTTTATGGATCATTAAGTACCCCACAGGAGGCTGACTGCGCTTTATTGATAGTTGAGAGTGTCTAGCCTGAAACAAAGTAATAAATCAAATTAACTAGTTGCTGGAGTAAACTGTACCCCCAAACCAGTGTCCCTTCAGAACATATGGGTTTGGGATTTATGTTATTTTCCCACTCACTGGGACTGTGATATCCTTGTGGATGCTTTCTCTGAATTGTCTAGAACAACTGTTTTCTTGGGAAGGTCTTTCACAGATAAAGACAGGATTTTTCACATGTGCTCCAACAAAATGTCAGTATGGTTATATAAATAATACGTATTCCTATAATACAGTCACTGAAAATAAGCTTATTTTATCAGTAAAGTCAGCATTCATGGTTCTGTGTACCACACTTCTTCATGTGACTCTACATTCAGGAGCAAGTTGAATGGTACATAGCTTCTTGACCTGCTGCCTTCTATCTTATAAAACTAATAAACCAGTGAAGATGTGCGGATTTAAGGACACAAATTGCCAAGAAGCCCTTAAAGTACCTCAAACACTTTCAAGGAAAGCAAACATGACTTACTGTATGTAAACAAGTGTTGATTCACTCAGTACTTAGCTCATCACTGAACACTTCACCATCTCCCCCAAGACCCACCTGCCTTAGGCAATGCTGTTTATCTGTATTTCACAAATGAGGTACAAAATGATAAAAGGCCGATAGGTTTCCAAAGAGTGCAATATCAGTCACTCCTAGCTTTTCACAACCTCCTAGGCCTTTAGATGCTATAAAAAAATGAGAAAAGTGATTGGAAAGTGCTACAGTGGGACCTAAGTTCTTCAGAATGTGGTTCTCACATGCTGGACCCCTTATGGTCCTGGGAGACTTGACCACTATTGCACAAGTGGCAGGCAATTGGACCTGCCCCAAATGAAGCTATAGTCATTAGACCAACAAATGACCAAAACACTTCAACATTCAGTTGGCACCTCTTATTTAAAATATGATCTTAGCACCTCTTGTGCATGGCTTATTCCAATGAAATACTACGCATTTACTATGTCCCTGACAAACTCTGTGAAAAATCAAAAGAAATCATAGGCAAAAAATGTTAAATGTATGAAAAGCTCCCTTTTACTCGGCAATATGTTAATATCTTTCTCTTGGAATTGAAGTCTTCATGTAAGGTCTAAATCCAGGAAGCCACTTAAGTGATAAATCAATTATGAAATGGAAACCTCCATTACAGGCCGTCTGCTTAATTATTTGACAAGTTAATTAATCTCCTAAGCATCTGCAGAGCCATTTCCTTCATAAATGATAGAAACAAACTTTGGTGGATCCCACAAGCCTTGGCACTGTCGTATCAATAATACTCCAAAAAAGTTGCAGTTAATAGTCACAAAGTGAGGTCAAACTACTTCCGAAGGGGTCACGGGAATTGCTTATTGCCTGAAGGTGTTTATGTTAATTATTTTGCTGTAGCTAATTAGAGTTCGCCTGTTTAGTTGTGGCTGAGTCTTCCAGAGATGTATTTATTCCCTTCCAGAAAGATACTGAATCATGATAGGGAAGGACAGACCCTCCTGACTTGTTAGAACAATGGCATTGTCTGTCTCTGCTCAGCAGACAACACAATTACAGCTGACAAAATAATTGATGCTGAAGTTTTCCAGTGAGAAAGAGGGACACACATTATTATCCCATCAATCTTGTTCCACATGGTGTCTTGTATCTCTGCCTTTTCCTACTGTGGCGGCAAATTGACTGAAGTGCTCCAAGGAGTCTGTTTGAATTCCCAAGAGTACCATGTGATGGAAAGAGGGCATCTCACAGGGCACAGGGAGAAAGGTGAACCCAGGGAAAAGATCACTCTGTCATCCTTTAATAGTCTTTATTCTACAAATAGGATTTTTTGCTCTCTCTGTTGCCCATCCTGAATTGGAGCCGAACTTCCTTCCATCAGTTTCTCTATATATGTCTCTAGTACACTGTTCCCACGTTTCAAGGGAAACATCTACTCTTACTCATTGCTTTACACTATTTGACTACTAAGAGCAAGTGTCCCCGATTCATATCCAATCCTATTTGAATTTAAACATAAACTCGGATATACCTTCCATGTCTGTAAGCGGCTAGAACCTCATGACAGGCATGTACCAATTTGACAATTTTCCAGTTGTTTAGCCTAAACTTAAATTTTGTACAATTTACACTAATATTTGGCACATAGTGTATAGCTATTTTCTACATTTCATGTGCTTTATAATCTGTACATCCAATTCATGCATGTAGAGATCCAATTCATGCAGTAGAACTTTGTCCAACCCAAATATCGGCTGTTTTATATCTCTTTTTAAATCTGGCTTGGCTCCATACCTGAAAGATACCTCATTTCTCTCTGTCCACTGCTCTGCCCAGTAGTTGATGAGAAAATTCTGTTAATGACAGTGATATAATTAGTCTACAAATATAATCACATATTCTGTGTAGAGCGAGCATGAAGCCACTTAAAATACAATGTTTGGCAAAGCTGTATTATTCCTGTATGAATAATCACTAAAGATATTATTGTGGATGCAGTTACCATGTGGCAGTGAGAATGAAGTGCTTTAGATGGAAAATTGTATTTGAAGAAAATGTATGCAATGGTACAAAAGTATTACTGCCCATTAATATGTATTAATTCAATGGAAAATGCCTGACTGAAGCTAGTTTACATAGATTAGGATGCAGGCAGCAAAAGAGGAGGTACTTGGACTTAGTTAAATGGGCTGTGAAGATAGGAGGAACTCTAATCCAAAATAAAGAAGTGAACCACCAAGATAGGCTGTCCAGTTACACTGGTATGATTCACACTTTCCTCTGCTGTCATTCATATCAGTATTTTTACTATGACCAGGAACTAGCATTCAGTGCTCCTGATGCATTAGCGCTGCTCAATCCTCTTGAATCGGTATTTAAAAGCTTTCTGTTTAAAATAATAATCGTAATAATAAGACAATTCTCCCCAAGGTAGCGACTTAGCAGGAAATATCTTATTTGTTTTGGTGTTTCTAGGATGCAGAATCTGAGCTCCTGTCACGCATGTCAGTGTTAAGACAAGCTTATCCGTGTCTACAATACTCGAGTAATTCACTCAACGTTGTAACTTCTCACAGCAGGCAAAGGGCTGTTCCAACTCCCCAGTCTGCACGGAGAAGGCTGGGTATTCCCACAGCCTCGAGGGGGAGCTTTCGTTGCGACACAGCAGCATTTCGAGTAACGCCAGATGCACCCTTCTCTCCAGGCGCAGTTAGTTACACATATAAAAATAGTAATTTCCCTCTCCCTTGTGGCTAACAATCTTGTTACGAGACAGACTATTATGATAGTCATACACTTTGCATAAGATATAGTTTTCTCTGTGTTTATTAAAATAAAAAATAGGGTAAATCACAAAATATTTGAGTTTATACCTCAGTTGACTTGCGGTTGTCTCAGTCTCCTCTGCACAAGCCCCCACTTTTGACATGGGACTGACTACTGTTTTGGAATGGCACAGTGGATGGTCTTTTAACCCTTACTGTCTGGGGGGTTTCTAGGTGTGACGGGTGAAAGGTGTGATATGTTATCGGCCTCTATTCACAAGAGGAACTGACATTAGATACTCAGAACTCACCTCTACAGCACTGGGGCGCATGAACATGCCTGGAGGACAGAATGGCAGAGGGGAGAACCTACCTTTTTAAAAAAACAACTTTGTGTATAACCTTCATGGGATATTAAGGTTATCCAACCAATGAAAAATGATATCCTAAATGACTAAAAAAGAAAAATTGCTATCATCCTTTCATCCAGAGCTGCATGAATTGTATGCGTAATCCCTGGTCTTGCCCACATCCTCATCCAAATCTATCTGCCTTGCATAAAGCTTAGTTAAACCTTCCAACACAGCTGACCAGGGGGAGCAAAACATGTGGTCTCAGCGGTGTGTTAAATTCCTTCCCTCCAATAACATCCTATGGGATCTTTAATGACCGCTTCTTACCTACGAATTTTTGAAAAGATGGTGCTTGGATCGTTCTTTTCCCTAAGTTTTTATGAATATCGCTCCCAGGGCTCTAGTGACATTCTAATAAGTGTATTGAATTTTGAGTTGTTCAAGGGCTTTTGTATATTATTTATAAGAATGGATTGATTTCTCTCTTATGTGAAGGAATATATGTAGAATTGAGTTTTGCTGTGGTTGTTTCTTTGTTGAATGTCTCTGATATGATCATGGCTTCATAACAATTTCAATGTATTATTGCCAGAGGTATTATAAAATAGGGAGACATTACCCTTCATGTCATAATTCTTTCTCTGCTGAATAAACTCAAAAGCTTTTCTTTCTTCATTGATTCTTATTTTGTAAAGTAGTAAATTAAGTGAATATTGTAGAACAAGAGGCCAAAATCCCTTGAAACCAACATAGTTTTCACCACAATGGAGTTTATGTTTCTATGACTGTGCTATGATACTATTCTTTGGCAAGCTATGACACTGTCAAGAGATTGGTGAAACTAAAATTCTTGTTAACATCTTAAGCTAAAAAATATGGATTTTTGGAGCATATGCCTTGCTTCCTGTGTACCATAAGCTTCAGCCAATGTGATTGGGAATAGTGATGCTTGTGAAACACCTGTAAATTATATTGGCTTCATGAGGGAGATCAATCTCGAAGTAAATCTGGGAAATATAGAATATAATATAATCTGGGAAATATAGAGAAGGGGAAAAAAGGCAAAAAAAATAGGATATTTCAAAGATCTTGTAATTCCCACCATCCCATTGTTTCAACTGTGCAGCATAAAGGTATTAGTAACCCATTGCCAGACACATTCCCAAGGCCAGGGTTATGGTGGCCAAAATTAAACACAGAGAGGTTATATCTTTCTGCTATTATTTCACTGTTGGAAATATAAACAAGGAATTATCATTCACTGGGTCTCTCAATATGAGAATGAGGGGTCAGCACATATAATTAGGTGGTGGCAAGTTCAGAACACCTCAGGAGATGGCCC
This sequence comes from Crypturellus undulatus, assembly GCA_013389825.1. Taxonomy (NCBI): domain Eukaryota; kingdom Metazoa; phylum Chordata; class Aves; order Tinamiformes; family Tinamidae; genus Crypturellus; species Crypturellus undulatus. Next base: position 105,701 of record VWPW01003897.1, on the reverse strand, counting down.
TGCACACAGGACGTTGTTGAATACCTTGCCACAGAATGCTGTGGATGCGAAGTTTCTGTGTAGTGACTGGATAAACTGGAGGAGCAAATTCCATCAAGGATTATTAAATACAAGGACATCACCTCTAAAACAAGAAAGATGGAATACAGTGCTTATTTTAGAAGGTAGGTTGTTCCTGACACTACTCAAAACCATTCTGCTGCTAATGACCAAGCTTAAAGAGTGCTTTATAAAAAAAACATCTCTTTCTAAGGCTTAAATGACTTTTAAGTCACTAATAGCAGGGACTGTGGGTAGGGAAGTTTACGCCTTCCCAGATGAAAGGCTGAAATTGCTCCAACCTGCAGCTGTGTTGACATAACTGCAGGTCTTCATCTAGGGGTGTGTATATATATATATGGCGGGGACAGAGCCTCACAGAGCTGTGCAGTGTGTGATCATCCGCTGTCTCAGTCGTGCTGCGTAGGCTTGCAACAGACCATCCTGATTTATCTCTACTCATTTCATTCTGTTTCTGTGTTTGCATTGCTCTCTTCACAGCATCATCTTCACATCTACTAATTGGATTCCCAATCCCCAGTGTTCAATTGGTGTTTTATGTGTTAACATAGAGGGTGCCTTCCTTTCGTCTGTCCTATGTGGTCATCCCTATTTATCTTGCTGAAGCTAATCTCACTTCCTGTCCTCTGTCACTCATAAAATATGCCCTTTAAAGTTTCCTATACTGTTTTGAAAGCATTTATTGCTATTCAAAGATTTTTTTTCTTTGCCTCCTTTTATTTCTTTATTGCGATAATGACGAAGCAACTGCAGCAGCATGCAACTTTGGAGCACCCCGGTCTCAGAAATGAACCAGTCTGTATTTAAAACAATTTCTTTGTAAACTCAGGCTTCCCTGCCTCCAGCTTGCTAAGGTGCTCATGCCCATCGTGTCCGTCTGGTTTTGCAGTGCAGAGAGCACGGGATTGCTGTATCGCTCCTATGAACCACTGCAAGCTACGGCTGGAGGCTGTGCCTGGGCAAGAAGTAAAAGGAAGTATCTGACCTCCTCAGCTAGCTGCACTTTATGGAAGTAAAATGATTTAGATCAGCCAGTGAGGTCTGTATGAAGGGCAAGGTCATTTCAGAAGGTGAATAATATGCCCCTGTCAGTGGGTGTAGGATTTACCTCGTGAATCCATATTAAAGGGAATCTCACAGTTATCAGGGAGTTGTGAATATTGTCTGAGCTCAATATACCTAACTGCAATGCAAAAATATGTGCTAGAAATCAAGTTGAACTGGTAAGATATGAGACATTGAGAATGAGCACAAATATTTCTAAGCCAAGGTACCAGCAGGGGACTGATAGAATGTATAACCAAGAGATTGGCTGTTTGTTTCCTTATTCATACTGTTTTATGATTTCATTTCTCTGTGCTGATTAAAAAGGGACTAAAAAAAAACAGTGCTGGAGCCTGAATATTGTGGGCATGTGTTGTGCAAGTCTCCCCAAAACAGCTCTGCCTCAGCCAATCCCTTTCCATCTTTAAATTACAAGGCTTTTTTTTTTTATATATATATATTTCTCCTAATAGATGTTCACTATTCTGATGGAATAAAACATTCTCCTGAAATTTGAGCTGAATGTATATATGAATATCTCATATCAAGAAATACATTTTTGTTGTCTCCTGTTGTTTGCACCTTCTAGGATTGGCTGGTAGGACTGGCTCTCCTTTCTGCTGATTATGTTGCTTGCCCTTTTCCATAACTGATCCGTTCTTTACGCTCGGTCAAAACATCAGTACCCAGGAGCCAAAGGAGGTCTCATCAGACCCTTGTGCCATAGTATCACTGCTTCTCGGCTTAGAACAAGAAGTATCAGCTGCCAAACTCAAAACCTAGGTTGGCTTTTTTCACGGTGCCATCACACTGGTGGGTCATAGCTATTTTGTGATCAATTAAGACACATTTTTCTCCTTCTGTGTCATTCTCAAGTGACACATCCCCAGATCATAGCCAAAAATATTGTTACTGCTATCCAAATTCATGACTTTGCAGTCTGCACTAGTAAAGGACATCATGTTTCTCTTATTCCAGGTCTCTTCTTGAAAGACAGCCCAAATCTTCCTCCTGTGTGCAATGTATTCCAGGTTTGTGCACACAGAAAAGTGTTGTTTGCGCTTTTTGTACACAAATCATTCATTAAAATTATAAACAAGATTAGTCTCAAGCTCCTTTATTACTCCTATTACTACCCTCCTTCCCACCTAATACTTCTGAGGTTAATTAAAGCCATTGTTATTTCCCCATCAGCTGTTTCCTTATTTGCCTTACAGTTCTTGTGCTGACCCCATCTTTCCAACAAAATTAATAATTTCTCATGCAGTACCGCATCAAATGCTTTACTGAAATCCAGATAGATTAGATCTACTGCATTTCCTTTGTCTAGAAAATCAATTATCTTATCAAAGAAGGATATCAAGTTAGTCTGGCACTCTGTGCCTTTGGTAAACCTATCTAACATTTTATTCCATCCTACATTTACTTTCACATCTCTTAATTATTCTCTCCTCAACAGTTTACTGTACAGTATTTGTATAGTTGTGTCTATTTGTGATCAAAGTGGCTTTGACCTTGGTTTACAAGGACCCTACAAAATGAGGTTCATGGTTCATGGCCAAGATTTAGCTGTGGATGACGGTGCAATAGCATGATGTGTGGTCGAAGAATCTGTTCACAGAGTGCAACAGTTGGATGTAAAAAAAGAACTATAAATCCTTGTTCTTTTTTCTTTCCAGGCCACTGCCAGACAGGATATTGGCTGGGGGAGCCTTTAATCTGTCCCACAACTGCTATTCCAGTGGTCTTCTGGATTGGGATATTCTTCTGAGTTTAACATAGTTACAGTAAAGTATTTCTTGCACCAGCAGAAGAGGATCTTGGAGGGTGAAGGTTCTGCCACAAAAAAATAAGCACCAGCAAATCTTCTAAGACTGACTGAATGATCTTCTTTCAACTGTTCTACCTTTTCTGTCTTCTGCACCAAACCCCAAAAGGAAATTCAGGTGTGACAAGAGCATGTTCTGCCCCATTCTGTGATAATTTGCCAGTCATTTGATGTCCCTCGGAAGAACAGGACTAATAATTGCTTTTGCTGGGGGAGCAACCTCAAAGATAAATATCATTTTTTTTCTTTTCCTCTCACTATTCTAGTCATACCGAAGCTGCTATAAATGAAAGCCTGACAGTGCTGCCATTCTAAGTCCTATTTTTAAACAGTTTATCATTCAAAGGCAAAGCTTCCTTTTTTCTCCTTACCACACTCATGCAGGGTGAAAAGGGTCAGGCACAGAGTCCTGCTTAAATTATGTTTCCTCCAAATTTTTAAATGTAAACATGAAAATTCTTGAGTAGAGATGGGCCAACAAGATTGCTAAATAACGAGACACCAGCATTTTACCCTGTAAAGCTAGACAGAGAACTGGAATAGAAACCTGAATCTAAAATAAAGAAGATTGTAATTGTCCTTTATTCTGCAAAGAGTGCTAGCGGTGTTCCTACAGTCAGGCCTCTTCAGGATTTGGGAGATACAAAAACAGATTTGGTTCATGTAATCTGTGCTCATAGGAAAAGTAGTTATCTCGGCTCCTTCTAAAGAAAGTAGAATTTCCAAGAACCTCAGGGAGACAAAGAGCAGAACACAGTGTCAATAACTCCACATAAATTTAAGTGTCTGCATAAGCTTTTGGATTCTATGTGGATGAACAGAGAAGTAATATTGAAGAAAGAGAGAACCAGGAATGAAAGAGATAAATTTGATCTGCATCGTAGATAGATGGTCTCCTGGAGAAAGAATATATGTAGGGCAGTACTATGGCACTTAACCTCCCTGTGTCCAGATTTCTCATCCAAAAAATAGTGATAGTGATACTTACTTTTATGAAATTCTTTGTGATCTGCGGTGGAAAACTAATGTATAGGGCTAGACTTTGTTATTTTAAGGGGAGAGAAAATAGCATCATAGTTCTGGAGTCACACAATAGATAAATATTGCAGGGAAAACTGGGAGTCAGCAATATCCTATAGTTTGTTGTTTCTTTAATAATGTTGGTGGGCTTGCTATTCAAGTCTGTTATTTCAGGTTATTATTATATTTCTCTGTTATTAGGGTGAGGGTGTGGGATAACAGTTGGCTAGGAGGAGGAGAGAATTGGAGCCAAATAAAATAATCTGATATGGAACAATTAACAGATGTTCTAATTCTATGCCATTTTCTTGAAGAAATTCCCAAATGCTGTGTTCATTGTGAAGATTCACCGATTTTCTCAGACAGCAGTGACTTCTTGTAATAAAACTACAACGTCGGCTTTGTGGAAACCACTCTTCCTTTCCACAAATATCTGCACATTTCCCTTGTGAGGATGGTGCCTTTCACGTGATGCAACCCAAGGCAGAGGATTTGTACCCACATCTACCTCTTGTACACTACTTCCAGGGGTAGCCACAGACCCATTGCTGCCACTTGCAGGGCTTGTGCCTGACTTCGTGATGCCTCCTTTCATCTTCCCCTGCACTCCAGCCTGGTTCTTATTGAAGGAAATCAGAGTGAAACACAGCAGAGCAGGTTAGAGTCCATCGTGAAGGGATGTGCGGAATATGCAGGCACACTCTGGATGCTTGGCACCTCCACGTACAACAGCAGAGGAAAAGCAAATTGAAAAGTGCATGCATCAGAAGGACAGCAGCCAAGGCCCTTTGATTAGTCTGTGCAGAGTATGCTTGGAAAAAATCCGAGGGGATTCTCATCTGAGCAGTGACACGAATGTCAGGCCATAGCTCACACCAGCACCAACTCCAAGCGGTGCACATCACCCTGTTTCCTATCAAATGCGAGAGTCAATTGGCTAAACTAATGCTCATGGAAGCTGCTAAGCTTATGGAGAAACACAGTGTCTGGCATACAGCACAGGGACAAGCACTGTGCTACATGGAGAAGAAAAAATCAGTGCAATGTATTAGCGTAACAAGGGTCTGTGAGCGAGATGGTGTAAATTCAGAACTGGTGACATACAGTTGTCATTATGATCTTCCCTGACCTCGTGGCTCAAAACATTGCAGATGTTTAGACATCTGAAACTAAGCAAAACTCAATTCCTAAAGCTCTGGGTTCGTCTACAAGGNGGTGTAAATTCAGAACTGGTGACATACAGTTGTCATTATGATCTTCCCTGACCTCGTGGCTCAAAAACATTGCAGATGTTTAAACATCTGAAACTAAGCAAAACTCTCAATTCCTAAAGCTCTGGGTTCATCTACAAGGAGAGGGTTATTTCCTCCATCACATGTATTTGGAGAGAGACGGGGGCAAGAGAGTTTAGTGACTCTCCTTTGCCTCAGGTTCCTCTCCTCCTGTGCAGGAAGGAGAAGCCCAGGAAATGCAAAGAAGGCAAAGGAAGAGCGTGCACACACGTGCCCCTCTTGCCCGCCCGAGGTGAGCCGCCGTCTCCGCTTACCGCCCGCTGTCCTGCCCACTGGAACGCGGGGCCCCAGCCGGCAAATTGCCGCCTCACGCCTGCACAATCACGGGCATTTCACATAGCTCTCACAACCCCTACCTGGATAATAACAGAACAGGATGCGCCAGGCCAGGCCGTCCAGCTGAGTTAACTACACGTCTGGAGAACTGTGCTAAGGGCGATGAGGCGGCGGAGAAAAGTGGTTCTCCCAGCATCTCTATGTAGCCTGCAGAATGGCAGGTTTTGTTCAGGCAGCAGCTTCTTCCCTCCCACGTGCTCCCAGATCCAGCCCCAGTTGAGGTGTACGTGACTCCATGAGCCAAAGGATGCTGAGGGATTGATTTTTTCTCTCTGCACCATCCTCAGGGATGTAGGTTGGTTTAAGTCTCCCTCTTCAGACCTTTTTCAGACATGCACATCTGCACATTACACCCCCAGAAAAGGGTTGATGTTTCCTAGTCCCACGACTCGATGGCCAGTCGTTCTCCATCCAGCCTTGCAGACACGAATATTAACCTCTACCTCAGCCCTCCTGCACAAAACCAGGCTGCCCTGCCATTTGCACTATCCCCGGCCCCCTTCTTTCACCTGTATTTGACTAAGGAAGGAGGAATCCCATAGGATAAAATACAAACCACTCCTGTAAAATTTGCAGCACAGCCCTCAAGGCCTTCTCCCCAAATTTAAAAGAAACATAGAAAAGGCCAATCTTCAGATTGGAGTAAATACAAACAGTTTAAATAAGAGCATGGTAAATCAAGTCTGAGCCCCTTTCAGACAGTGGTATGAGGGATGAGATGAACCATCATCCCTCTTTGATGGCACTGAAAAGGCATCTTTGTACCAAGTATACAAAAGATTTGTGGTCACTGAGTAGAGATGTTAACATAAATGCTAGGGGTGACCTGTTGAAGCCTTAGGTAAAGAAGCTCTGCACCATTTCCAAGAAAAAGACACCTAGCCTCTTGTGTTCATGGAATATTTCTTAGGCAAGAATGGAAATTTTGGATGCTCATGGAAGCGAGAGCAGTGCAGATGTGTAACACTGCAGCTTTTTGTAGATTTGTGTTTGTTTCACTGAATTATTCTTTGAGGCTGGAGAAGAAATCTAGAAACTTCATTTTGACATTGAATTTGTTATTTGTAATTGCTTTATTTCACCATTTTCAAACAAAATACTTCAATCTTTCCTTTGGTAATTTAATATGATCAAAAACCATCATCCATTTTATTTTGAAAGGCGTACTCCGAACCCGACTAACACTCTTGTAAAGGGACAAAAGAAATACTTTGCTCAACCTAAGATTTTGTTTTGTTTTATTTTTTGCTTACAACTTGAAAATATCTGGTTGAAAACTATAAAGAAAAGGACTGCTACTACTAGTGAACTGAAAATTCAATTACTTGGGAAGTTCTTACTCTTATTCCAGTATAAGGTGTAACACGCAGAGGGAGGTTGCTCCAGTGCTCCAGGATACCTCTACAACCCAACCTATTGCATGGTAAGTCCCCCAGATGGATGCCTTCCATTGAGGATAAAACAAGTTAGAAGATAAGTTTCCCTGGTCCAAGACAGAATGAAGCTTGACTTCAACTCATTTGCCTTAGCTTCCCTAAGGTCTGAATTACCGTCTGGATATGCAAGTTTCCCTTCACTGGCTACTCAGAGAATTTGGCCAAGAATCAAATGTCTTGATGAATAGACCAAAAAAAAAAAAAAAGAAAAAAAGAAAGAAAAGAGATCCTGGCCTTTGGTGCACACTAAAAATGTCCTCAATGGGTTAGGTGGCTACATGGCATCTCAGGAACAACTTTGCCCCACTTATGCAAGAGCATGTGTTTCAAAACATCTGTTTTCAGCATATTTTAGCACGATTAACAGTCCCGAGAGAATGGCTGTCGCAGGAAGACTATGGAAATCTGGGGTGTGATTTTTCCTGAGCCCTTCATGGCTGTCTTGACCATCCTCTTGATGGACACGGAATGTGCAGAAGATTCAAACAGATAGTATCATACCAGGGCCTTTATCTGGACATGGACTATTGCAGCAGGCTGCAAAGAGCTACTTGGGATGATGTCCCCGAGTCCAAGAACACTGTCATAGCCAGAGTAATTTTGTGAATCCACAGAATGATGGTAGACTCGCTACTGGGGTCTTAGTAGTATCTTCTTCAATAGAAGAATGTGATACTGCACCCAGAAAAATGAAGCTTTTCAAACCTTTCAAACCATTTCACAGAGTAAACAATTCCTGCTTGTACCTGAAACCTCCCTGCCTCTGACTTGTCTCGTCTCATGTTCCACCTTGTCCCTGGGATGAAATCTTAGACTCATCCAATCTTGTCATTCAGAATGAAGGTTGATGATAGCTGCAAAGTCTCCTGGCGAGACTGCGAGTGCAGGCAGCTGCTAAAGCAACACGGTTGTGACCACGTGGCAGTCCACAGTCCTGGCCTGCACACCCGTCACATCACCCTTTCAAACACATTGGTGCTGCTCCTTTGCTGCCCCGGCTCGTGTGCCACCAGCGCTCAGTAGCTGCGGGAACGCAGGCTTATAACTGCACTGATGATTTGCTCCTCAGCTCCTCGTCCAAATCCTGTTTTCCCGTTATAGGCAGAGAGTCTGCAAAAAGTTGAAGCTTTGTTCTGTGGGTATTACAGTGGTGCATCATCCTCACCTGCCTTAGATGTCAGGGAGTCAAAAGGGACTCTTGTTTTCCTACTGTGATAGAAATGAAGAGGAATGAAGAATATGACTCTTATTTTTGTGCGTGGTTTTTTTTTCCTAGTAGCTAGATACACATAATCCAGAGAAATCCAAGAAAGTTCACTGTGCCAAGTGCTGATCCCACTGAAGTCAGTGACATGGCTCCAGCCAGCCTCAATGGGACCAGTATTTAAGCAGCACCGTGTAATTCCTGCAGGCTCCTTGCGTGGTTTGTGAAGCATATGTGCCTTCTCCTTCTGCACGCCTATTTGACTTTCACACTCTTGATGGAAATGTGTCTTTATAAATTCACAAATAGCGCAGCAGCTGTGTGTTTATATAACCTCATTTGAGGGCCACATGTATTCTCACCCTTGTGCTATTAATATTTATACTGTCACAACCACATACACACAAATACTTCAAACACATACACATGCATGCTGTGGAACAATACAGTGAACAGATTAAGAGCACTTTTATTTGATTATGCCTTTTAAAATATCTATGGAAAGACATTGTGAAGGAAGTTTTCATTAGATCATGGGGACTCTGTGCAAACCTCTGTGTTTTTGGACCTTGATTTCTGTACTATGTTTTTGGACCTTGATTTCTGTACATCAGCCCTCTCCCTGAGTTGGAGTGACCTGAGTCCAAAGGGTTTTGACTTTGCTGAGCAAAGTCAGACATTTCAGGCATCAGAAGATAGACTGTTTAAAAGGCATCAAAGTGCGAGTAGTTGCCACAGCAAGGCCATGGGATGGGCTTCCTCGTAGCTCCAAAGCTGGGAGCACTAGGCAAACTGGGTGGGTGTCAAATAAGGACTTGCTATTGAATTCCTTCTTTTATATCTCATACCAACCATACTGAAAAGACTGAAAAGAATATTTAATGGTGTTCTTTTGGTGTGCGCAGAGGGGAAGAGGGAGTTGTCAGTTGGCTCTTGCAGGAAGGATGCATATGTGTGCCCTCACAGCGCCCTGCTCCCAGCTGCCTGCACCTACCCCTACCTGATTTCCTCCTCCATCATTGTGGTGGAGGGAGATTCCCGCGTATTTAATGGATAGGGGAAATAAGAAAACAAAGGACCATTAGAAAGGGCTATATGAGTATTTTCAGTTTTGACAAAATGGTGGTGTTTCTCCACGAAAACTCCTGACCAAGAGTGTAGATAGCCTACACAGAAGAGCTTGTTTAGACTGGAAGCCTTGGGATTTGGCTCAATACCAGAGAACTACTAGTCTTGGGGTACACAAAAATATAGCTCCAGATAAAGGGAACACTTAGTTTGGGTCTCCTGGGCCAACACCAGCATCATTTTGCAAATATACCTCATAGTGTTAGCACTTTCATCAGTGTAGAGAGTACTGCTTTCGAGATCGTACGTGGTAGTAATTGCACCAGAAATATCAAAACTCTTCCAAAAACTGGGCCCCATTTCTGGCTGGCTGGCCTTCTATTTGTCTCTCATGGACAGCTAAATTTGTTACAGACAGAAATTCCGACCACACAAGTCCTGTGACTTTTAGCCCTCCAAGACTCTGAGCACTTCTGGCTATTGGTAATAGGGCAAATGACTCCAGCTGCTGCTGCTACCCCCATGAGAAGCATAAGGAACATTGTTTAGAAGGCAGCAATGGAGTGGGGTAAAAGCCCTTGACATAAATTATTTTTTTCACAAAAATATGCAGAATCAGGCTGTTTTAGTCAATCTGTAAATTACTCAACTTGCAACTGCAAATGGGAAAAAAAATCCTGCAAAACATACAGTCTAGATGTTTTATTTTGACAATCTCAAATGAAACATTTTGATTTTCTTATGCTGGAACAACTTGGCATTCTTGAGTTTGCCTCCATTTAATTTTCAGTATCCCAAGAGACCAAAGCTGATTGTTCTGTACTAACTATTAGTTCTCTTTTAACTTTCTGTTTTACTGAAGAAAAGAGTTTAAATGGTCATTTCAGGCAGGCCAGTGCAATTTCTTCTCTTCACTTGTCCACACATGCGCTTAATTTTTCTGTCTTGGGCAATGAACCAGCTCTACATAAGGGGTTCAGTCCAGGCTTTCCCTGCAAGATCTTGGGGGCTAGGATCAAATACATCAAGGTGTGACCAGGCTGGACCGTGTGCTCATACTCATAGCAGGCATGTGATAAAAAGCAAGCAGTCTAGTTACATCCCCCCCCACTTCTTTTTTTATAAGGAAACTTTGCTGCGAGACCACATGGCCGTTCTGATGCCAGCAAGTTCCCTGCAGATGGAGAGAGCAAATAAAAATGTGCATATTTACATTATACATGCAGATTAGATAGTGTGCATTCCTCACAGCCTGTCCCTGAAACACCCTCCAAAAGGATCATGAGGGAGAATGCCAAGAAGTTGAATCTAACTCAGCTCTCCCGTCTCCCCCCGCACTCATGCTCCTAAGCAATGTGCACCCCTGGCTAATTAACCCTTTCTAATGCCCTGTCTCATGGATAAAACTGACAGTCCTTGGCAGTTCCTACCTCAGTGTGAAAATGAGGCTATATTCAACAGCTGGGAGAAGTATTTGAAGGGTGGTAATGATGAAGGGGAGAATTGTTGCTGCTTTCTCAACCTTTGCATTACTCTGAAAGTAAAGAGTGCACATGTGAGCCTGAGGGGTTACCCAGGCGCAGAGCCAAAGCACTGACAACATGAAATCCTTTTGTATTCACAAAGGGTTTCTGCAACCAGGTTCCCCTTCAAGAGTTCATCTTGTTCCTGAAACCATCCCTCCAAACATCCTTCCTCAGCACCCACAGCCCCACTCCCTCTCATAGCCCATTTCAGCCTCGCTGGTTGCCTCTTTCCAACATCCCTCCTCATGTCTCACCTCCTTCTGCAATAGAGGGAAACTCCAAGGACTCTGTAATGAGACCATCAAGACAAGAGTTCAAGTAGTGGGGAAACAATGTACTTGCTCCAGGTGTCCCCTTCTTAAAAGGACTAACACTTGGCCTTCCCCCATAGCCAATCCTCCTTCTCCCCTACAAACATCAGCAAAGAAAGAAATATGGGATCCATCCTTCACAGCATGACCAGAGTAGCAAGACCCTCTGAGCAGTCAGAAACCATTGCTTGGCCCACGAGGAACAGCCTGCCTGACGTACCCGCTCCCGCCTCGTCTGTATCTCCTCTCCCACACGCAGCTCTCAGGTCTACCCTCCCACACGAGGTTCCTGGGTCTTCTGGCTCTTCATCTCTTCAGCAGGTGAGAGGCTGCCTCAGACCTGTCCCCTCGCCCTCGCGCACAGCCCGGCGCTGCACCTCGCTGTTACTAAGTTATGCCCCATTTCTCTCCAGGAAATCCTTCCCGGGCCCTGCCAGCTGCCACCTCGCTGACAGATGTTCTGCTCAGGCACACTATCATTTTTACATAGTGGCAGCCTAGTTAAATATTTCACGCCTAGTGCTGAACATTTAGTGCTCTCAGACAGAGGGAAAAGTGTAGCGAAGTCCAGCATGGGCCACGCATGACTTCGGGGCGCTGATCCCTGAACTGCTGGTCGTCTCCCTTAGAGGTGGGTCACAGCACTGCTCTTTGGAAGCAGCTTTCCTTTGAAATAATGTTGAATCCAGCCTTTTGTACTGCAAAGAAAATGTCTTGCACAGTAACTAGCTGCTATAAAGAGCCGGGCTGAATAAAATATACCAAAGAGCGAAGAGATTCATGGTGTCTCCTAGGCAGATCTATAAATTATACTTTTTGATATATTTTTAAAGTTGCAGTTTTCCAATCCATATCCATGAAATGTAAATACCCCTGACTTTCTCCATAGAAGAGAAATCAACAGACAAGGAAGAAACTCTCGAGCACTGCAGAATGAGAAGGACAATATGAATAACAAAAAAATGAATGGTGGATTCTGGGATGGAGCTCGAAGGGTGGTAGGATTTCTTAGGGGACTGTGGATTTTAGGAATTATAAAAAGTCAGGCTTTAAATATGTAGCATAAGAAGCCTTCTCAGCTCCTTCTGCCAGGTTTTATAATGTTCTTACAGCCATCATAGCAAAGATAGTAGAGCAAATGAAATGAGGCTTTAATTCATAAAGAAGATAAAACAATGTCCGTATTTCAGGTTGGATATTTATATTCTCATGTCTGAAGATCTTGCATGCAGCTATTTGGTTCTCTTCTAAACGGCTCTCACGCTGCTTTTACCAGCATTAGAGCTGGGTTCTTCCAGAATTATATCAAGGAATGTGACTAACATCTGTTACAAGTAGTTTGTGATGGGTCTTCTTTCTCATGAAGGATATTGCAGACTGGACCAAAGTAGCTATTTCTGACGGTGATTAGCTCATCTGGCTGTTAGAGATTAAATCTGTAGTAGGAAAAAAAAAAAAGCCTGTTTAAGATCCCAAATCAACGCCTAAATATAAGTGCAGACTTAAAAATAGAAGTTGCTCTTGCATTTTAAAAGAGGTTTGAACAACAAGGCCTTACTCACTTAGCATATACAATATTGCCCAGGTTATATTTGTCCTACATCAGTTTTACTTTCAGGCACTGTAACTCTCTGGGAGGACAGTACTAATCTTCTTGCATTCCTTTAATTAATCAATTCAAAGAATGGCAAATGGACAGTTAAACTATCAGACAGTTGCCATCCTAGAGCATATGAAAATGTATTGATGACTGCAGACTTTATGGCAGGAGAGGAGCACCCTCTCATTCACTGCACGAATGAGGCTGAGGATCACCACCACGGGTACAACATCTTAAATGCAGATCTGGAGTCACTCTGTTTAAAATTGGAAGAAAATAGTAAAGTCAATGTGGCACAAAGTACCAGGCAAGTGTTGAGAATAAAGGCTTCAAAGGCTACTAAAGTGCCATTGATTACCTTTGAGAGGATCTTTAAGATCTGGAGCCCTAGATAAAGAACTTGTGCATGCACTGTAATGTTAAACCATCATCTCTACATTTCTAATAATCAGTTCTTATGCAGTAGATGAGTCTAGCCATTAGCATCCTTTCAGAAGTGTTTAACTAAAGGTACACAAGGAAATCAAAAGAAGTTAAAAATCAGTTAGGTTCAACAGTATTATGCTTTAAAAAATTCCGCAGCTCATTTTAAGAGGCATTAAGCATACCTGTTCTTAATGATGGCCTAATATCTTGCATATCTGGAGAGCCAATGGGAATTCAGGGGTGACGATAAGATGCCTCATCAGCTTTCTTTGTATTTTTATAGTATCTCATACCATGGCATATTTTATAGAAATAGAATCTAATAAACTACAATCCTATACTTTTGGGGAGAGGAGAGGAGGAGAAAATTGCACGTTTCGTTGGTAATGATAACAAGATTGCTGTATGAAGCATTTCATTAGATCCTGACTGTCATTTTGAGGAGGAATTTAGAACAATGCGGGAGGAGTGTGGCATGGATGAAGTGGATCTACATCTGATGGAGCAAAATGGAGATGAGTGAAATGGAGAATCTTTCAGACTACCTGTTTCTGGGTGAGGCCTCTAAGGACTGATACTTCTAGCTCTCCTGGAAAGCAGTGACCTCTCCCAAAACACATAGGTCTAATTTGGAGCATTATTCCTCTAGCATTACTGCTTGTCCCACTGTTCTTCATTACCACCTCTGTTGATGTTTCAACCCTTGAGCTGTTTTTCTCATTTATTTTGGGCATTTTTGTACCCTTTTTAAGCCTGCTGAGTGATAGCATTCCATGAGTTGGTTTTCAGAGAGATGGACTGAAAGGAAATCACTACAAGGCACATTGTGGGAGCACAATCCCCTGCTTGTGAGGCTCCTGTGAGCGTTTTTAAGGCCAGACCCCATCCGAGGAAGGCAGCTGGCCCCAGAGCCCCGCTCCCTGCCTGGGTGGCAGTACCTGTCTGCTATTAACACGTAGCCTCAATGCGCTTGGACAGGGAGCAGCTTGTGTTTGCAGGGACCTCCGAACAGGGCAGCCTGGAAATGTCACAACTCCTTTCCTTTACAGGGCTGCTCTCTGAAGTGCGGGAAGAAGCTCAGACAGGCCACAGACTGCTCGGAGGAGGAGGTTGTCATGCAGAAAAACTTGGCAGGAGCCTTCCGACGCTGAACCCTTTCCCGGCACCGCACGACCAGCCCCGCCAAGCGAGCGACAGCTCCTAACAGGCCGTCTCCCAGCCTGGCCCCACTCCGACTCGCTGTCTGAGCAAATGCTGGCTGTCGCCGTGCTGCATTACCTAGCCACAGCCGGACAGGTGGCACTGGCAAGAAACCAAGGAAAAGCAATTGATTCCTGGGGAGGGGTCTTACATCTTCAGATAGGGGAAGTGGCGTGCACTGTCAGCAGGATCAGATATAACAGTTTCCCCTCATAACAGTTTCCCAAGCCTTGGAGCTAACTCGCACTTGAAAGTCAGAGGAATTTGGTTAACTTGTTCTGTTTTATCTGAATAGCACTTCTTTTCTGCATATGGTTTCTGGCTTAAGAGCGTCTGGCGGGAATGCTGAAATGCCATCCCAGAGCTGCATCATCACTTAGCTTTTTATTATAGTCTTTCAGCACCATATGACTCCTTGTGCATCTCCCACCATGCTAGAAATGGGAAGAAATATTCACCAGCCTTTTGGGTAATGAAAAAGAACAAGTCTTTCTACCCCGCTCCATCTGCATATCCCGTCCTTCACAGCAACATGTTGGTGTTAGCAAAAATCTGGGGATCAGCTGGATGTCCCCCTAGATTCAGGAGGAGGATTTGCAATGGGAGGTGTGTGTCAGACTGGGTGACAGTACCGTGGTGGGAAGGAAAGAGTCCTCTTGAGGGGTCTCTTAACTTCTCCTTGCTCTTTCCACTCCTTAGCAATGTCTCCTCTGCGAGTCTGTCCTTCTTAATCCTTCTGAGCTGGTAACTGCAGAATGAATCTAAATACAAGGTATGGCAGCTGCATCCCTTGGAAAAAAAAAAATCCCCATGTGCGCATACAAAAGCCTAAAAGAGAGAAGAGAGAAAGCACATTAAAGGGAAAACATTTGCAGCAGGCTGGTGTGTCCTTGACCGAAGGAGACATCAAAGACAGCTTCAGTGATTTACTCTTTGACAGGCTGGCATCTCTGTGATTCACGGAGCTAATCAATTAGGCGATACATTCCCCTCCCCGCCACCCCTTTATTTTTAACAGCTTCTTGCCAAGAGTGGAAGCACTCCAGAACCGATATCCAGGCTGTGCTGCAAGAGTGGACAAATGCTGTCCCAGCAGGGCTGAAAGAGGATCAGGACACTGCTAAAGGGGACACCACATATTCCAGGCTTATGTGACACAGTCGATGTTGCATTTAATAGGGATTTTGTCTAGGGCTTCCTTCCCCCTTCTGTGCTACATGGAGGTGTTAAAGGCCTTCCAGCACTTGGGTTCTTCAGCTCTGTGCAAACAGAGCCTTGGCCTTCATGCACAGACTACCCCCTGACCATACATAGCTACTCTATAGGGAGCAAAAGCAATCCTTTCTTAAACACGAGGGATGGATCCCCAAAGACCTTTCCTAATCCCTCCCTGCCATTTTATTTAGGTGCACAGACATATGCACACCCACAGACACGTGTAAATTGCACACAGAAAGGTACAGTCACTGCAGGCACTCACACGCCTGCAGATACACAGGAATCATACACACACACGGTGTTCATGGATCGTGTGGCTCAGGTGCCTGGCCCATACTTTATACATTTTACAAATGCAAGCGCTCACCCCCTGTCCACACACACTCTGTGGCATGTATGTGTCACCCCAATGTATGAGCTCATTTTCCTTTCTGCCAGAGGCAGCCCTGCTGACAGCTAATAGAGAGAAATTTGGTCAAAAGGAGCCTTTTCACAGCCTAAGTTTCTTCTAAGTTATTCCTGGTGGAACACAGGAAAGCAGAGCATGGGTTTACATCCTGAGCCACCATTTGCAAACACAAAACCCTTTAGAACAGTTCAGTTTTGAAACTTTGGCATAAAACAATCAAAAATAAAGCAGAGCGATCCTAGATTTCCCAAATGCGGTATGCAAGGGCCATGGCCTCCTCTTCCTAATGTGAAAATATCATGTTGGCTGCCCTACTGCAAAGTGAATGACAGTGTAACAGCAGAGCAATTCCTAGTGAGGGGTGAGTCCTGGAAGAGGCAGAGGCTGGGAATGCACCATGACAGGCTTCAGGACTGAGAGCTGCAGCTGGCCAAGGACTGCGCAAAGCAACCTGCTTCTAATGCTCGTGTTCCCTCAGACCTAATGAGAAGCTACAGAAATCTGGCCACAATTTAGCAGAGTCAGGGGTATGGCAGAGCTGTTGGAGGTCTGGGAGTATCTCCCTACCCTTGCCCCCAAGGTTATTCAGAAGCCTATGGTCATCCTAGGATGGAAATGTCCCCAGGGACACACAGGGACTAAACCCTTTAGAGTCACAACCAGAGTCTGAATGAGCCAGTCAGCACTGGGCTGGTGAGACAGCCATACCAGGGTTTGCAGTGTTTAAAATTTCAGACTGCAGATAATATCAGTAAATCTCTAGCCTTTGTGGCTGCAAGAATTATCTTCTGAACGTGGAACACGGCCACTGTGGTGCTTCCCATGTGAATATGCTCATGCATGGCTTAAAGCAGAGGGCATGAGTCTGAGCAGGTACAAAGCACAAGGAGAAAGCAATAGAGCTGCTCTGATATAAATCCAGGATCAGAAACAAGGCCTACTTTTGAAAAAAATGGGTATTTTTCTCTATTTGAAAGGGACAAATCCACAACCTGTCCTAGTACCTGACAGAATCTATTCCAAGGTGAGTCTTCATCTTCTGATGAATGTTTCAGAACTGATCTTCCTATCAGAAACATGGTGCTAATGAAGAAAAGGAGACAGTTTTATGCACAGGCAGAGCACCATGAGACAAATTTGTCAAGAAGCGGGGGACCCACACAGATTTTCATCCTGCTTCTTAGCATCATGAGACGTACTGTATTTGCCAGGTGAAGAAAACTTCCCCCTTGGGTTCAGACTGGAGATATCTCTCTTTTCTTATTTTGTCACACTGGATTCAGAGAACACAGGCAAAAAACATGACAGTTTTACTCCTTCTTCTCCCCCTCTAAGCTCAGACCGCCTTGAGGATCCTGGAATGCACCCAGCTGAGCTCTTCTTCCTGGCCCCCTGTCACTGTTCAAAGAGTTCTCCTGCAAAAACGAAGACATTGTTGAATATTCTCTGATTTGATCTGGATGAAATCTCTCATCAGATCCTGCTGCTCTTCATGGCAAAATACCCGCAGGCAACAGAGTCCAATTTTTACCCGTTCAGCTTCAGGCATAAATTTGCTGTTTTCAAAGTGGAGACTGCATCAGATGGCAGAGTGAAGGGAGGGGAAAAAAAAGTCCTTCACCAGCTGTGAAAACTGCCCTTTTAATTTTCATGAAAAGATATGAGACAAGAACAAAAGGAATGTTCTGCTCGGTGTTTCATCCCCCGTCGGTGTAATCAACAACAACTGCTCTCTCTCATCAGTCAAGTCTTAGATACCATTAGCTGCTTGATCTCTTTTGACTTTCCTCCTTTCCCCCTTGTGAATTGCGTCCTTCTAGATTTAACCTCTCGAATATCTATTTAATTTGGGGGGGCAGGTTTTATTTGTTCTGCTCGTGACTCAGAAATGGTATCTTCCTTACCTGGCTCTCTCTGTTGAGGTACCTCTTTCTGTTGCTCCCCTTTGAGGTCTTGTTTCAGATGTGAGTCTTCTTGCTTTACATCTACACTGTATCTCATTAAAACTGTGCATCAGTCCAGATTTCTTCTCATTACAACAGGCAGAAAGCTGAGCTTATGAGAGCACAGTTATAATGAGGGCAAAGAGTATGGCAAAAAAACAACTTCTAATAGCTCATTAGTAAAAAAGACAAGTCAGACGCCACTGTTGTTTCCTCATTCCTTCTAAAGATCTGAGAGCCATCCCCTTCCCAGCCTGTGGAGATTAGCAGTGCTTAGTCTTCAGGATCAAGGCAAAGCTGTCTTCTTTGCTGAGGACTGTGTCACAGCATTAGAGGTGTTCTGGATTCCTCTCTCTTGTGAAAATACCTGCAGATGTTGGTGAGTCGCTAATATGAGTGTTCAGTGCTCATTTATGACCTTCTAAGGGCTGCTTATATACCTGGGCAACAGTGAGAGAAGTGAGCTCTACTTGTGGGCAATCCAGATGATACTCTTGTCTCCCGTACTTTGACATGGATCCTCATCTGCCTGCTTTTGCCTCCTGTTCTCGGAGTCCGCTAATTTTCTAACCATTTAATTTTATTACTTTGCCTTCCAGAAAATGTCTAGTGATCTTGGGTCTTGATCCTTTCCAAGGACAAGACAAATGGTTATGCAGCCATTAAGCTGAATGTTTCTTTCTTTTTCAAAAGAAGCTGTACTGTAAGAGTCTACTTGCTGTATTTCATTGGAACAGGCAACTGTTGATGGATCAAGGAAAGTACTAGTGAAAAAAAACTAAAAATTAAAAAAAAGCTTTTGTCATCGTCATCTTGTCTTCTCTGACATTCATCTGCCATGGTGAGCATGGCAGCCAGAGGTCATTCTGGAAGACAAAACTTTTGATTGTTCTTTTTTCTTCTGAGTCCAGTAGACACCACGAGACTTTTCTTTACCCTCTTGACTCTTAGGCATTGCCAACTAAAGATGCATCATTTTGTGCCGGAAGATGATTTTATAATAGCATATATCCACACAGTCGCAGTCTTGTTCCTTACTCTGGGCAAAGTAATTTCAGCAGAAATCATAGCAGAAATTTCATGGTTTCTCAAGCTGATCAAAGGTGCAAAATGCAGGCCAGCTTTTGCTTCCTCCAGGAATCATCAGTTGTTCAGAGCAATGTCTGTCGAGCTTTGAATATGGGTCAGCCTAGTGCGCTGTCAAGCGTGTTCAAAGCACCTGTGCTTTTCCTCACGTTTTCTGGAAAAGCCATAAGTTAGGATTTTAAAAAGCAAGAGCTAATACAGGGGATGATCAGGGGCCTGGAACCTTCCTCCCTGTGGCACTGCCCATCATACCTTTTATCCCAGGCTGTGACAGAGCATGAATGTTCCCTCTCCTCTTCCTACTTTTACTGCAGATGTATTCAGCCATGGCAATAACCATCATTTACCTATAATTTGTGTTGCATTTTCAGAGACATCCAAAGATCCCTTGACCTTGAAGGAGAAGTATATTCAAGAACTGGGATGAGATTTAGATTGCAATCTAATTCAAACTGGGGAAATAGTATAGATTGCTAGTTCCCCTCCTCATGCTTCCCGCAATACTAGGACATCCTTCCTCTTCTATAACTGAGAAGTTTGTTCAGCATTCCTGTTTAGATCTGTTGTAGTTGTGGGTTTTTTTCTGTTTGTTTTCTTTGGTTCAACTTATCATAAAGCCCAAATCAAAACACTACCCCGAATAGAGGAGGAAGAGGGGTCCCCTTTTCCAGGAGGAGGCCGTGTAGCTGGCCACGAGGTTTTGTCCATCTTCTGCCCACTTGTAGTCACATATTTTTGGATATCAATTTGACTTTGATGTAGAGTCAGGATAGAATTCCAGTCATTTGTCAGAGTGTTGGAGATGGGAGTCTAGTCTGTAACTGAAATACGTTGCACACATACAGAATGCTAGAATTGTAGTTTTTATATGAAAAAAAAAAAGAAATAGACATTGAGGCTTTCAGGTAAGCACTGTAAAGTAAACCCACTTTTCCTATTGTCATTTTCCCTGTTTGGGTAACATTCAGAGGGAGCTGCATACTAGGAAGCATTATCAAAAGGGTCTTTCAAGTTACAAAGGACTGGTGCTGAGGTCACTGTCTAGCCTTTAACTTGCTCTGTCTCAGCAAGGTGGGTAAATATCATGCAAAAACAATAAAAACTGAACAAGGACCTTAGGATTTATGCGCTCATATTGTTACATAGCAGGGCCATCTCTCAGGATGAAACAATTTATATTGCAAAATATCAATGTACTAAAAAGCTTAGGAGGAATTTCACCAATTTGACGACGTACTCATGTATTGTCATTAGCTACTCAGAGCACCTATAAGTGAAAAAGACTTTATCGCTGGCAGTATTTAATGATGAAATTTTTGCTCCATTCAGTGCAGAAGAGTCTCAAAAGATGCTATGTCTCTTTTTAAGCGAGACTTGACATGGAGAGCATCTCTTCTGAATGGGAAAGTATGGCCTACAAGGGGCTGAAGAATGACTGTGAATCATCCCATCCTAGGGGAGAGTGTGGCTGGCATCATCTAGAAGACTCAGGTTTCTGCAGCCACCCATAGTTAGGGAGCTGTTTGCTCCACAGTGTTGCACGTGGCTGTAACCTTCCCCAGCTCATGTTCGGAAGGTATTGCCTCCCCTGGAGCAATGTGCTCCTGACTCAGAAAGAAGAACACAACTATATTTGAAAGCATTTTATTTTTAGCTTATCATGTATAATTTCGCTTGTGTACGTCACGGTGACTCATGCTTCGTTCCTCCTTCCTTGAAAGGGAGCACGCAGAGCCAACGCTGTGGTTTCTTGTTTAATGCAAAGTCTCTGTTTGAGGGCTCGTTGTTGCAGTGAGGGTTGGAAGCCACAGCGGTTCCTTCTGAGCCAAGCACTTTCTTGCTGTCAGAATTTGGATAGGTGTCTTCTTTTTTTTATCCTAAGAAATACGGTTTTGGTAAAATACAGATGTGGTGATTATGCATGCATTGGTCATGCTGGCCTGAAACAGAAAAGGTCTCCGAATGGAAAAGTAGCAATTAACAAAACACAGGAGCACAGACCTCAGAGAGGCCATCCAGTTCATCAGATCCCGTTCCTCATATCCCTGCCAACCACTTAGCAGATGTTCAGCTCAGACAATTCCCCAGAACATCTGTGCCATATCTCCTACCTGCCACGAGCCACAAAATGACTCCTTGCAAAACCTCATAATAAACTTAAGACCCTATATACAGAAAACAAAACGCTCAAAACTTGTGTATTACAGAGCAAAAAACAGGAGGGATGAAAGACAGAAAGAAGCAATCAGTTCCTAACAGTTACCTCATGTTTTTTACGTGCACTGGTACTGCCTTTTCCTAATGTAAAGCCAGGGGCACTGTGCTAACGACTGCTTTCTGTTACCCTGGAGCTCACTGCTCACCTAAGCCTTGCCTGATTCCTCCAGCGAGCCATTAGAGCACCAACTGTTGTGAGGTTGTTTTAGCAACAGTTTGAAAAGTGATTTTTTATGAGCTGTTTATTACCTTCTCAGATTTATTATGTTCTATTCCGACAGATTATGTGAAAGCAAAAAAAAAAACAAGCCTCTAACAAATGCATGAACTAAGACGGAAAAAGAAAAAGAGCTTTCTAAAGAAAATATGAACCAAGGTTATTCATCCTTTCTTCCTTTCATTCTTATACTTCAGAAACAAATGTCAGGAAGAATTTAAGTCAACAGTGTCAAAAGCAATCACTGCTATCCTAATCACTTCAGTCTTGGGGTATCTAAGTGAAGGCTCTTGCAAGTGAATTCAGTTCCAGGGGGTGATTGGTGGATCCATTCCCAGCAATTCCAAGGGCATTACTTCATTCAGTCAGTCTTAGGAAGCCAGATATCTCCGGCTGGGCATATAGGGCTGGATGTACTTTATGGGGCAAAGCATTTTTGTACTTGTAAGCCTGCAGGGACATACTGGAAATAAGAGTGTGATGATGTGGTGGAAACCTCTCCTTGGCCCCAACCTGCCCAGACTGCAGCACTGCAGACAAAGCTTTGCACCAAGCAGAGGTTGTGGGGAGGGTTTCCATCCCCAGAGCACTGTGCAAACTAATGTCCATCCTCTCTGGTCAGAAGCACTTACTGCAGAGAGAAATACTGAAGCATCAAAATCATGTGCCTTACAAATAGTGGTATACATCGTTTTAGGGCTATAAAAGGGCTTATCCCTTATAAAAGGACATATGCTCCAATCCTGCAAAACAAACTTATTGATTGTGATAAGATGCCTTGAATTCACACCCTCCACATATCCCTTGCTGCCGGCAACTGGAAAATAAACTCTTAGTCTGAAGCAGCAGTAAAAAATGTTCTTTTTTGTGTCTAAGAACACTTTGGCCTTACACTAACAAAAACCTACCTGTACCAACTTCCTCATTTCCAGGCTGGCTGTTCTCCTTTCCAAATCTTGACGTTACTGATAGCTCCGGGATACCTTCCATCTCCTGCAAAAAGGGACAAAGTCCCTTTTTGTCCCGCCACAGTGACTCCTACACCAAAGGGCTGCATCTCAGCCACGTGGTAAAGGGAAGTGCTTCCCTCTGCCACCGCATTAATCCCTGTGGCTGCACTTACAATAAAACCCAGTCTGTTGAAAAATTAGGCTTTTTCCATTTACCCTGTATTTTCTCTTAATAGTCCCAGTTGGAGATCAGAACCACAAATTTCCAGGCAATTTCCAGTTTTTGCAGCTGCGCTTTTGAAGTGGTTCTCGCGGCAGACACAAGTGCGAGGTAGGTAACAGGGCTCACCAGTGCGAGGTAGGTAACAGGGCTCGCAGTGCCCTGCACAGCCCTGTCACAGCTCGGACTCAGGGGTTGCCCGCGGCCCTCGGTGCCGAGGGGAGACCTGCTGCCGGCTGCAAAAAGGCTCTGCTCCCGGCAGATCGAGGGCGATGGAATGCTGGACATCTGGCTGAAGGCTCTAGCTTTGCCCTGACAGTTAATGAGATTAAAGCCCAGGAGGATTCTCCAACCATTACAGCACATGAATGCGAATGTGGCTGTGCTCAGCCATGAACAGAGCTCATGTGAGCAGTGTCCTGCAGCAAAGGGCAAGCCAGTCTGTCCAGCAGACGTTGTGGGAGTAAAAATATCCCAGGGCTATCCAGGGCACCAATGTGTCCCTGACACTTCACTGCTAGTGCTTCTTTTGCCTCTTTTTTTTCTGGTCGCTCCCAGAGGAAGTTCATTGACTGAAGAGGCCACAGAGACTGAATTCACGTCCAGCCCGGAAAGACGGATCTAGCTATGGAGTTAGGACAGAAATAAAGATCTTCAGTCTCCACAGTAATTAATACCTGTCCGTCCTGTTTCAAGTCATCTGTGTATAATAAATGCAAGAAGGTAAGTGTCCTGCTGCTGAGCCTCCACTAATTGTCACCCAGGCAAGACAATTTATAACACCTTTTCCAGGCGTCCTGTCGAGGGCTTGTTCGTGTCGTTCCTCTAACGGCCAGATGCAGCCTTGAGAATATGAGAATTCAGAGATTTGCCCTGCTGCCTTGTTACCCTGCGTGATCATTTTTGATAAGTGTTCTTGTTTAATCATTTCCGTGCATAGAGCCCAGGGTTCTCTTGTGTTTGTCTATGTCGTATTAATAAAGGTCCATTTGGGAGGACGCTGGGGGTGGAAATGATTTGACCAAGGTTAAGTAACAATTGTACAAAATTGTTTTGACATTATGTTAATGTCTCCTTGTGTATTATCCCCAATTTAAAGTTAATCACCAAAATTACCATTGCAGTTCCCAAAAATGTAATGAAATAAGATTTGTTGAGGTGTGAATAATACAGAAATTGAGAAGCACAAGTAAACTGCTGCCTTTAACTCTCTGAGTGCACATATAAACTGAGGTGAACTCTGATATTGAATCAGACCTCTGAAACTTTGAAACTGGTGGCTGAATGGGGTCTGGAGAGCAGGGTGCCTCTGTGCTCAGCAGGGTCCTGCTCTGCATCTCAGCTGTCGGGACACGAGCAGCCTTTTCCTGCTAATAAATATGAACTGGCTCTTCACCGGTGAGTAGGTTTGATCATGACCTCGCTGTGCTAAGCTAAACATATCTGATCCAGGAAGATAAAGACAGACCACTGGTATCAGCAAGAAGCATTTAAAAAACTGATTACCATAAATTCTAATCAAAAAGCCAAGGGTAAATACTAGCGTGAGAAATCAAAAGGGACGGAGAGGTACCTCCAGTGTCACACCTGAGAGAATATGGACAAAAAGGAGGAAGAAGGAGAAAATATCAGTGTGGCCCTGGATCCAAGAGCCTGGCCAGCAATCCACAGGATGGGTTGTCTAAAGTCACTCCTTCCCCCCACAGATGCTTGGTGCAAGAACCTTTAAAGCAAAGACTGTCACAGCACATACGGCTGGGAAGAGCATTTTAATAGCCATTTCTGTAGAATCTGGAAAATGGGAAGCACTGTGGATTTGAACCAGCATTTTAACCACAGGAAGGAAAATAGAGTAGCTGAGTACTCATGCCTCGAGAAACAGGCATAGAATATCTCTGCTCTTTGGCCCAAACTTCACATTCTAACCTGTTTCACTTGTTCTGTGAGGTAGTGAGAGTCACATTTTCTATAGAAAATTCCTTTTTTTCACACAGAAATAGGAAAATTCTGTATTTGCATCTAGATTTCCTGAGGTGGTGTGTGGAATGAAATAGCTGGTCACAACTCAACATGTCTCCACAGAGTAATTGCAGCCAGCTTTGTGAATAACAAGTACAATTTCAAGTGTGAAGGCTTGAGAGAGGCTGAAAACCTGATCCTCTGTATTCTTCAAAAAGCTATAGAATCGCTACACTGCTGGCTTTAATAAATTCCCTATGGATATTTCAGATCCACTATAAAGTGGTCACACAAAATCCTCTTTCACCTTCCAATCTCTTTAAAATGACCCCTGTCTTTCCAGCCGCTTTGTTTTGGGGATTTTTGCTGTGACATACAAATGAGGACATTTTGATTCACAGAGGGAAGAATTAAAGATGCTTTTCTCTTGAAGGTTTTGATGACTTTTCATTGTATGATGGAGCCAAATATCTATCAGGACAAAATTGATTGCTGCTTCCAGAAACAAGAGAAAATGCCCCAGACATAGTGCACTTCATATATGGCCTCTGTAGCTGCATTTCAAAAGGAAAACTAATAGACTGATTCACTCCATAGGTTATTGATGTCTGAAATAAACTGCTAGATTGTTTAGCATGAGGAAAAAGTCAGATGTGTGGGAAAAACAGGGATACTGGCCCCACACTGAAATCTGAAGCTCACAAAGAAAATTATGCAAAATAAAATTCAAAACAATGCTTGAAACCTTAATACAAATGTGGGACCACAAATGTATTTCAGAGATGGTCTCCTAGATTTATCATTTAAACTCTCCTTAATATGAGCATCACACAAAAACTACCCCAATACAACTGAATGCATTTCATGAGCTGTTGCTTAACTCAGCTGGGGAAGAGCTAGCATCTTCCAAACTGGACTGCTAGTCTAGTTAAGTCTTCCCATTATATGATACCTTGGAAAGACTGTATTTTCCTAATACATTTTTGCTAGCATACACTTTTCCAAACTCTTCCAAATCCAATTCTCACTGGCTCTGGGCAGCTGCTAATTAGACAAGATTTAATGCCTTGGGAACTCTTTGCCTTATCTTTGACGTGTCCATTTTGCTTTTAATTGGAGAAGGCTTCTTGGACAGACCGGTGCCTGCTGAGCCATAAATTATCTTCCTCCTCTGATTAACAAGCTCAGCACAATCTTCATTATCAAGGGTTCAAAGGTCGTTGGCATTTTTGTTTTAGTGTAGAGGGTTCTGGGAAGTTACTGAGGAACTTAGCATGACAGAGGGCCATGTTATAATAGTATCCAATGTGCAAAAAGATTATACAATTCATTAAATTTATTTAATATGCTTGCAACAAAAATTAGAAGCTTCTCCTTCTACCTACAATTCACTGCCTGTCATGGCTGTCAACAACTAGATACAGATTTGTTTGAGCAACCCCATGACCTCAAGCACAGAGAGGCTGTTTCAGCACTGGCTTCCCTCTAGCTGAGCAACCAGCCTTGAGGCTGTGTGGGTTAGTCTGGCTAGTCTCTTCCCACAGAAAACAAATCATCTGCAAAGTGGACCTCAGGCCAGCCTTGCTGAGCACTTTGCAAAATGTTCACTTGGCCTGAAGCTCAGATTGTCTTATCTGTGCCAAATTTCAAGAAAGGCAGCAAGGTTCCTAGGGTTAGGTGGGAGCTAAGCAGTTTGTGGAAGTTTCAGGCAAGTGATAAGACCTATTTGAGGCCCAGATTTCAAGGATTCAGGCTTAGTAAAGTGAAAGCCTGGGAAATTTCATATGTAGACCACTGAGAATGGAAACCCACAGCTCTCTCTTGCTCTTTTCCCTTCCTGGGATCTGGTTGCCAGTTCAGAGCCATTTGCACATCACCTCAAGCTTGGAGATGCATCCTGGACTTCTGAGACAGAAGTCTGTCCGTTTTAGCTTCTGATCATGGTGCTTTAGAAACCCACAAGGTTGCCTGAGAAACTCCTGCTCGCAGTCTCCTTTGTCTTCTCTCCAAATTTCTTTCCAAGCTTTATGGCTTCTCTGGTGATACTGAACTTCCCTGGAAATAGTGTTGGTTGGCAAGCAGCCCATGAATTGCCTGAACCAACATCTAGTCCTTTCCAAACAGGAAATAAATGGAAATAAAATAGGGCTTTCCTTCATTTGCTCTTCCCAAACACTGAAATGCTATTCCAGGCTGTGTCCTCGCTTCTTGACTGTGTGCTGGGCCCCCCTTGAAGCTGCTAAGTTTTTATCTGCAGAACCAAGGTCTGTCTGACTCTGAATCACAAGTCACCTTGAAATGATGAGAACACGTGGACCAAGTTCAAGGTTACGTCCTGAACCAGAGTTTTTACAGCAGAGACTGGTAACTTGCATGGGAGAAGGGAGTTTGGAAGGCATTAGGCTTAAGGTGAGTCCTACTCAGGGGTGGGCAGAAAAAGATTGTTTTCAATACAAATCTAGGATTGGTAGGAAAAACTATCCGCATTGCATTTCTTCATCCATTTTCATTTGTTCCAGGCCTTTTAGGCAGGAGAGCTGTGTTGTTTGGCTGCTGAGAAGGAACGAGGCTGGTGATGAAGACTACACAAGGTTCTGCAATTAGACAGTTTCTCTGTAGCATAACATAGGCGCCAAGATGACCTCAGAGGCCTTTTTTACTGTTGCAGAAACATATTGGACTTGTTTTCTCAGCAGCTGTGCATTAGTGTTCCGTATTTAATGGACTGATTATAAATTACAACAGCTACCCTAAGATCTTCCCATCACTTTGGATTTCTTCACGGCAACTTTTTTTCCCTCTTTTCCCTTGCCTCCAAGGGCTGTTTTGCAAATATGTGCCATCCGGTGGGAAAGCAGATGGGGGAGTAATAAAAATCATGTTTTATGGATTCATATGGAGATTTCTCTGTCCATTTTTAATTTTTTTTTGAAAGGATTTGCCTCATATTTCTTTTTAGGAAAGAAAGTTCAGGCTAGAGTCTGAGAGCCATGGGAAGGATGGAGGTGCACATGCACAGTATCCAAAGAAGGGGAGAGGGTAGAGATTTCTCAGACATCCTGATACAGGTGGATTTTAATTATAATTTACTTCACCTTAGGCTTTTATTTATTTATATTCTGATCAATCCATGCCACCTGTACTGTCCTGCTCCACACAGCAGCAGGCTTAATACCTAGTGTAACTGTGGAGTGAAAGAGCTCAGGAAACAGTTCAATGAACAGGGGTGAACCCAAGTCCTCTCCACAGGCTGGCAGGGGGACACACAGCTGCTGGCCTCAGCGCAGGGGCTTCCACATGAGCCAAACTGCCCAGCTGCAGGGCATCAGCTAATCTCACGACTTAATTTCCCCAGCATACTTAAGGGACTAGAGGGTACAGCAAAGACTCTCTTAGAATGGGTAAGAAGTGAAAAGGGAATCTTTTTGCTTCTCTGGGTTTTTTTTTTTTTTGGTAAGCTCTGGTTCACTTCATCT